>CM064877.1:18039623-18614782 GCA_003313485.2 Penstemon barbatus | reverse complement strand
AGAGACCTATTACACTTACAACAACAAACATTGTCTATCAATACTTACTTTTCCAAACTAAAGACAACTTGGGATGAAATCTGCAACTTTAGGCCAAAATGTACTTGTGGCCAGTTGGATCAGTATTTTGAGAACTTCTATATTATCATCTTCCTAATGGGTCTCCAAGAATCCTTAGCACACACTAGGAGCCAGCTTCTTTTAATGGACCCACTGCCAGATGTTACCAAAGCTTATTCATTGGTTTCTCAAGAAGAAACCCAAAGAGAAGTCACCTCTTTTTCAGCATCTCCTAATACCTTAAACACTATGGCCTTCTCCACTAAATCAGCCCCTGCTTACATTTCAACCAAACCACCTAACCCTTCATGTCCACAAATCGACCACCATTCCCCTTCCAAAACACCACCTTTAGACCCTCTTCCAGACCACCCTTTAATTCCACCTTTCCTAGACTAAATAGACCCTATTGTACTCACTGTCAAATGGTAGGTCACACAGCCAATACCTGTTTCAAGTTACATGGCTATCCCCCTGGCTATAGGCCACCTACGCCTAGGAACTCAAACACCACTAACAACAAAATCAATACCATAGCATCAGATCCTTCACCAACACCCAACCCTATTCAAGATTTTATCCAATCCATGACACCCGATCAGTACAATCAGCTTTCACAAATATTTAATCCTCAGAATAGCACAAAGGAATCAAGCTCAGACTATCAATCAAAGAACAATGACTCCAACACATGCACTGCTCACACCCAGATAGGTATCTCTTCTACTTCTATTAATATTACATCATCAAGTTTTAAGAATAATTGGATTTTAGATTCAGGTGCACGCAACCACATTTGCAATAATATTTCCTACTTCACTAAGATCACTTCTGCTCTAACTACCATCATAACTCTACCAAATAATGATGTCATTCCTGCCCTTTTTAAAGGGACTGTTACTTTAAATTCTTGCATCACTCTTTATGATGTCCTTTATGTGCCATTTTTTAAATTTAACTTGTTATCTGTCAGTGCCTTATTAGATTCTACCAAACATAGCATCACTTTTGAATCAAATCATTTTTATATCCAGGACATGACTTCTTTGAAGAAGATTGGCAAGAGTGATCTAGTGGATGGTGTAACGGCCCGAGCCCCCGGGTCGAATCCTACGTGGATACACCCTCGAGTCCGGGTCCGTATTCGGTGAAAACAACCCAAATTTGAGCAAATTTTTTTTTTTGAAATCAACAACGTAGTAATTCGAATCATAGTTCCACATAATAACATTAAACCCGGTACACTGCTATATGCAGGTGTGGGCACAAAATACAATTAAGCGTCTACCGCGCAATGACAAACATACGTTACAACAGTCTTAAGTATTTAATCGTGCCCGATACAAAGCAACACATAACGTGACATAACACAACATAACAAAAATCAAAAGATAACATGACGACCCACGAAGACTGACATACAGGATCTCGGAGACGAACACCAACTCTAGACATCAGACCCTGGAATACCTGTATCTGAAAAGAAGTAAACGGGAATGCGTAAGTTGGTGGTCCAACTTAGTGAGGCTGTAGTGCACAGCGTGTAATGTATGAACATAGCATAATATAAATGTGCATTTTTAATACTGATTTAACCGGATTTCGTCGGGTTAATTGTATATCAGTGAATTCGTAATATAGGTGGGGATTACGGTATTTGTGTATATATATTATGTAGGGCTCTGTTACTTTATTCCGGATGGATCAAACACAAAGAAAAGCAATGATTAAGAACAAGAAGCAAAACCACAAAGAAAGCTTAATAACACTTTAATCTGGAGATTGAATAATATTGATTCTTATTCAGTTGTAATGCCTTAGGCAGAGAATATATGAGTATTCCTTAAAGTAGAGGATTTCGTAGTTGTTTAATACAATGATTAGCCAGGTATTTATACAATGTTTAACCTAGCGTTACATGGAAACATAGTCCTAATAGGACTCGGCCCAATTATCCTTCATGGGTCCGGAGTATCATCTTCTGGTCGAAGAGAGCTGCGTCTTGCCGGGTCTGCGAGGGGATCCCGATCTGTTTGGATTGGTCGGATCGACCTTAACTTCTTCATCCGAATCGAGTAATATGTAGGGTGCGAAATAGCCCCCATCAGTACTCCCTCACTTCTTCGAGCGTATAGATAATAGAAGCTCGTAGAAGTAGATAGATCTTTACGACTCTTTCTTTTCTATGAATGGAGCCTCGTTAAAAACCTTACTTAAGAAAAAACCCAGTGGGAAAAAATCTTAAATAAGGAAAAGAGTGCTACATATCACAGACAGTCGTTTTCTATGTCCAGTTACGGATCGCCACGCGTCTATTCTGGAAACTTTTCATATCCTTCCCTTTTTGGCGGGAATATCAGTAGTTGCCATAAGTTCGAAACGTCATTTCTCATCTTCTTATAAATAGGTGACGCTATAGTTCGCCATTTCTCTTTTATACTTCCTCATAATTCGTACTTATTTTCTTGGTTAGTCGCTCATCCCGCTAAGTTTTTCCATTTATCGACCTTCATTCTCCGAGAATAATATATGGCTTCTGTGAGAAGGTCTTCTTCTAGAGAGATTGTCGCCCCCGACAATGAGGAGGATTTGCAATCTAGCGTAACTGATTATGCCATCCCTGTTGAGGATACTTTTAAGGTACGGATCCTTACTGACGCGGATGTGGCGGCCCGAGCCAAAAAGGGCAAAGGTACTGTTCCTCAAGTTTCTGAACCAATTGAGGATGTCGCTTGCGCTTATACGGCGGAGACATTTCCGGAGGTTGCGAATAGTTATATCAAATATTTCCCGGAAGGTTCTGAGATAGTTCTTCCTTCCCCTACTGATAGGGTTACATCTCCCCCGGAGGGATGTCGAGCCTTTTATACGGCTCACTTTAACTGTGGGCTTCGTCTTCCTTTGTCTCCCCTCTTTCTGGAAGTTTTGAAAACTTTTAGTGTGTGCTTGACACAGCTGGTTCCTAATTCCGTTGCTTTTATAGTTTGCTTTTCGGTTTTGATGATCGCCAAGGGGTTTAAACCTTCTTTCCGTAATTTTACACAACTTTTTCGCTTTAACATTTCTAGTTCTTCAAATCGTGGATATTTCTTCGCTAGCCAGCGACCTAGCCGAGCAATCTTTGATGCCCCTGTTTCTAGTAATCCCTTATGGAAATCTCATTTCTTCTTTGTTCGTCCTCCGTCTAATCTTCGTTTAGCGGATGGTATGAGTGTCCCTTTTTCATGGGATCATGATTCTAGTTGGATTCCAGGAGGTCGCTCTCCGACTGGTGAACTTGTTCCTGACGATGTACAGTTTATTGCTGATATCTTCGAATCGCGTGCAAATAAATACCAAAGCGCTCTTCTGATCGGGGAAGCTTTCCTTCGTAAGGCGGGGTTAAGCATTCATAGTTTCCCCATCAATACACCATCTGAACCTCTTGGTTAGTAATTTTATTCGATCTTAGTGTAGTGACGATATCATTTATTGGGAAGGTACATAATTTATGATTAATTTCTTTTTCAGCTGATATGGTAGAGAATTCTCGACATTCTTCGAAGGGAAAGATGGTCCTTTCCAAATCTTCTAAATCCGCTGAGAATGCGCCCATCGAGCAGAGGGCGTCCCGAAAAAGGAAGTTGGAGTTAGGCCATGAATCCGAGGAGGACAGAGAGGAATCATCAGAATCTCCTCAGGAGCCCCCTATTCGTCAGGGCACGGGACCTGGTTATCCTCCTCTTTCTCTTAGGACATCTTTAGGTGTTCGAGGATGTCATTCCTGGTCGAAACCTCATCCAACTAATAACCCAGTCGATAGGAAGAGGACTTATTATGGACGTTCCGGCCAGGATCTTTCTTTAGTCGGAGAAAAACGCCCAAGACCTACTCTTGTCGAAATGATCGAGGAACATTTGGAGGGAAAGAGAGCCGCTGGTTATTCCGAGAAGGACTCTCTTATCCACGATGATAATGAGAACGCGATCGATAAGGCAACTCGTGTTCTTTTGTCTGGTGTTTTTACCCGCGATCTGAACAAACTTCTTCATAAGGATCCTCTGGAGAAATTCCAACGAGCTTGTCTTTACGCTGAAAAGGTGATATCCTTTTCCTTTAATTATGTTAATAGAAAACTCTAAGTGTCTTCCTTAATTTACTTAATCCATCTCTTTTTCTTGCCCTCTTTACTTGTTCAGACTAAGACGTGTCTTACGTCATACGCCTACGAGAATGCACTTTGGAAACAACAGTGCGAGTTCTTGGAGGAGAAGAATAAAGCTTTGCTTCATAAAGCTTCTGGTTCAGCGGTTGGTCCCTCGACATCTTCTTCTGTTCCCGTCGTAGAAACTCGTGCTGCCGAGACCGACGATCAAGAAGTGTTGAATAGGGTGATGGAGGTTTCTCGTGCTCAAGAGCAGGCCAATCAAATGGCTAGAAAATTAGAGGAATTTCAGTTGCAGAGCACGGCTCGAATTAGTGAGCTGGAATCTCAAGTGTTAAACCTCGAGGCTTCTTTAGAGGAGCATGAGAACGATGTCCCCCTTAGGCAAAGAGATAGATATGTCAGGAGATCTGACGAAAGTGCTGTTCGCGAATTCCTCAATTCTCCTGTTCACACGGCGTTGGTGTATCGGATGGTCGGCCCTTTACTTGAAAATACTTTTAAGAAAGCGATTCATCAGCTGGTCGCTATGAAGATGATCGATGATCGTCGGAAAGAGTATTTCAGGGCCGCTCATATTCGGTTGAATCGGTATGGTGAGTTTTATTCTTCTTCCGAGGTCCCTGATGTTCTATATCAAGGTCTTCCTCTAGCTCACCTTGTCGAAGAATTTGGAAATCCATTACCCATTCCTCCTTCTGACGTCAATGAAGAGCTCGATAATACTTTTGTTGATCCCGAAGTCGAGGAAGAAGAGGAAGCGGACATTGGTATAACCGAGGTCGTCGGTAGCGACCAGCGAGTTTCGGATAGTGAGCAGGCTCTTTAAGATAGTGATTTCTTGAATAACTCTTGTAATTATTTTACTCGTATGTAATAATTGTAATTTTACCGTTTCTTCTCTATGTACGCTAAGCGTTTCGTATTCTGACAGTCGTGTCTTTTCGGCTTCGCCGTAATAATTCAGACAAGTCATTAAATCTGGCGTAATCATTATGCGTGTGTCTTTTCATATTCCAGCGTTTGCTCCAAGGTCATATTTGCTGTTTCGCGCCCTTTCTTTAGGTCTGTCGCGTCCTTTCGCGTAGTATAAATACGGAAGGTAAAATCTTGACTTGTTTTTACTGCTACACTTCTCTCTTGGATAGAATACTCGGAGACTCCTCGTTCGGATGGTGTCCCTTTGTCCAGCGAACTGCCTGGTTCTGTTGAACCTGATGCTTTGTCATGGGACCTGGGCATGAGTACTATTCTGCCTGGCGAGTTGAGGAAGCTCGAAGGCACCTCCAATCTTCGCCTTGTTCAATCTTTGGTGAAGATATGTGAGCAGGTAGACATATTTCGAATATTTTTTCTGTTCTTTGTTTTAGAATTCCTTGTTGTAAGGCGATTTCTCTTATTCTTTCTGTTCTTAGGGCAAATATTTTGCGCTCCAACTGGGTGTGCAAAATGACGAATTGTGGAATCGTCGGACAGCTCTTCAGAGTCAGTTGGAGTCCGAGAAAGCTAAAAGCAGAGGTTTACAGTTGCAGCTGCAACTTGATAGAGATGATCTTCAAAAATTGGAGGCCGAAAAAGTTGTCCTTGAAAAGGAGAGAGACAATTTAGCTCAGGCAGCTGTTCTGGCGGAAGAATCTCGTCGGCAGTCTTATGAGGAAGGTTATGACGCCGGTTATCTAAAGCGTCAAGAAGAATTGATGGCTTTTGCTGGGAGTCTGACTCCTCGGAAAGCTGTTTCTGGTAGCCGGCCTGCTGACCGTTCTTCTCAGTGACTTTTGCTCGACCTGGCAGACCTTGGACTGTCTCTTCTTTTTTTTTTTTTTTTTTTTTTTTTTTTTTTTTGTGGCCCGAGTTTTGTGTAGTTACTTGGGCTGAAATTTTTGTAATGGGAGGAAAAATTGGAAACGATGATCTTTTGTAGGCAGATTTTTGCCTGATCAATTACCTTCTGTATATATACTTTGTTATGCTCGTTCTTCATCTGTGCTCGTGTATATATTGTTAGCTTCTGAGTCGTTTGTTGATCAAATCCAGTATAGTAGAAATGTTTTACATGCACTTAGCATGTTTTAGTCTTAATTTAGACAATAGGTTATCCATATCGAAAAAGTGCATCATCTTGGTCGATGCTTAATCTACGCTTTGTACTTTTGTCTTTTTGTGATCCGAATCTTATATAAGGAGGTTATTATCCCTTTGTCGATCCTTGGTTTTCTTTATGTCATTCTACCGAGAAATGTCCCTTTCAATCTTTTCCAAATCCTTATATTTCCCAGAATCAATTTTTGAACAATATGCTCCTTGGCTAGTGTATTATTATATCACTATCTTGATATGGGAGGAATTGGAAAATGTAGTATTCATGGTCAGATCTATCTTGTTCAGACCTCCTTAAGCAATTCTTTGGTATGTTAGGCAGTGACGTATTTGCCATGTATACTAAGGAGGACTATTCTCCTGATTTCTGTGTCAGATATCTTGGACTCCATAGGAGTTTCTGTATAGCTTAGTCAATGGTCTTCCATACGATGTATGAGGCAGTGACGTCCCTAGTATGGTTAAGGGTGTGGTCTTTTTCCAGTAATATCTTTTATCGAGCAACTGTCCTTTTCGTTGTGATTTTCAAGATCGTTCGTGGCTTCTAGGTTTTTAAGCTATCGACCGTGAAGTATGATCGTTCCAGTATGACCGGTCTGGAGTTCTTTTACTTGTGTTATTTGGTGATCGCTTCGATCCAAGAGTTTTCCCGTGGTCGATCTGTTGAGGCGAATAGATGGTGCCGTTCCAACTTATTAGCATTTATTACGGGGAGTCAAAGGGTCGTATCTGTATCCGTTGATCAAATATTTTTCAGCCGTTGGATCCCTTAGATCTGCCCCTATAAATAGGGGGTGACTTATATTCTTCATTTGCAATTTCCCAAAAAGGATGGAGATCACGAATTCCTTAGATTTTATTCTACCCTCTGATCCCATTGTCTTCAAAAAATCACATTATCATGATTTACTTATTCAAAATAGTGAAGTTGTTCCCAGTCTTGTATTGACGGGTCCCATGTCAGCCCTACCTTGTATCGACGGGTCCCATGAGATCTCAGTTTTTGTCTTCATCAATTTGAGGTCCGTGGTTTCCGTTTGCACATGGTGGGTTCATACTTGCCAGTCACCCCTGTTCTTCGATGTAACCTCAGGAGTGATAGACCAGCGGGGTGGCTGGTAAAGTTACCGTTTTCACGACGGTCCCGAAGAGATGCTGCTCTAGAGTAAAATGTTTTATAGATAAAGTAAAAGCAGTATCTTCTTTCGGATGAGTGAGCATTGCTTAGCTATCTGGCTGGTAATGTTCATTTCGTCTGGAAGAACATTTGATCTTCAGAGCCTGGCCGTCGAACCAAAGAAGTCGACCATCCTGAGCAGCATGCTTCTTAGGTGGTTTATTATAATCGACGAGGTACTAGGGAGGAGATTGGTGTTTCCGTGGACATTGTCGTGAAGATCGCCGATAATAGAGGATTATCTCATTTAAATCATTGTAATGATCTTTAAGTAGTATGTAGATCCTTGTAACGTAAGGCTTTTGTATGTAACAAATTTGATGAATAAAATATACTTTATTCCTTATATCTTCCTTGTCGTTAATTCTGTCATAATTTTCTTATGAGTAGCTTTATCCGAGCAGACTGTATTATTCTTTGTCTATCTTCAAAACTTCAGGAGTGTTAGCAGATCCTTTAGATTATTAGGAAAAGATCAAGGAGTTTTTATTGAGCGTATCAATGTTTACTCGACTTGTTATGATTTAGAACTTAGGTTTTTCTGTTTAACCCAAAAGGTCCTTTTGATCGTCGTAAATAGTTTGAGGAGTGTTTATCGAGCGGATCGATGTTTACTCGACTCTTTTCTGATTAGACTTAGACTTTTAATCCAAAAAGTCTTTTTGATATATCGAGGAGTTTTTATTGAGCGGATCAATGTTTACTCGACTCGTTTCTGTTTGTAGACTTAGGTTTTTAACCAAAAAGTCTTTTTGATGTATCGAGGAGTTTTTATTGAGCGGATCAATGTTTACTCGACTCGTTTCTGATTGTAGACTTAGGTTTTTAACCAAAAAGTCTTTTTTAATCGTCGTAAATAGTTCGAGGAGTGTTTATCGAGCGGATCGATGTTTACTCGACTCGTTTTTATTAGACTTAGGTTTTTAACCCAAAAAGTCTTTTTTGATCGTCGTAAATAGTTAGAGGAGTATTTATCGAGCGGATCGATGTTTACTCGACTCGTTTTTATTAGACTTAGGTTTTTAACCCAAAAAGTCTTTTTTGATCGTTGATTATATCGAGGAGTTTTTATTGAGCGGATCAATGTTTACTCGACTCGTTTTTAAATAGACTTAGGTTTCTAACCAAAAAGTCTTTAGATATATATCGAGGAGTTTTTATTGAGCGGATCAATGTTTACTCGACTCGTTTTTGATTGTAGACTTAGGTTTCTAACCAAAAAGTCTTTAGATATATATCGAGGAGTTTTTATTGAGCGGATCAATGTTTACTCGACTCGTTTTTGATTGTAGACTTAGGTTTTTAACCAAAAAGTCTTTTTTAATCGTCGTAAATAGTTCGAGGAGTGTTTATCGAGCGGATCGATGTTTACTCGACTCGTTTTTATTAGACTTAGGTTTTTAACCCAAAAAGTCTTTTGATATATCGAGGAGTTTTTATTGAGCGGATCAATGTTTACTCTACTCGTTTCGTTTCTGGCAATATGATTGTGCGATTCCGATGAACGTTTAACCGATATAATCGATATATATATAAAGTGCCAAAGAAATCTTTAATAATTGAACTTTAGGCCTAGGCCTTTATTACAAAGATTGAAATCTGATAAAGTAAAAAGTAAAATAATGCAGTATAACCTGCTAAAATTTATTTACCATAGTATTTCCTAAGGTTGACAGCATTCCATGTTCTTGGTAAGGCAGTTCCATCCAAATGTGCAATTCTGTATGAACCTTTCTTCCCCACACCAATGACGATGTAAGGTCCATCCCAATTTTGTTGTAACTTTCCCACATGCTTGGATACTTCTACCTTTTTCAAGACCAAATCTCCTTCTTTGAAGGTTCGGATGCGTACTTTTTGATTATATGCTTTCTCCATATTAGCTTTAGTGGCTTGTAAACGTACAGCAGCTTTGTCTCTTAAAGCTTCTGTTAAATCAATGTCGTTTTCTCTTGACTTTTCATTTTCTTGGTCGTCGAACATTTCTACTCTTGGCGTTGGGATTAGGGTTTCCACTGGGATAACCGCTTCCGACCCATATACAAGGCTAAATGGGGTTTCCCCAGTTGAGCTCCTTATCGTGGTTCGATTAGCCCATAATACTCCTGGGAGTTCATCTAGCCATTTTCCTTTGGCTGCTCCTAATCTTTTTTCCAAAGATTTTATTATCTCTCGGTTTGCTACTTCAGTTTGTCCATTTGCTCGAGGATGTCCTACCGAGGTAAAATTTTGTTGAATTCCAAGTTTTGTACACCATTCTATTATTTGTTTTCCCGCGAATTGAGTTCCATTATCGGAGATAAGGACCCTTGGGATGCCGAATCGACAAACTATGAATTTCCATAGGAAATTGATGACTTGGAATTGAGTTATTCGTGCGAGGGCGACGCATTCTATCCATTTGCTGAAGTACTCTACGGCGACCAGGACATAAGATTTCTTCGATCTGGCCACTGGGAAAGGTCCCACGATATCCATTCCCCATTGATCGAATGGCCAACAAACTGGAATAGGGTGCATGTTTTCTGCTGGTCGATGGCATATGTTAGCATGGATCTGGCAGTGATGACATTCTTGGACATATTGAGCGGCATCTTTATTGATGGTCGGCCAATAGTAACCTGTCCTGAGACATTTTAAAGCCAATGCTCTTGATCCGCTGTGATTTCCTGCATCCCCATCATGTATTTCTCGTAGTATATCGAGGGTTTGTGATTCAGGTACGCATTTTAGAAGAATCCCTGATACTGATCTTCGGTAGAGTTTTCCTTCTATGAGTGTATATTTCGGAGCTCGATATTTTATTTTCCGAGCTTCATTTTGGTCGGATGGTAATTTTCCTTCTCGAAGATAGTCTATCATAGGGGTCATCCAGTTCCCTTCGGCTTCTTCGATTTCCATTATATCCACTGCTGGTGTTTCATCGATGTCAATTGCTGGTGTATTGGAGATCAACCAGTTGATCACCCGTTCGGTCTTTCCGTCATGGGATCCCGTGAATTTTGATAACTGATCGGCCCATTTGTTTTCCGAACGTGGGATGTTCTGGATACTAAAACTTTCAAATTTCTCGGCCAGAGTCTTCACTTTGGCGAGGTATTTGACCATGTTGAATTCCTTAGCGTCGTATAGGCCTTCTATCTGCCTTTGCACTAATTCTGAATCAGTTAGTACTTTAAGACTTTTTATATTGGCTTTGATTGCCATTTCCATTCCTGCGATTAATGCTTCATATTCAGCTTCATTGTTTGTCACAACGAACTCCAGTGTTATTGCGTAATTTAAATCTTCTTTGTTTGGTCCGGTGAAGTTGATTCCGGCGCCTCCTCCTTCTCGGCATGAAGCACCATCGACGTGCATTAGCCAAGTTTGATCTTCAATGATCAGGACATCGTTGCTGAGGCAACTTGATGATTCAGTACCCTGTGTCGGTGTTTCTAATATAAAATCGGCCAACACTTGGGCCTTGATGGCAATCCTCGGTTTGTAGTCTACCTCGAACTGACTGAGTTCGATGGCCCATTTGATTAGTCGACCGGAAGCTTCCGGTTTTGCTAGAACTTGCCTTAGTGGCTGATTCGTCAGAACGATGATTTTGTAAGTTAAGAAGTAAGGTCGGAGTTTTCGTGCGGCCACCACTAGGGCCAGCGTGAATTTTTCTATTTCTAAGTAATTCTTCTCCGCCCCTTGTAATAACTTGCTGAGATAATATACGGGCTTATGCTCTGAGCCCTCGACTTTAATTAGTACTGAACTAATTGCTACGTCGGAAATGGAGATGTACATAAACAAAGGTTCTCCTTCTGTTGGTTTTGCTAACATCGGGGGTGTCGTCAGATATTCTTTGAGCTGCTCGAAGGCCTGATCGCATTCTTCGGTCCAAACAAAGTTCCTTGCCTTTCGGAGAGTTTGGAAAAAAGGGAGGCTTCTGTCCGCAGACTTTGATATAAACCTGTTTAATGCTACGATCTTTCCAACTAGGCTTTGTACTTGAGAGATTGTTTTAGGAGGTTTCATTTCAGTTATGGCTCGGATTTTTTCTGGGTTGGCTTCTATTCCGCGTTGGTGGACTAGATATCCCAAGAATTTTCCTGATTTGACACCAAAGGTGCATTTTGCTGGGTTTAACTTCATACGATATTTTCTTAAGATCTGAAAGCATCGATCGAGATGCCTTACATGATCTGCTTCGTTCATGCTTTTGACCAGCATGTCGTCCACGTAGACTTCCATTAGCTCTCCGATTAGTTCTTTGAACATTAGGTTTACTAACCTTTGATAAGTAGCTCCGGCATTTCTTAAGCCGAACGGCATCACTATGAAACAATAAACTCCCTGCTCGGTTATGAACGCGGTCTTCTCTTGGTCCCGCTCATCCATGTATATTTGGTAAAACCCTTGGAAGGCGTCCATCATACTGAATAACGCGAAGCCAGCGGTTGAGTCGACCAATAAGTCAATCCTTGGGAGGGGATATGGGTCACGTGGACACAACTTGTTAAGGTCGGTGAAATCGTTACACATCCTCCATTTATTATCTTTTTTATCTCCTTTAGCGACTAGTACGACATTGCATAGCCATTCCGAGAAATGAATTTCTCGGATTTGTTTTGCCTCGAGCAACCTTTCTACCTCGGCTTTGATAATTTTATCTTTCACCGGTCCATGATTTCTCTTCTTCTGTCTGGCGGGTTTCGCCAAAGGATCTATTTTTAGGGAATGCTTTATTATTCGAGGATCAATTCCTTCAATGTCATTTGCGCTCCAAGCGAAGACATCGGCGTTGTTTCTGAGGAAGTCGATCAGCATTATTTCTCCTTCTTCACTTAACTCTGTACCAATTCTCGTCTTTTTGGATGAGTCGCCATCTACTAGAATTATATCTTTGTGTTCTGGGGGTTTCAAAGATAAGTCTAGCGGTTCTTTCCCCTTTTTATCTAGTCGATCAGTACTAGGAATTTCAACCTCGTTTCTAATGAGATCGCCTTCGATCTTTCTCTTGCTCGGAGTAACGGACTTAGGATGTTCTTTCATCGTTAACGAAGTACTATAGCAGTCCCAAGCCATGCAATGGTCGTTTGTTATTTCTCCGATGCCTGTATCGGTTGGAAACTTTATCTTCTGATGATAAGTAGAGACAACAGCTCGGAATAGATTGAGAGCAGGTCGTCCCAATATCGCATTATAAGCGAATGGGGTCTCTACTACTAAAAATTTCACTAGCTTTACTGTTCGGTGGGGTATTTTTCCGAGCGATACGCTTAAGGTTATCGTTCCGCTGGGGATGATTTCGGACCCCCCGAATCCTATTAATGGCGTAGCTACTTTCTGCAAGTTTATCTGTCCCAAGTCCATTTGGGCTAAAACTTCTCGGGAGATAATATTGGCTGAGCTCCCATTATCAATTAAGATTCTCTTGACATTGTAATTTGCTATTTCTAGCGATATTACCATAGGGAAGTCAGGGTTATTCTCTCTTGCGTCCCAGACAATATTTTTAGGCGCTTCGCCTTCATTAAAACTGATCTGTTGATCGTTTGACGGCCTGCTTTCCAGGGTCCAAATTTCTTTCGGGTATTTTGAGTTTCCAATGATGGACCTGGCAGTTCTCCGCCGGGCGTTACGACTATCTCCACCGGCAGGACCCCCGGAGATCGTATGGATAGTCCCATTGATCTGGTCGTGATTTGATTCCGGAATAGGTCGGCGTTCGGGTGACCTTTGACGAGAATTTCTCCTTCGATCAACATTCCGAGGGCTTCTACTTCTTTCCCTTCTATGATTATTTCGCTCTATGTATTCGTCGAGTTTTCCTTGCTCGATAAGTTTCTCAACTTCTCTCTTAAGATGAAAACAATTCTCCGTTCGATGTCCGTGTGCCCTATGGTATTTGCAGTACTGATCGTAGTTTCGAGAGCCTGGTCTTGGCTGCGCGATTTTCCTCGCTTCGGGGATCCAGTTATTTCTTTCTAGGACTTCCAATATTTCTTCCATTGGAATATTTAACCTTGGGTGTTCTACTTGATTCACCCTGCTTCTTATTGGTTGATCATGGTTTCTTGGTCTTTGGTAGAAATTAGGTTGTCTGTCATGATCGGTTTTGTTGTATTCCAGTCGGTGGAAAACATTACCTCTCTTGGAAGATCGCTCGTAATCTGAAGTTTTTTGGGTAGGAAACCTATCGTGCCGTTTGGAGCTTGAGGTGGTGGCTTTGTTTTTGTTTTTATCCTTAAAGGAATTCATCTCTTCTTGGGTCATATACTTAGAAGCCAAGCTCATAATGTCGGCAAATGTTCTTGGTTGTTTTCGACTGAGGGCGTTTCCGAACTGCCTATTTTTAGTGAGGTCGAAGAGGATAGAAATTATGTAATCGATATTCGGTGAGTCGATTTTGAGTAATTCTACGTTGAACCTTGCCAACCAATTTCTTAGGGATTCTCCCTCTTGTTGGTGTATAGTTCCTAGGTAGCTCATCGGAAGTTTTTGCCTCCTCTGACTGGCAAATTGCTGTATTAGTTTATTGCATAATTCCCGGAAACTGAATATAGAGTTGGCCGGCTGTTTGGCGAACCAATCTAGCGCGAGTCCTTCGAATGTTGTTACCATTAGCTTGGCGGTGAATTCGGCGGAGTGAGCATACAAATTCATTATGTTCGTAAAGCTAAAGATATAATCGTCCGGGTCAGTGGTTCCATCATATCGGGGTAGTCTTCCCGGGACCTGTCCTGCGGACTGTGCTTCTTTTATTTCCCTGCAGAAGGGAGAGCAAGCCGCAAGGCTTTCCTGGAGTTCTGTAGTCCGGGCCCAGGGGTTTTGTGCAGATCGTAATCGTTGTTCGAGTCGCTCCTGTACCATCCTTTCAATTTCTCGTTCTGAGAATCGAGTCGCTCTTGGTCGATAGGGGATTGTATCATCTATATCATCTTCGATTGGGATGATCGTTCGTTCCTTCGATCCACTGCGAACTACTTGTGGTACTCTTCGACCAGTTCTTCTTTGGGGACGGTTGTCGGAGGGTTTTGAATTGACCTGCTGTGGGCTGTGCAGCGAGCGACGCTCACTTGCTGGGCTGTCAGCTTGTTGAGAGGTTCGTTCGTTCGGCCTTGGTACTCCTGTCGCAGGAGCTGCTCCGGGAGCCGTAACGTTTCGAGGAATTTGGTCTAAAACCAGCAATTCTTCTGGAGAGAGTGACTTGAAGAGCATCGCTATTTGTTTCAGTTTTTCCTGAGCGCCAGGGAGAGGAGCGGGTATTTCGGGGAGCTCCGGTTCTTCTGGTATTGTACCAGTAAGACCTCCTTGGTGTCCCTGCTGACGGGAACGGGTATCTGGGAGGTTTTCATTGGTGTTTTGATTGTTGTTATCGTTGTTGTCTTGTGGATCTTCAGATGTGTTGTGACCTGTGGTCGTATTGCTTCTCGCTCCAACGCGAGCGCTTTTCCTCGGGCGAGCCATGTGTCGATTCGAATAATTAACCTAGCCCCTCGGTGGGCGCCAACTGATTTAACCGGATTTCGTCGGGTTAATTGTATATCAGTGAATTCGTAATATAGGTGGGGATTACGGTATTTGTGTATATATATTATGTAGGGCTCTGTTACTTTATTCCGGATGGATCAAACACAAAGAAAAGCAATGATTAAGAACAAGAAGCAAAACCACAAAGAAAGCTTAATAACACTTTAATCTGGAGATTGAATAATATTGATTCTTATTCAGTTGTAATGCCTTAGGCAGAGAATATATGAGTATTCCTTAAAGTAGAGGATTTCGTAGTTGTTTAATACAATGATTAGCCAGGTATTTATACAATGTTTAACCTAGCGTTACATGGAAACATAGTCCTAATAGGACTCGGCCCAATTATCCTTCATGGGTCCGGAGTATCATCTTCTGGTCGAAGAGAGCTGCGTCTTGCCGGGTCTGCGAGGGGATCCCGATCTGTTTGGATTGGTCGGATCGACCTTAACTTCTTCATCCGAATCGAGTAATATGTAGGGTGCGAAATAGCCCCCATCAAATACAGTAGTTAAACACATATAATATCAATTTAACAGTTAAACAAATAACCAAAGGTTGTTGATGCCGTTCTCCTCTTACCCTCCAATTCATATTCGTGAATACCACCACCGAACACTCCAGTAAGGTGCGACCTTACATAACATTGTGCATTGACGTCAATTGCCAGGAGTTTGACATTCACTCACCAAGTGTAACATCCACACTTGGCTCGTGAAGCAGGTCTACGGTGGATCGAGGTAACCCTCCGGCCCTAGCCTTCCGGGTTAACCGCGATTCCGCACACCAAAATAGGGGCCCAAATAGTAACAGTAAACATTACAGTACGGTACAGAAACAATTCAGTAACAGTAAATCGGTAACAACTCAATAACAGTTCAACATACAATATCAATGATCATAAGCACATAGACGTAAACAATAATTCAAGGTGTGTATAGTTTGTCCTAACAGTCAAGTTTTTCATTGTGTCGTACGTCGCATGCTCGTTCGTTTAGGGACTAAGTTACAGTTATGACTCGACCTACTAGCATATTCGGACTGACACTCAAGTAACACACAACACTCACCTGTGTTGCTTAGGTTTCTTGAACGAAAAGTAAAGCGTCCTTGGTTCCTGTAGATATGTATGTAACGACTTAGAATCCAGTCATAATACAAGCATTTAATTAGCGACTAAAGAAATGATTTTAGTCGAACATGCATATGAATCGTGATTACGATCGAAGTCACGATTAAAACTTGAATATTTAGGTCCGGTTTAATGGTTTCAGGTTTGTTCGGGTCGCGTGGTAACTTAGCCACGAAAGTTAACTTGAACTTAGTCATTTAAGGTGAACTTACAAGTTTAAAAAGAATTTTAGCTTAAGTTATCTCTAAAAAAAACTTTTACATAATAAGTTATATTTGAAAATCTTTATTATTAATTATTTATTTAATTAATAATTAAAGTACCCTTGAAATTATTATCATTTTGAAAAGTATTATTTAATCATGATCTTTTCAAAAATAATTCATTATTATTTAACCTTCCCCCTTTTTTTTTCAACATTATTTATTTTCGAAAAATATTTTATCATTCATAAAATGGTTTATTATTTATTTAATTTTCAGAAAATATTTATTAAATTTTCAGAAAATATTTATTAATTAAATTTTCAGAAAATATTTATTTAAAAAAATTATCCAAAATTATTTTTATTATTTTCAGAAGATAATTAACATGATAAATTTTAGTTATTCAAAATTATTCAAACTTATTTAATATTTTTCGAAATTAATTATTGTTTTTTTTAATTAATATTCAAGAATAAATATCAAAATTATATTTAATTTTATAAAATTTATTTTCAGAATTTAAATATAAATTTATTATTTTATTTCATTATTTTAAAATTTATCTACTATATATATATTTTTTTTTTTCTTCTTCTCTTTCTTTTCTTTTCTTTTTTTTTTTTTTTTTTTTCATTAAGGGCTGGCCATCACGACCAGCCCACTACATTTTTTTTCTTTTTTCTTTTTCACTATGGGCTGGCCATGATGGCCAGCCCACTTACTTAAAAAATATAACAACAGGCCCTTAGAATATGGGCCTATTGGTCTGTTGCATTTGCAACAGGCCCAAAAATGGGTCTGTTGCAATTGTAACAGACACAAGCAGTCCCTGGTCACTGCTCTAGCAGTGGCCGGAGGTTGCTTGTCGCGGTGGGGTGGCTCCGGCCAACCTCACCGGAAAAAGTACAAGGTGACCCTATATTTTCAGATTTGCACAAATAGTCCCCAAATAAAATAAATCAAGTTTTAGGTACCAAAACTTCATATATTTCAAACTTTTAATACCCAAGTATATTATAAAAATCAAAATCTTGCATAAAAAAATCTATAGATCTAAAAATCTAAGAACATAAACATATTAACATGCTTTTCAAATGACACTTTTATTTAGCCATAAAAACATTTTATAAAAATAAATTTTTTTTTTCACACAACTTATACACATGAATTTAAAACAAGAACACCTCAAAATTTTCAAATCTTTGAACAAATATAAATCTGAAAATTTGAACATGAAACATTCAACTAAGTCTAAAAATATTTCATTTGGTTTCAAAACTTCAAACAAACTTTTAAGAATTTCTCCACATAACCAAGTAAAAGAGGTGATTAAGAGATTTTTACCCGAAATCGAAAAAAAGGTGAATGCTTCTTCTTTCTTCACCCTATATCCTCTATCTCCGGCGAAGGCGCGGCGGCAGCGGTGGTGGCTCCTCCTTCTTCTTCAAGATTCACTCAAATTTTATGTGCTCTCTTTCTTTTTCACTAATCTCTTTTAGGTGGTGTTTTTTTTTTTTTTTTTGATAAGGTAAAGAAGAGTGAATAAAATGGGTAGGTGTATATATATACATACAACCCAAATCAGATTCATATCTATATACATCAATACATATAACATGGGGAAGAGAAGATCATCATTACTTTCTCCTTCCACCAATGTTTACATTTCTTGTGTGGGGAGGTTTCCTTCATTCAAGAAGAAAGGCGGCAATTTTGGTCTCAAGGGAGAGAGTAATTATTACTCTGTTGTTGCAGGTTTTTGAAAAGATTTGGACGAATTGCACTTTGCCCCCTGAACTTTGGGAAAGTGCATTTCTGCCCCAAAAAACAAAAATTTTGCTCATTTAGGTCCAAAATAGATTGTAAATAGACCCCATTAATTTAAAAGTTACTTAAATCTTTTTCTAAATTACTTCCAAGCCCCTAATGACATAAGAAGCAATTGTTATACACAATATAACATAACTAAAACATTTTAATATAAAACATAGTAGCATGCAAAATTAGATAATAGTCTAATTAAAATACATTAAATAATTCCTAAAAGTTGTGGGTTTTACATATGGGCTCTATGTCCTCTATCATAATAACATATCTACTGTGACATGTAATAAAATCAGTGTAGACATTTGGCACAAAAGATTAGGTCATCCTGCTTTAGATAGACTTCATATGTTACATTCTGTATTAGATCCTCCTACTCAGTCTACATTGAATAAACACTTATGTGAAATATGTCATTTAGCTAAACAAAAGAATTTACCATTTCCTAACAGTTTATCTACTTCTTCTTATCCTTTTGACATCATACACTGTGATATATGGGGACCATTCAAGGTCCCTTCTTATAATGGATACATATATTTCTTAACTTTGGTAGATGATTTCACTAGATTCACTTGTGTATTTCTTTTACATTTTAAATCTGATGTTCACCATATCTTACCTAAGTTCATTAATATGATTCACACTCAATTTAATTCTAAAATCAAAAAGTTTAGAAGTGATAATGCAAAAGAATTAGCCTTTTCTTCCGTATTCTCTAGTCTAGGCATATTGCATCAATTTTCATGTGTGGAAACTCCACAACAAAATGCAAGAGTTGAAAGAAAACATCAACATATTTTAAATGTAGCTAGATCTCTATTATTTCAATTTAATATTCCTTTACAATATTGGACTGAATGTATTCTTACAGTTGTTTTTCTAATAAATAGACTTCCTACCCCTGTGTTAAACAATTGCAGCCCTTATTATAAGCTTTTTCAGAAACAGGTTGATTATTCTTACATGTGATCCTTTGGTTGTCTAACCTTTGCTTCTACTTTAAAAGAACACAGGTCTAAATTTGATCATAGAGCACATAAATGTGTTTTCCTAGGAAACACTCCAGGTATTATTGGTTACAAATTATTAAATTTGTCCTCTCATAATGTTTTTCATTCTAGAAATGTTGTTTTCCATGAAGAAATTTTTCCTTTTTCTGATTCCTCTATATTTAATCAATTTTAATTTCAAATACTCCTAATTCTGTTGATAATCCTAATTCTACTAATCCATACTTTTATGATCCTATTTCTTCTCCATTACACCATCAAGCCAACACACCCAACTTATCTGAACAACATATTCCCTCATCTCCCTCTACCACTTCTACACATCCAGACACTGATAGAAAATCCTCAAGACCTCACAAACCCCCTTCTTACGTAAAGGGTTATCAATGTATTCTATCTGATAGTAATACATCCAAATATTCTATTCAATCTGTCATAGATTACTCTTCTACATCCAAATCACATCAAGAATTCATTAACAACATCTCTGCCATATCTGAACCTCACACTTACAAACAAGCAATAAAACATCCTGAAAGGATTAAGGCCATACAGGAAGAATTCACTGCCATGGAGAACAACAACACTTGGACTATAACTGAACTTCCTAATAATAAAGCTCCTATTGGATGCAAGTGGATATTTAAAATCAAAACTAATTCAGATGGATCTATAGAAAGATACAAAGCCAGATTAGTGGCACAGGGGTTTACACAACAGGAAAGAATTGATTACACATCAATCTTTTCTCATGTTGCCAAACTTGTTTCTATTAGGGTCATTCTTTCACTAGCTATGGCACATAACTGAGATTTACATCAATTGGATATTACCAATGCTTTCCTAAATGGGGACCTAGAGGAAGACATCTACATGACTCTTCCAAAAGGTTATACTCCTAGCACTGATCATCTAACAGGTATGAATTATAACTCTACTCTAGCATGCAAACTTAACAAATCCATTTATGGGTTAAAACAAGTCAGTAGACAGTGGAATAGTAAGCTCACAGAAGTCCTAGTTTCTATGCAATTCACACAATCAAGGTCAGACTATTCACTCTTTACTTTTGGTTATGAAAATACTTTCTTAGCTGTCTTGATTTATGTGGATGACATTCTTATTGTTGGTCCTAACACTCAGTTGATTTGTGATATTAAAAATAAACTTAGTAGGGTATTCAAGCTTAGAGATTTTGGGAGACTTAAATACTTCTAAGGCATTGAACTAGCCTATTCCAAAACAGGTCTAATTATATCACAAAGATAATATATGCTTCAATTGTTAAAAGATACAGGTTATATAGCAAGTAAACCTGTACATATTCCTATGGACCCAAGGAATAACCTCAACTCTACAGATCACAACTTACTCACTGATCCATCACCTTACAGAAGACTTGTAGGCAGACTAATTTACCTAACCATAACTAGACCTGATATTTCATTTGCAGTACACAAACTTAGTCAATTTGTTTCCAAGCCTAATCATGATCATCTAATAGCTGCTCATCATTTACTAAGATACTTAAAGTCTACACCTGGGCACGGACTGTTTTACTCTAAATCTTCTAATATGCATTTAACTGGATTTTGTGACTCAGATGGGGGTTCCTGCCTAGACTCACGTAGATCAACAACAGGATTTTGCATTTTCATGGGCAACTCACTTATATCTTGGAAAGCAAAAAGACAAGCAACAGTTTCAAAGTCCTCTGCCGAAGCAGAATACATGGCACTAGCATCAATTACCAGTGAAATACTATGGTTAAATCAGCTACTGCAAGATTTAAAGATAAATTTAAAGTTACCTCATGTGGTTTACTGCGATAATTCCTCAGTCATTCACCTAGTTCGGAATCCAATATTCCATGCACGAACAAAGCACATCGAAATTGATTTGCACTTTGTTCGTGAACACATCAATAGGAATAATCTCAAGCTCCTCCCAATATCGTCATCTGCTCAACTTGCTGACATTCTGACAAAGCCTCTACCCAAGCCTCAATTCTTCTCAATTTTGCTCAAGATGGGCGTTAGGAATGTTTACGCTCCATCTTGCGGGGAGGGGGGGGTATCAAACATTGAAAATGTAGCGGATGAAATTGGGGAAAATGAAGAAGGAGAAAAGTTAAATTAGGGATTTTGATTGTAAATTAATTGGGCATTATTATTTTCTCGGTTTTACCTTTACTGAATCGGGTTTATGTTAGTTTGAACCGGTTTTCAGGTGGTTAAGTTAGTTAGGGGAGTTTTTCTGTTTTACCCCTGATATTTTCCTATTTATAGTGTTTATTTGTGCTGAGATTGTACATACTTACAGATTACAAATTAATAACAAATCTCTCTGCATTTATTTACTCCAAGAATCTGTTCTTTACATATTGTTCTTCATATTCTATAATACATTCATATACATATACATAATATAAGCATTAACAAAAAGTGATAGTTTCAACTCAAATTTCAAGGCGCATTAGGGTGTGTTTGCGAACTCTTTCGCAAACAGATTATGAGTTTTACTTAACTCGAATGCAATAATTTGGTGTTTGAGAAATTAGCTTCGGTTTCTTTCAAAATAAATTATTTAAGTTCATAAGTTGTAAGCATTTCTTGATGTACTTCTATTATATTGAAGTTAACAATCAATCTCCAACTTCAGCTTATTTGCTAGAGTTTGCAAACACAACCTTAGTTGATATACTTAGGGCAACCCCAACGGTGAATGCAAAATGGGTATGCAAATACCTAAATGCCCATTTGCATCCAACTTTTGTACTTTTTCACTCTCCAATGGAGGTGTGGAAAGGAGAATGCATATTGCATTTTCAGATTTGGGGCTGCATATTTGGATTCTCTGGAGGAGAGAGAAACTGAGTATGGAAAATAAGAGGGAAAGGACAATTTACCGTTGATATAGCCGTTGTTCAATTTTTCCATTAAATACCAATTCTTCTTCAAGTTAAAATCCACAAAATCTTCTGATTTTTAAGTAAGAAAATCGAAAATTGATATAGGGAATTGAAGAATTAGAGAGGAATTGCGCGTAGAAAATTGATAGAGGGAATGAATTGAATAAGACGATCTATTGAAGAAGAAGACCACTGCTCTGTTGAAAGAGACGATAAGAGGCAGGTCAATTCCTTTCTTTTTTGTTTAATATAGATTAATTTTGGGCTTAATGTTGGGCTTAAGTGTTTTATTTTTTAATAATCAATTTATTATGATTTTGGGCTTTAAGTGTGGCTTTTGGAAAAAGTGATATAGATATGTATATATATATTAAACGTAATTTGCAAATGTTGGTTTAATTGAGGCAGGTATGGCTTAATTGAGATAATTATTATAATTGACTTAATAAATTAAACGTAATTTAATTTTTCATATTATATATACTCACTATGTTATGTTCTCAATACTATATATATGGTACGTATTATTTGCAAATGTTGATGCTTATTATAATTTTGTTTATGTATAGATATGTCTTATTTCACTTCTTTAATGGCGGACAATCTACCAATGGATGAAAATATCATCAATTTAGCAAATCAATTTTCAAATGAAGTAGAAGATTTAACCACTCAATTTCCAAATGAAGTAGAAGATGTCACTCAAGTTCCAAATTAAGTTGCTCGTTCTACTAAAAATAGTAGCCGGAGGGGTGCTAACTTTTCAATAAATGATGACAAACTTATTTGTGCGGGGTGGCTCAATACTAGCAAAGATTCAACTCAAGGAACCGATCAAAGTTCTAATAGATATAGGCAACGAATCACGACATTCTTCAATAGTCACACAACTAATCATCGTACTCAACCTTCCATTAAACAAAGATGGGTCGAAATCAATCGAAAATGTCAATTATTTGCTGGATATACGGACCAAATTGAGAGGAAAAATGCAAGCGGTCAAACCATTCATGATAAGGTATTTATCTTCGTCCACCTTTTGAGAAAAATTATAAGTCACTAGTTCATATATTTTCTAATGCATTATATTTCGCAGGAACAAGAAGCCAAACAAATGTTTCTTGATTTGGAAGGTAAACCATTTCCGTTTGAACATTGTTGGCCTCAACTGAACGACGAGCCTAAGTGGCGCGAAGGTCTTTCGAACAAAAAACACAAGAGTAACAATGTCAATGAAACTATTAATTTAGGGGATAGTGATGAACCGTCAATTAACACAGAGAGACCAATAGAGACCAAGGCAGCTAAAAAGCTTGCTACAAGTAGTTCAATATCTGATGCGATTTTGCAAGAGAGGTTAAGAATTGAAAAAGATAAGTACGAGCAATGGAATCGAGCTTTACTTGAACAAGAAAAAGATTGAGAGCTCAAACAAAAGGAGATTGAGCTTAAACAAAAGGAGATGGAGAGAAGATGGGCGGTTGAAGAAAGAAACTGGGATGTTGAAGTAATGACTAAAGACTTCCAAGGCATGTCACCAATTAAAGTTCAATATTGGCAAAATGAACGAAAGGCGATAATGGCAAAGAAGGGTTTCAACTTTTAGATATTCACTCAACTAATATTTATTTACGCTTCATATGTAATGTCCTTTGAACTATTTCTTTTTATGAATGCAATTCATGTTTTATATGTAATATCCTTTAGCTATTTTTTTTATTAATGTCTTCGTAATATTAGTCTTTGTGTAATGTCTTTCGTACTGTTTTATTTGATTTTCAATTAAGATTGAAGAAAAATATTATAATAAAACACATAATCAAGCTGAATAATAGAAAATATATTATATTAAATGATACTTCCTATCACATATTACATTAAAGCACACATTAATTAAAACATTAAAGCTTACATATTATATTAAAGCACACATTAATTAAAGCATCATAACTTAAATATACTAAAACAAACATCAACTAGAGCAAATAACATAAAAGCATGGAGAACTTCCTAGGCCGATAAGCCATGGTGAGCCCATAGATGCTCCACAAGATCATCTTGTAACTGCGAATGAGTAGAGGCATCCCTAATATGACGATGACGTCGAATGAAATCTCTGTATTGGGTCGTATTGGAACGTGACATTGTCGGAGGGTCAGTGTAATCTTTAAAATCAAGATTTTCAACATCCTGATTTTCTTCCACTATCATATTGTGAAGTATGATGCACGCAATCATGATATTTGCAAGTGTATCAACATCCCATACTCGTGCCGGTCTACGAGTGATAGCAAAACGAGCTTGAAGCACCCCAAAAGCACGCTCCACATCTTTTCGTGCAGATTTTTGCATTTTAGCAAATAATTTACTCTTCTGGTCTTGTGACGAAAGTATACCAACGTGGATATATTCCATCAGCAAGATAATATCCCATGTTATAACTATGATTATTAATAGTATAATTAGCTGCAGGAGCACGCCCGTTAGCAAGAGCGTCAAAGATAGATGACCTTTGCAGCACATTTATATCATTAAGTGATCCAGGCAATCTAAAGTAGGCATGCCAAATCCAAAGATCATATGATGCTACAGCTTCCAAAATAATAGTTGGTGTATGACAATGACCAGTATACATACCTTTCCAAGCCGTTGGACAGTTCTTCCATTCCCAGTGCATGCAATCAATACTTCCAAGCATTCATGGAAATCCACGTTGCTCATTTTGTTGCAACAATCGAGTTACATCTTCTTGATTTGGCGCCCATAAGCACCTCTCACCAAATACAACTATAACTGCTTTCACAAAGGCTCGTAAGCTCTCCATTGCCGTGCTTTCACCAATTTTTATGTATTCATCCAAAGAATCGGCTGAATATCCGTATGCTAGGATCCTCATTGCCGCAGTAATCTTCTGAATTGAAGAGAGCCCAGGATTTCCAACGGCATCTGTTTTGAGTTGGAAGTAAGGATTATAGTCTACTACACCATCCACGACATGGAGGAACAGATTCCGACTCATTCGAAACCTTCTTCTAAAACGACTTTCGGGGTAAAGAGGATTGGAACTGAAATAGTCATTCCAAAGATTGTTATGGGCTTCAACATGATTTCGACCATAAAATTTGCGACCAACAACAGAACCACGATAGCGGCGTTGTCTTCCCCGATTTTGTTCATCTTCTGCCTCTCTCATGGCAAATAACTCATCAAGCTCTTCATCTGAATCAGAGTTGAAACGTACGAAATCTTTCAAAATTTCAGAGCTAGATCCTGAAAAATCCATTGTGGAGGATTTGGAGGAGAATAAATTTGAAGTTTTTGATGAATTTCGATAAGAGAAAAATGATGAGAATAATGAATAAACTCATCATATTTATAGATGAAATTCTCGTCTTCATTTTTCCGCTTATGTAAAGTTTCTAAATTTGAAATTTGAAATATCCCGCTTATTACAAATTTGAAATTTTGAAATTTCCCGCTTATTTGAAATTTCAAAATTCAAAATTCTCCTATAATTATAAATTTCAAAGGTTTTCAGATTTTAAAGATTGATTTCTAGAGTTTTCAAAATTTGAATATTCCGCTTAATTTATATTTTCAAATATGAATTTTTCAACTTCAATTTTTTTTTCTATTTATTAATAAATTTAAAAATTTGATGGAAAAATAAATGAATAAATGAATTTATAAAACTAAGAAATTATTAAGAAAAAATGGATATTCACTTTGCATACCCATGCATTGGAGTGAAATTATTTTACAAGGTATGCAAAGTACTATTTAGGTATGCAAAATACAATATACATACTCAAATTTGCATACTACCATTGGGGTTGCCCTTATGGAATGCCCAATATTGGATGCAAAATGGGTATGCAAATATTTAATTGCCATTTTGCATCCACTTTTTGCATTATTTTCACTCTCCAATGGAAGTATGAGAAGGTGAATGCATTTTGCATTTTCAGACTTGAGATCCCATATTTGGATTCTCTTGAGGAGAGAGAAATCGAGAATGGATAATTAGGAGGAAAATGACAAGTTATCGATTAAGAGCCGTCGGAGCTATATGGTCGTCGCTTCAAATTATTGCCATTAAATATCACTTCTTCTTCAAGCCAAAGTACTACAATTTTTCTAGTATTTAAGTAGAAAAAGTCAAAAATTGATAGAGAAAATTAGAAGATGTAAAGAATCAGAGAGAAATATAGAGAATTCATAATTGAGGCGGCTTGCTCTGCTGAAGAAGACGACTTGCTCTGATAAAAAAGACGACATACTCACATACATAATTAGATTTTTTTTTTGTGTGTGTGTTTAATATGGATTAATTTTTGGGCTTAATATTGGGCTTAAGTTTGTCTTTAATGTCTTTAAGTTTTTATTAATCAACTTAGTACCATTGGAGTAAATTTACATGCTAAATGCGAAAATTGTCAAAAGTTATGGGAGTAATAGAGGGTCTGTATGGAATGAGTTTGCCTGGTTTTGGTCTCACTCAAATCGGGTCAAACCCCATATGATAAAGAGTTTGAATAAGTCTCAGCTCAAACCTAGGTTTCAGTTCAAAACGAAACCTACACAGACTTACTTGAGACCTATAAAATTATTGATTTGACATCTGTCATCTACCATTTACACATATAAAGTTATTGATTTGATACCTACTACCTATTTTTCTCCCCCAAACCCCTACAACCAAACTCCAATCCAAATCAAATCTCAATGTTTCAAAACCCACTAACTATTATTTAATAATATTTTATAATCTCAATATTCCATTGAAACCATTATCCAAATCGAATTTCAAAAGTTTCGCCAAACTTTTAAAACCACTTATTGAGAACAAACCAAAACCAAACTCAGTCAAACTACTTCCATATTAACCCAGAGGAATTTTACCTTTCTGTAGAAATTATTTTCATTTCCCCCAAATAACGCCACTCTCTATTTGCACTCCAGCAATCGCCGCCGCTGATTGGATAAGCTTTCCGCTCACTTCCTCTTCTCTGCTCTATCTGAAAATGGCGCATTCATGCGTCTCTTCTTCTCTCAGATTCAACTCATCTTCACTTTCTCTCTCTTCCCCAAACCCTAGCTCTTCCCCTTCCCCCTCATCTTCCAGAACCCTCTCTATACCCTTCCAACCCCTCCGTCCTAGGTACGACACTGTAGGATAATATATTTCGGAATTTATTTATTTTTCATCTGATTAATGTTGAATTATACAGGAAATTGAAGAAACCAAATTTCAAGAGTTCTTCGGTGAAGGCAGTGTACGCTCCAGAGTCTTATGCTCAGCAGAAGACCTCGCGCAATGGTCTTTGGTCGATTAGGTAAGGCACTATTTAATACCGCCTTCATCCCAAATTGAATGCTCGGTTAGAGTTGTTTACTACTGAAATAAGTATTTTTTGAAGTAAATAGTAGTAATTTAGGTTAATTTGTGAAAGAAGTAACTGAATAATTACAGCCAAATGCATAACACGAAATTACAAGTTAATTAAGTTATAGTTTCAAAGTTTCTGGAAATGTTCAACACAATCAACTTGTTCAAATTATCAGATTGTGATGTAGTTGCTTCATGTGCAAACTAGGTTGTTTTAAGTATTTGTTCATAGTCGATTTTTAATTTTAACTTAGGGATGATCTCTAAGTTGCATAATTTAGTAATATGTTAGTCATATAAATAGGCTGATTGACTTGCATAAAGAACGCCTATTTGTGAAATGAGGGAGTTTGATATTGATTGTTGATATTAAGTTTTTATTGGATTTAGGGAGGACTTGCAAGTTCCTTCATCGCCCTACTTTCCAGCATATGCACAAGGGGCACAGGGTCCGCCTCCTATGGTGCAAGAGCGTTTTATGAGTGTTATCAGCCAACTTTTTCAATATGTGAGACCATGTTTCTTTGAATTGCACTCAAATATGAGTTGATTGTCTGTCTCTGTGATGTTGAAGTTGTGACTCAATTGTGTAGAGAATTATCCGATGTGGTGGAGCAGTAGATGATGATATGGCAAACATTATTGTTGCTCAACTACTTTATCTTGACGCTGTTGATCCGACCAAGGTACAATTTTCCCAATAACTTTTTCGGGTAATTTCATTTCTAAGTAAGTTTGAATTTCCTAATATGGCCATCTTTAAGGTTATATTTTGATCTCACATATTTTTATGCACATGAAAACCACAGTTGCCATGTAGAACATGTATTTTCTCGCTCAATGCTTACTGAGAACGAACTCCTGTGATTTCTTCAACTCTTACAATGCAAGTTAGAGTGTGGTTTCGATGAGGTTGCAGTGATAATACATGCTACTTTCTGTCTGTGGAATTGGAATGTTAAATTGGTTTTTGGTTTGCATAGTTTAAATTTAAATTTTTTGTTCTCCTTTCAACTACTTGTAGACCTATTTCTTGTGAAGGAACTACACAGTGTGGTCTACGGATAATTTAATCCCTTCTAGTCTGATTTTTAAGCAATTGCTCGTCTCAATTAAAAAATTCATTGACATGCACACGACCAAGTGCACTCCAAGCCATCCCGTTTTAGCAGAATTTTTTTTCTTCTATTGAGAAAGTTCATTATGTAAATGTCTCATTACTGATCAATTCAGTGGTAATTGAGCAGGATATTGTCATGTATGTGAACTCCCCTGGTGGATCGGTGACAGCTGGTATTGTAGCTTGCTCTATGTTTCCATTATTTCTGGCCACTAATTTATCGAGCATCTAATATAGTTCCTCTTACTTTATTAGGTATGGCTATATTTGATACAATGAGGCATATTAGGCCTGATGTTTCAACTGTATGTGTTGGTCTAGCAGCTAGGTATTGACACTCGCTTTGTTTAACTTGCTGCAATTTTGGATTGCATGTCATTCATATTAAAAACTTGGATGCTTTTGTTTCCAAATGACTATATTATCTTGAATAATTAGTGAAAGAACAGATCTTAACAATCTGCTGCTGCTCCTGCACGTTCTCATAATATTAGTTCTATAGATTTGATCTTATTGAGAACTTTTGCTAATCCCTTTTTATATTTCATTCTATTTTATTTGTTGCTTCAGCGTGCATCCCCAATTTATTTTATAAAACTAAACTGCCACGCATCACGATACCTGACTAATATATTTTATATGATTTCAATTCTCTCGATACTAAATAAAGGCCTTTACTAAATCTTGCAGATGCATGTTTTGGTTTCAACTCTTGATAAACGTTAATTTGCCTGATCATTATTTGATTATAGGCACATTTTTTTAAATTAAATTAACTAAATCCTCTGTATTCATGTGCAGTATGGGAGCTTTTCTTCTGAGTGGTGGTACTAAAGGTATATGCTTTGGTTAATTTAAATCACTTTGAATTTGCAATTACAATTTCTCGCTTCCTCAAATTGTGTTACATTCTTGTATTCTTGATCATCACCTGTAGGAAAAAGGTATAGCCTTCCCAACTCAAGGATAATGATCCATCAGCCCCTTGGTGGAGCACAAGGTGGGCAGACTGACATTGATATACAGGTAATTGATTTTTGTTTTTTACCTTTTTGTAATAACACGTCACTATGATCTTTAATTTGGCAGTGGACATATATGTTCCCTAGTACTGTTGTTAGGATTTAATGAATATTTTTCTAATCATCTATGGTCTAACCAGTTTTACAAACTAGCCAAGCTGAATCAGCCAACAATTTGTTCATTTTTATGTTGATTCTTGACGAGCCCTTTGATTGAGATTCTTTTTCTCGTGATCTCTGTACCTGTCCATTAGGCAATTTTTAATTCATGCAATCATTCTATTAGCTAGATAGGCGAGTATGGGAAACTATTTCTAAAACATTTTCAAGCAGATCTATTTCCATCCAGCCCATGTTGAGATAAGTATTGAGCGGCGGATTATTGATTACAACATCTTAGGTTTGTGAAAAATATTCTTCCATTTGAGAAAGATATTATTTATTTTTAAATCTATTTGGGTTGGGTATAGAACATGCACTGAATTCGAGTTGCTGGACAAAGTTAAGGAATGAAATGGGGGAATATGCACGTGCATTCAAACTATTGGAAATGATTTAGAGGTTGAGAAATGGTTGTTTGCATTGTTCATTAGATGTAGAAACAATCCCGAATTTGCTGACTCTGCCTCTAAAATAAAAAATGATACTTAGCTTTTCCCATCCTTGCACATGATTTACTTTTTCTTTTTATAACTATGTTTTATCTCTCTCTCTTGGCCTTTATAACTTGGCTTTGTCCAGATGTTTAGTCTTTATTCTTTTGATTTCGATGTATAACAAAAATCGTCAATACATTAGATATTTTCTTAGTGTAGTAGGTGGAGATTGTTATTTGGTTCTTTTTAGATAAAGATGTTTCTCTCCTCTGCGTTATCTTATCTGATATTTTCCTCATGAAAACTGCTCATTATTTGAATTAACCATCTTGCTGCTCAGGCTAATGAAATGTTGCATCACAAAGCAAATTTAAACGGTTACCTGGCTTACCATACGGGTCAGAGCCTAGAGAAGATCAACCAAGATACTGATCGTGACTTTTTCATGAGCGCTAAAGAAGCCAAAGAGTACGGGCTTATAGATGGTGTAATCTCGAATCCTCTTAAAGCCCTCCAGCCACTTGCAGCTGCAGCAGAGCAACAATAAATGCTCGATTCTTCGATCTTCTCACATTTTCATGATTTACTCGGATCAGGTTAAATAAGGAACATTTTTAGGTTATGTTCATTCCATTAAAGCTATGGAATTTTGATCCATTGCTAAATACGGGAACCTCGATGACTGTATTTGCTGTTATTATTAGCTTGTATTTTGATCAACTTATTGGTATAATTTTTTGTTGGCAAAATTGCAAAAATGTCCAAAACTAATCACTGATTTTGGATTTTTGTCCCAAACTATTCAACTTTGCGAATTTTGTCCCGTAATTTAATATTTTTTTGGAATATCGTCCCACCGTTAATTATATGACGGGAATTGCGCATTTGCCGTTAAATTACCATATGGCTGCTTACGTGTTATGACGTGGTAAATTTTAACATGAAAAATAATATAATATTGCAGAATTCGTCCCAAATTAAGATTGAACCGTCATTTTCATTAAATTAGAAATTTAATATTGGGACTTAATTTATACAAAATGGTAAATTATGGAACGAAATTCGACGAGTTGATATAGTTTCGGACAAAAAATCAAAATTAGTAATTAATTTGGGACGATATTTCAAACAAAATTAAATTGCGGGACAAAATTCGGTGAGGTAATATAGTTTGGGATGAAATTCAAAATCACTAATTAGTTTGGAACGATTTCTGCAATTTTACCTTTTTTTTTTTTTTTTTTTTCTTATCCCGTAACTGTTCTTTTACAAAGATAATGAACCTTTGTGGTGATTTCCCTTTGATTTAATATGATTAATATTTCTAAGGATTATTTGTAAACAAAAGGCATAAAATTGTGCAACACAAGAAAGTGCAATGCTGGTTGGGCAAACAAGCATTCACAAAAGCATGAAATCAAGGAAAAGAACCTTGGATTATTTGAATTGTATAATAAACAAAAATAACATTTTGATTATTAATAGTGTAACTTCATAATAATAAACAAAATCAAAATGAATGTGGATATTTTTTTTAGTTTCATACTAGTTTTTCTTTAATTTAATATTATTAATTAGTTTACCTTGATATCATTGTAAAGCTTCGATTCGATAAAATGTTTGACGTAACAATCTATTTATCATCTAAAAAAAGGATCAGGTTGAAGCTAGCTAGCAGGACAGTGGGCTATGTTACATAACTTAGTACCTTAGTAATACAGAATTAAAACAATATCCACATTTTTGGTAGGATCGATATCAACTAGTAATTGTATAATTACTTAAAAGAATTCATTGTAAAATTAAAGATAGTATATTTCAAATTAAAATGAAACGGTTAATTAGCAACAATTATTACATGAATATTTTTTTAAATAAGGGTCTGTTGTCTGGTATTTTGGTATTAGAAGTTTTTTCAGAGATAAGAAAATTGTTGTTTGTTTAGCTTTTGAGAGAATAGTTTGAAAAAATTGAGAGGGGATAAATTTATTTCAGAACTAGAAAAATGTTTGTCTCGCCTCTTTCAAGTTTCAACCACAAAATTATTTTGACAAAGGTGAGACAAATAGGCCCGTTAATTTTATGCACTATATTTCGTTTTTAAAGTTATAGGATAGCTTGTTTGGTTATATGGAAAGTTAGGGAAAATTGTAGAAAAATGAAAAAGAAAGGAAAAGAAAAGGAAAAGAAAGTCATTTTTCTCTACATGTTTGGTTGTCAGGAAAACTATTTTCTTGCATATATTTGATTGTCAAGAAAGTTTCGAAAAAGAAGTAATATTTTGTATCTATATATGAGATAAAATCTTGAACTTTTTCTTTGGTTGAGATTTACTTAAAGATTAGTTGATTTGTCTTTTGCTATTTGTACTTTTCTAGTTTCAAGGTAAGAATTACATTTTCTTTGGATTGTTTGCGTCTGAAATGAGTGTTTTTTTCGATATTTTGTGGGGATATAATTGTTATTATGACTTGAAAGAGTACTTTTTTGCTAATAATAAATAAGCACAAAGAGGATCTTGGTAAAAAAAGAATCACAAATATAAGGGTTTGATAGTTAGACAAAGTACAATGGGTGTTTTGTAATTTACTCTAAAATTTTCCCAGCATTTTCCCATCAAATTGGTGGAAAAAAATTTTCTGCAGAAAACGTGAAGGAAAATAGTAACTTCTTTTCCTGCTATCCGAAAAACTGACTTTCTTTTACTTTCCCGACAACCAAACAATACATACTACTTTCAAATATGAGAAAAAAGAAAACTCTAAAGAGCACTATAATCTGGAAAAAGAAAATCTAATTTTATAAAATATCTAAGAAAGTCTATTTTAAAATTTGTTTTTTTTAGCTCTAAAAAATGATAGTCCAAAAGAAGATTCTATCTGAGTGATTACAATAAAAATTATTTACTCAATTTACGTATCCATCGATTACACTAAAAATTTACATGTCCATCGATAACCACATTTTCTTTTTTTTTTCCCACAATTTATATATGCGAGTCAAACATATTATATGAGAACTTCTCATAACATGGATCTGAAGAAGTATTAATCACTTTTACTAGATAAATCACGTGTTGTTATGTTGTGGTAATTTACACCAATATGCCTATTAAACTTTTTTTTTTAGAAGACCAATATGCCTATATTCAAGGAACGAAGTTATTGGGACCATTAACTGATTAATTTGTGGATCACATCACATGTATAAGATATGGTGCACGTTAGATGATTTTTTTTTATTAAATAATTCGTCAAATGGTATTATTTATCATTTAAGTTCTGGCAATCCAAATATTATAACATTAATTTCCACACACTTCACAACATGACACACACGAAGAAAATACCTATAAGGCTATAATTGTAATCATAATACATTTAACCAAAAGTCCAAGTTAATACATATTTATCAAGATGGTATGGAATCTAATCCTGTAATCCATATTCAATTTACTCAAATGTAAGTAAATTATATGACATGTGATTGTACAATATTGAAGTGACGATCAACTGGTGATTGATCTAATGAAAGGAATTAGTCACTACAAAATAGCGGATTCGGGTTCGAATTTCTATTAGGAGAGGTTCCTACTTTATGTGTCCGACACGACTCGAAATGGATTAAACCCTTGAAAAACCAAAAAAAAAAAGTTTTTTATTGAAGTGACGAATCACAAACATATATACATACATTTATTTAGTACTTGAGGTAAGGCTAAATTCATCTTTAAAAAAAATAAATAAATAAAAGGGGTAAGCCCAAATTAGAATTTTCTGACACAGAGTCTCACTTAATCAGATTGCAGTTATTTTAGAATACTTATTAATCAGATTGTTGGATAATGGAAAATGGAAAAGAATGTGCAACTAAAATGCCGAGACCCAATTTCTTTTTTTAATAGAAGCGATAAAAAAAAAATTCTTTAAAGTTGTTGAGCCAATACAATATATCCCTAATCAAATAAGAAAGTTCGTCATGAAATTCATATAATCAATCTTTGTTATCAGAACAAATTAAAAAAAAATTAAAATTTTAAGAACGTAAATTATTTGGATTAGTTTGTAATCGATGTTTTTTTTTTAAGAAATACGAGATCATATAGAAACACACCTATATGTATGTGTGTATTTCTGTTTTCAGAAACACACCAACACAAAGCATTTCTCTTTGTTCTCTCTCCTTCGAAATAATTTGAAAATATCTTTTTTGGTTATTTTGCTTTTGAGTATTCTTCGAGGTGGTATTTCTACTACTGTGCAGTGAAGAAATTCTTGTAGCCAAATTATCCTGAAAGTAGTGTTCGTGATTCTCAATTGCACCGAAAGTGGTTCGATAATTTCTTCAAGGCAAGCTCACTTATTTCTGCGATTTGGTTGGATCAATTCTATTACTATACAGAATTGTGAGATAAGTTGATTTAAATTTATCTGTTCGATTATTTAACTGATTATGTTTTCCTTTACTGTCCAAATTGGTTTGTTTGTGTTAGTTTCGATTTGTGTTCACATTTTGATCATTTTAAAATTGATTTTTCCAACAGTGGTTTGGGAGAATGAGGAAAATTCTTGCATAGATCTCTTTTTTTTTTTTTTGAAATACTTTCATTTCAATAATGCCCAAGTATAAAGAATTACAAATAATAAATCACTATCAAACAGTAGCATTAAACTAGAGTTTCACGCACATTATAGGAAGTTGGACTCATGACCTCTTGATCAACAAAATGTATGATATGGTGAATTAACAATGACAAGGTCTATGAAAATTTAGTCTATATATGCAATAAATTTTTGGAGAATGAGGTAGTTAGAAAAAAATTGTTTTTTTTTTTTAGTTTTGAGAGAGTGGTTTGAGAAATAAGGCCATCTCCAACAACTCGTTTATATTTTGGCCTCTTATCTTAAAATTTAACGAATGAACAATATTATAGAATCTCATTTTTTACTATGCACTTCAACAACTAGTTTATATTTTAAGATTATATTTTTTAACTACCACACCACTTCAATGCAACAGCTCATTTATAAACTATTAGTATTTATATACAAATACTAATGACATATAAATTTAAAACTTATTTATTTAATTATAATATTAAAAATTTATTTTTTAAATATTATTATTGCGAGAAAGTAATATGAATTCAAATTAAATAGCCGTGTTTTATATTTGGGGATTAGTGTAATTTTTTAATTTGAAATCCAAAGACTATATTATTTTGCTCAATAAGAAAAACAATTATATTAAATTCTACCTTTTATATTGTAAAGGACAAATTTTGAATTTTGAATTCGAATTTGAAGCCCAACAGTTATATTATTTTTCTTTGTAAATAGGGTGCTCATTTGCTATCTCAATCCAACAAATTTCAGCTCATTTGCTTCTCCTTTTAACACATTTAAATATCATTTTCCCTTAAATTTATTTTGTTTCAACACTTTTAATGACTAATCTCTTAACCCTAGTGAGATATGTATCAAGATTTTTTTTATGAGTAATGCAACTACCAGCAACAGCTGATTGCGGCAATAGCAGAAGAATATTATGCCACACCAACACGTCGAGGTGCGTCTACTCCTGGTCATGATGTTGTTCACCGCAACATAGCTCTTGGTTACTAGCAAATTTGGAGATATTATTTTGCCGAAGAACCGACTTATTGTGATACAAAATTGAGTAGGAGGCATCAAATGAGGCGCAACTTATTTCTTTGGATTGCAGTTGAAGCTCATGATTCCTACTTCGTGCAAAAAAGAAATTTTGGCGGATCTCTTGGTTTATCATCCCGTCAAAAGTTTACACATCAATTTTGAGGATGCTTGCATATGGAAAGCGCACCAGACTCCGCCCGACAAGTATGTGTGAATCACAGAAAGCACTGTCATTGAGTCACTTCGGAGGTTTGTGAAAGTTGTGAATGAAGTTTTTGTTGACCAATATAGAAGGTCACCAAATAACGAGGACATATGTCGGTTGCTAGCGGTTAATAAACAACGTGACTTCCGTGGAATGCTAAGATGTATCAATTGTATGCATTTGCAATGGAAGAATTTGTCGACTGTGTGACAAGGTATATTCTAGGGGCACATCCCCAAACCAACAATCGACATATGTCATCGTTATTTGACGACCTTCTATATTTTTCACCAAGACCTTCATTCACAATTTTCACAAACCCCTGAATCGACTCAATGACACTGCTTTATGCAATTCACACGTATTCGTTGGTGCACTTCTCATATGCAAGCATCTTCATAATAGATGTAATCTTTTGAAGGGATGAAAAACTGAGAGATCCGACATCATTCCTTTTTTGCACGACGTAGGAATCATGAGCTTCAATATCATACCGAATGCGAAGAAATTAGTTGTGCCTCATTCGATACCTCCTACGGAATATTGTATAAGAAACAATTGATCATTGCTAGACATGCTTTCCTTTGTTTAGGTTTGAAGTAGTTTAGTTTATTTGCAGAAGCAATTAATAATTGCTAGACATGATTTCCTATATATATTTTTTGTTTTAAGTAGTTGCTTTAGTTTGTATATCATTGCTAGACAATTTTATTTTATTTTTCCTTGGTTTTAAGTAGTTGCTTTAGTTTGTATATATTTGGTCGTACTGAGTTTTGGTGTTATAAAAGTTTATTGTAGTTTTGTTCATATGAATTAAATTGTCGTTATTTTCTCTCTCTTTAATTATATATATTTATATATTATTGAAAGAGATGTGCATGAACAAGTAGTGACATTTGTGAGAACCTAAATTAAATTAATTATTAAAAAAATAGAAAAAAAAAAAGTAATGACATTTTTGAGAATCCAAATGAAATTAATTAGATGATAAAAATTACAAAAGAAAAAGAAATTACTTGTAGCCCTAATAATGTTGTTACTTTAGCTCTTATTTATTGATTAATTAGAAAAACAAGATAATATTTAAAATTATATTAATTAATAAAATTAATAAAATAGTCACAATGTTATATGTCACAATATCTCTTATTTATAATAATTTTAGCTAGAAGTACATTTGTTTAGCCACGGTTTCTGTTGTCACAATATAGTTTATCGAATAAAAAATAACATTGATAAATATTAAATAAATCGTTTCTAGTGACAAGAGTATTATTTGTAGTGACGACTTAATTTTGAAATAGTGATATTCGCTACGCGGCTATATCCTTTTTTTTTTTTGTGGCATACAATTACTTGTGGCTGAAAAAAATGGTTATAGCGATGCTATTTTTTCTTTGTGACTAAAACTTTTAGCCACGGTATTTGTAGTGACAACATGTGAATGGTCGTCACTGATTAACTTAAATGAAATAAGCGAATTAATCAGTAATATTCTATGAATTTGATAGTATGGTAAGAAAGAAATATATCATTATTATTTATACATAAATACTAATTAAAAGTAGTTTTTTAAAATATGAATCGTTGTAGTAAAGTAGTGTGGTACTTGAAAATTACTGTGTAAAATTAAAATTGAAATTGTATAACACTGTTCATCACTTAAATTTTGAGATAAGAGAACTTTGATCTGGGAATTTGGACTTAAATGATTAATAGGGATTTTGTTTTTGCAGTTAATTGAAATTGAACTAAAAATTGAACATTAATTTTTAATTAAGTCAACTATAAGATGAATTGATTGTGATGCGAAGTCTATCAAGTTAGGATGGACATAAAGGGCCGTTGGAGATGGCGGCCTGAGGTAATATCGCATTTAAAAATGTCATACCACAAAAAATTATAATAAATTAACAATTTTAAATAATCTATTAATTTATAATATTGGTAATATATAATATTTTGGGGAGTATCCGAGTATTATTCAGTAAAAATGTTACATTACAGGCAATCTTAGAATCATGGCGGATTTATATTTTCTCTACTAAATTAAAATGCAAAACATAATCCGTCAAACACTAAATACTATGTTAATCATCAATGTAAAGACTAGGGGTGCAAATGGTTTTCAAAACCGTACCGGATCGTCCCGTACCGTATCGAATGTTAGGTTTTTTTCCTCAAAACCCAAGGTCTTGGTATGAATAGAAACCGTACCGAGTATTTTTGTATGATTTTGGTTTTAGATTTCTCATAACGTAAAAAACCGTACCGTCTCGAAATTGAAAAGAAACATGAATTAATTATTCTTTTTTTTTAAATTTACAACTAAATTTTATAAATTTATAATTAAAATATTATTGAATACTATATTATTTATAAATTATATTATAGTCCATCATAGTTTATAATTACTACATTGCTATCGTTCAATTAAAAAAAGATATGCTCAAATTTAGCACAAATTAAACTTGTTATATGTTGAAAACTTAAAATGCAAAAATTCTAGACAACAAATACCAAATAATAAGTTTTTTCACATAATAAAAACAATGATCAAATAATTAATCAATTAATTTTATTCAATTAGGTCGAACTATAGCGTCAAATTTGTGAACATTTTCTTTTTCAATGTCTTATATAATGTGAAAAAAATAGTTTATAAGATATTACATTATTAATTTCTTATATAAAGTCAACTATGTGATCAATTATATATGAAAAATTGCACAAAAAAGTTTGTTCGAAAAAACCGCAAAACCATACCGTACCGTACCGGAACCACACAAAACCGAGTTTGTTGGTATGGTTCATAAAACTCTAGTTTGGTTTTGAGTTTTTAAAAACCGCACTAATTGGCACGATACAAATTTTGTTAAAAATACCGCGGAACCGTACCATGTGCACCCCTAGTAAAGACGTTATATGTTTTTCACTCTAGCTCTTTTTTGTTGTTAAATTTATATTTTGTGACCGACGATCCAACTACTACATTCAAAATTCAATAACTTTTAGTAAAATAAAATCAAGATGAATTTATTAAAAAGTCTAACATCTTTCCTTTTCAACCAAATAATTACTATATAAAGAAATACGACTGGGCGTTTGGGTCTGGCTTTTGGGATCCGTCTCGACCCGACCGGATATTTCTTGTTGAAACTGAAAAACGGGTTTTTTAGCATTTCGGGTTTTTTTGACATTACCCGAACCCGAAATATATTTTCGGGTTGGATTTTGGGTATTATATTTACACCCGTTCGGGTATGAATAGAAAAAATTGGCCCAATATTATTATATTTGTGTCTATTTTAACTTTTAATTTGATTGTAATATTTTGATGCTTGGAGTTTAATTGTAATATTGTAGAATGTTGACTTAATACTTGTATATTGTGTTTTGTTTAGGAGTCGTTGATTGTAATATTGTTGAAGATTTGAGAAGTTTATGTTCTGTTTATTTTGAAATTATTATGTACAATTCAATATTCGAATTTCGGGTGAAATTTCGGGTACAAGTCATATCGGATCGGGTTTTGGATGTGAAAATTCACTAACCGCCACATTGGGTACCCGACCCGCACCCACCCCTAGATATATTAGGTTCGGGTCAATATTATTATTTGAAAATATATTGATTATTAAAAAATAATATAAATATGATTCGTCAAATCTGCAATATAATTTAAACAATATCATCTGATTGATTCGGCCGTCCAATGCGAGTAATATAAATAAAACACGCCAAGCATGTACTTATCGTGACATAATTTTTTTTGGGGGGGAATAAATAAATAATTACCTATATACATAACATTAATTTAATAATCATATAATTTCGTGTATTAATCAAATCACGTGAACACCTAGTCAGCGAATAAAATCGTCCTCCTACCTTTATCAATTTTAATTCCATTTGTTCTTAAACCCAAGCCAGTAAGACTCAATTAATTTCTAATCCAATCTAATTAAATGGGTTCAAATCAAGAAAATATATCCCCAATTAATCCACGTGGTGGCGCCGCCGCCGCCGTGAAAGAAGGTTGCAGAATCGTCGCCACCACATTCCTCAGCCTCCTCCTCCCCCTCTCCTTCCTCCTCCTCGCCCGTCTCTCCACCTCCCGTTACTTCCTATCCGTCACAAATAATAACACAACAAATAATTTTTATTTTTTTCTAACCTTTATTTTCTTATACAGCAAAACAACATTAATCCTAAGCATAATTATTTCTCTAATCAGCATCGCAGCTATTGTACATAACTTAACTGGAGGCAAATCAGGGTTTATTAAAATAACTCAACGACGTCGTATGTACGTTTCATGGTTTTTGCTTTTCGCGATACAATTTTGTTTGAGTTTGGGGATACATGGAACCGTAGAAGACGCGGAAATAAATAGCTATACCGAGGGTAAATTAGTCTTTCCACGGAGAATGGCTTTGGTTTTGGGATTGCACGAGATTACGGTTTATTGGTGGCGGAGTGTGGTGAAGCCTGTGGTGGATGAGACGGTTTTCGGGTTTTCGAGATCTGATTTTGAATGGGTGGAGAAGGTGGTTTTGGCGGTTGGTTTTTGTAATTTGTGGTGGCGGAGGTTGAGGGATGAGGCGGAAGCGTTGGTGGTGCTGCCGTGGGTTGTGGAGGAGATTGGGGTGGAGGATGTTTTGGGGTGGTGGTTGTATTATTTGACGGTGGTGGTAGGGGTGGTAAAAGTGGTCAAAGGGTTTGTTTGGTTCGTGAAATGGATATTTAGATTTCCTCCGTTTGGAAAAAGGTGACGAACTTTACAATACAATGTAAACGTATTTTTTTAATCCTATATTTATCTGAGATTCTAATTTTTAAAATATGGTGAACATTAGTGATATGGATTATTATTTCACGCATGAAAATTGTATTGATTGATTGAATCACCTATATTTGATGATGTTGTACAAGTACAACGGTCATAAAATAAGAAGATTTAGTGAAGGGCCAATGTTATTGTAAAAAAAAAATAGAATTTATTATTTTTGCTTATCCATAATATGGTGTTTGAACTTTTTTGTAGCATTTGAATGGGCTAACTTCATCATTTTAAACCTTACTAATTTTATTATATTTGTGGATTTTTAAGTAGTTATGATTTTTATTTTGTAAAATGTTTAGGTGTCATAAGTAACCCACAAATTCGCGGAGGAGACATTGTCTTGATATTTTTATTTTTTATTTTTTTTTTGAGGGAAGACATTGTCTTGATATTAAAATTGAAGTATTTATGGCTCCGTATGGATTTAATTTGTCTGGGTTTTGACTTATTTAAATTGAGTTAAATTCCATCAAGTAAAGGGTTTGAAGAATTCTTAACTCTTAGTTGAAACTTCAAGTTTCAGCTAAACATTTCAAACCATTTTTTGAGATTAAATCGGGACGAAACCAAACCAAACTACTTCCATAATAAGCTTATAGTTCTTGGTCCGAATCCTATTAAAATTTTGAATATTTATCTAGTTTTATATTGATTTAGTTTAATAAATGATTTCATATGTACCTATTGGAAAATTCTTGTCCAAGCCTGGCTTGACCAAACTCATCCAACCACCAAGCATGTGTATTGCACTTGCTTTGTGATTGGTCACTTTCCTTGAAGTTACATCAAATCCTAAAGCAAGTGTATTACACTTGCCATGTAATTAGTTTTGGCTCGGCCAAACCCGGTTTGAATAAGAATTTCTCGTACCTATTGAATTGATTTTCTTTGTAAATTTTTAATAATTGAATAAATTATAGATGAAACTAATACTAACTATGAACTCAAAGTTTCACTACAAGAATAAAGTACGCCAAATATTCCTATTTATTTTGTCAAAAGCTGGGAAAGAATGAATGTTACCTTTCCCACAATACATATATATTATTTCTTAGATTTGGTTGTTGCTAATGAAAGTTGAAAATATCTTGGTATTGATTTTTTTCTCCCATGATCGAATTTATTTTAAGGCGCATCAAACATATAAATATATAGGAGTCTCTAGGTGTTGATTTAATATTTGATCACTAAAAATTGGGATCGTGAGCACATTTTTCCATGTGCATTTAACAAGTCCCATAGCAATTTAGTGATCCCAAAATAAATCTCACCTTGTTAATTAAGGGGTGAGATTAAAAATTTATCTTCTGCTCAATTTTGAAAAAAACAATTTATGAACTGTTTTTATGAGATTATCGTTATAATGATAAATTAGTCATTGAACAAACTTACCGCTAATATCTATGTGTAGGTAAAAATACTAACAAATTCAAATGCTAAGCCACAAGTTCCTAACATATATTTTTTAATTTAAATATAATTTTAATTGATAGATCACATTTTTGCTATTGTTTCGAATAATTTAATCATGTCGTGATTTCAGCCTACGAGAAACCGACGTACTTTTAAGTCCATCTAGCTAGCCAATTTAGTATTGAGTTTGAATAATTTTATTTAAATTTGTACTCTATTTTGTAAATTTTTTTGAGTAATTCTTTGTTAAATTAATATTAAGAATTCGTGTAATCACACACTTTAAAATTACCTTATTGAATTTTTTTTTTCCGGCTACTCCTATACAACAACTGATTTTGTACATATTCCATCTCCAACTGCCCGGAGAGGGTGGGAGATCCCTGCCGATTGGAGATGGCCCTGAGCTTGCAAAACGATTGGGTCCAACCGATCGGAGGGTGAGGTGAGGTGGGGAGGTGAATGCTCCTGGGAGTAAACTCCTCGGGCTAAAGGACACGTATCAGGTACTTGTATATGATTAAATACTTTTTAATTTCTTTTTTTTTTTTATAAAATTCTTAACTAAACATTAAAATTTTTTAAATTTTGTGTAAGATTTAATAACATTGAATTTTAAATTAAAAATTAAAAATTATTTATGTTAATTTTGAATTTTTAGATTTTTCTATAAAAGAAAATTTTGGAAATTATACTATAAACATTATTAGTTTAATTTTAAAATCTTAAATGTACAAATTAAACATTATTATTAATATATATATATATATATATATATAATTAATGGTGAGAGCACCCTCGAGCGGTTGGAGACGACATATGACCGGGAGGAAGAGGGGGCGTAAAACTTGAAGTCCGAATGAATGATAAAATAACTTATATCTAGATTAATTAAATTTTGGGTCAACTCTATTTTTGGCCCACCATATATGTAATTAAAATTGGGATAACAATTAGGGCCCAACTCCTGATTGTTTATATGGTTTTGGGTCAAATCTATTTTCTTCTTTCCAAAATTGAACGACATAAGCAGAAGGTTTTATCAACATGAATACATGATTATCACATTTGATCTATGGAAAATTCTTGTCCAAGCATGACTTGGCCAAACCCATCCAACCACCAAGCAAGTGTATTGTGTTGGGATTCGGTAAGAAAAACAGCCCTAGGCACAGCGGAATATAAAAATTTTCTAGGGCCTCTTAAAGAATCTTGCCAGAATATTCTCTAGTTGTATATATATGAATATAATTAAACAACAGTATAAGTTTTCTCGTTTATACCTGTCTCCTTGCAAATCCTAGGCTAGCAATATGAGCTCTGAATTCTCACCCCGGTTGATCAACCCACACCTTTTGGTAGCGCCCCACGTGTTGCGCCTCTACGAGTTGATACACCACAATATCACGAAAATTAATATACCTAATCGACTAGAACATAGGCTATATTAATATCTAGGTTTTAGGAACGATTTGGGAACAAAAATCGAAGACGAAAAATTCTTCCTAACACTGGAAGGGTTCGGCCGATTTGGTGGGAGAGGGAGAGAGAATTTTTGCTCTTGCAATTTTGCTTGTAAAGTTGTGTGTGAGATATGAGACCTAGTCTCTTATTTATAGATATCTCCCATACCCTAATCCTAATAGGATTAGGATACTAATTCTCCTACATGGGCCATGGCCCTCTTTAATTAGAAGACTAAGTCTTCTAATTAATTCATGGCCCATATTAATTAATCTTTCAGGGCTTTATTTAATCTCCCAATTAAATAGCCCAATTAATTAAATCATCTCCCAATTAATTAATTAAACTCCAAGTCCAATTAATTATTCCATTAATTAATTAAATCCTAATTAATTAATTTACTCATAAATTAAATTCCGATTTAATTTATAATCTTGATCCAATTCCAATTGGATCCATTTTCGTTCCATATGGGTCGACCCAGTCGACCCACCCACTTAATCGACCCAGTCGATTTTGACCCAGTCGACCCAGTCGACTGGTTCGTTCTTGTTTCCTCGCTTTCGCTACTTGTGTATTGTGTATGCCCCCGTAGGTTCACCACATAATTGGCCGTGGGTTGTAATTAAATATTATTTAATTACTCGAGCAATTAATACTCTAAATTAATCGAACACTCTGTCGATTAATCATTCCAAAATTAGCACCCCTGCTAATTTGGGAATTCTCCCACACTCCACGGTCGATGTCCAGTCACAAGCCCATGGAGCCCAATCACTGGTGAATTAATTCAGTGAACCTTTTATCATTTACAACTTCCATATACGACAAAATCTCTCCATCGATCAATCTCCCAGTCGAGACTTAAGGGTATGGTCTTTTATCGGATTCCCTTTTCTTTTGTCTTGACCTTATGTACTCTGGTCTCGAAATAAATTCTCTTTGACTTAATCTTTATGAGCTACTTACATAAAGTCGTCAGATACCTTGGCCAAGGATTTTACCAGAATTAATTTCTCACAGAAATCCATAGGAGAATTTCCCAACCTATCAAGTCGGGTCAACGGATCCTTTGTTGATGATATGAATCTGCATACGAGTTCCTCTATACCCAATGTGAGTCCTCAGAGACTTTCTGGTGATCCCCAGTCAGTCGGAACTCACATCAAAGCATAGACGTTCTCGTACCAGATAAACCCTATCATCTCAAGTTGTTAGGGATCGTTCCTCGTATACTATTGTAAATTGGAATAACTTCAACCCCGATATGCGACTACCGCTTCCATGGTGAGTTATTTCCTAATTGGGGTATTCAGTGCACTTGCCATCCCAGCAAGCCACCCACTTATGTGTATCGACTATCCCAGTCACGCTCGTGGACCCCAGCGTCCTCCAGTTCATCGGAGTATACACAATAGTGAGAGTCTAACCGAATCCAACGATGTCCTATCTCGATTGGATTCTACGACTCTTGAATATGTTCTAGATCACGGCCTTAGAGATCAGTCCACGGGTTGTCCCATAGCCCTGTGATCTAAGGACTTCTATCCTTATGCGTAGACAAATATTACATAAGATAAAGTTGACCATTTAATAAAAGTGCATTTATTAATCTAAATTGAATAGTTCCTCATTAATTACAATTAATGCTAGCCATACAGCTGGCTTGCAGGACACTATTTCTATCATATTGCACTTGCTTTGTGATTGGTCACTCTCTTGGGAGTTACATCCAATCCCAAAGCAAGTGTATTGCACTTGCTTTTTAGTTAATTTAGGTTCGGCCAAACCCGATTTGGGTAAGAATTTCCCTTTGATCTATATATTTTTACAAGTAAAAAATTATATTTATTAACTTACATAAGTTATATAACTGCTTTCAGTATACTATATATATAACCTTCGTATGATCTAAATATACCTCCTAGAAAAGATAGTGTGATTCAAACGTGGAAATTGCAAATATTTGTTCACATTTTTCTTTTGATATGACAATTGACACTTATGCGAGCCAAAGACAAAACCACCCTCTATGCTTTGTCTAACTCCAAAAACCTTATATTATCCCCCCTCCCCCGTGTTTGATTTAATTACCACAGTCAACCCAAGTAATTTATACTTGAGTTTTGAAAAGAAATAAATAAATAAAGACATTACATAGGGGTAATCATGACGAAATTATATTTTACTCCTTTAATGCGGTATTATTTTGAAATTGATCCTCTAATATGATATCCTATCGGTATGCATCTTTTTATTTAAAACTTGTCAATTTAACCATCTTCAGTGACTCCTCAGCCTAAGTCCAACTTCCCCTTAGGCCATCTCCAACCCGGAGGGCTATTCACAGTTCAGGGGTGTCAATCTCCACCCGGGTGAATCTGCACCCCCCTGAGCATCGTCTCCAATCCATAAGGCTATTTCCTCCAATTAATTAAAAAAAGAAAAACTTCCCCACTCTCACCTATATTATCTATAATAATAATAATAATAATAATTTTAACAATAAGTAATATTAATAATAAATATGAAAATGCATAATAATAATTTTAGAGACAATATTAATAAAACTAAGCATATTAATATTACATCGGGGACAAGAAAAACAACAACAATTACACGGAAACAACAACGAAATTGCAACGAAATTTAAATATTTCAAATCAAATTTTAAATGTGGTTAAATAAATCATTCTTTTGTAAACAAATATATAAGTCATTAGAGAAGGGGGGGAGATGGAGAGGGTATTCTCTCTCGGAGTCATTAGAGATGCTCTTATCTTAAGTCCAGCATCCCCTCAGATTCCAAGTCCAGCTTCCCCTTTCCTTTTTATAAGTCATCTCAAATGACTCAATCTATTAATTTCATTTAATTTCAATTCTCATTTTCCCCACTCTCACTTAATAATAATAATAATAATAATAATAATAATAGCAATATAATAAAAATTAAACAATAATAAATAATGCGCAAAAAAATTATGAATCCTTTTAAATTAACTTTACACAGACATTAAAATCGAACTTCAAAATCATCGTAATTATAATTATCTCAAGTGTAATCCAACATTTATTAATTAATTAAAGTTAAAGAAAAATGTATTTATTAATTAAAGTCAAGAAAACTTTATTTATTAATTAGAGTTAAAGAAAAATATAATTAATTAATAATAATAAAAAAAGAACTAATTGAAAGAAGAAAGAAAAAAAAAAGTGAACAAATCTTCCCATTCCAATTAATTTCAATATTCATTCTTCCCCACTCTTTCTTAATATCAAAATTTAAAGTTTTCTTAGATTAAAATATCTTTTATTAAATAAAAAAAAATTAAATTTGAGTTTATTAAATACGAGAAACATTTTTAAAACTAAAATAACCATTTCAAAATAATACCCAAAATTAAGGATTTTTTTTAAAATAAAAAGATTTTTATTAAATTAAAACAAAATAAATTAAAATTGAGTTTATTAAATAAGAGTTACATTTTTTAAACTAAAATTAACTTTTTAAAATAAGACACAAATTAACTAAAACTAAAATTAAATAAGAGTTACATTTCATTTAATAAGATAATTTTAAAAAAAAATTTAAAAAATGTTTATATATTAAATAAAAATAAGAAATAACAAAAAAAAAAGGGAACCACAGGTGGCCGACAAGTGTCGGCCACCTGCTGCTGGGCCGGCCCAGCAAGTGCTGGGTCGATGTGTGAGGCAAGGCAACAGGCGATGGATGTAGTCCATCAAGGGGAAATTGCATTGACAACTCTTTTAGTCATTTTAGTTCATCAATTTTACCTCTCTAAATCCAACTTCCCCCTCCCTCTAATAATAGGAGATGCTCTTAAGTATGATATAATCGAAATTCTTTAATTTCACAAGTGATCATCACGTGAAACTCAAAAAATGAAGTTTTTCAATCAAGCAAAATACTGAAATAGGCATACTAGACACTCCTGACCAAGTCCATTAGCCCTTTTGGAGCCAAGAACACAAGACTTTATGGTCTTATTCGTCGGCATGAACATATTGAAGTTGAAAACTTGAAATTGCCAAGTTGGGTGCCTATATTTTGATATTCTTTTTATGAGTTATTGATATTATCAAGTTGAACGCATTGGTTTCTACATTATTAATTATAATCATAAATCTCAAGATATTTCAAATTAAACCTCCCATCACATTTGGTAGACTACGCAAAGTGCAAATATTATCAAGTTCCACTTGTCATTTCGATCGATACATTTTTTTCTTCTTCAATAAACCCGTAAGTAATTTCATTACGATCAATCTAATTAGTAACAAAATCACGAATAAAAACTTGAAAGTTCGACAATAGAATGAGGGCCTAGGTAAAGATGTTTTGGCAAGTACGCGAACCATTGAATTATTATCTCGAATCATATGAATAGCTTGGAAAGACTCGAAACGTTTCGCAAGATTTTGATATCATCAAAAATTCGATTTATACATACTTGACACCAATTGGGATATAATTTTTGTTATTTTTTGGATATGGATAAAATAAAATAATAAAATGCTTAACTACTTAATAATGACTACAAAAAGAATATGCAATGCAACCATGTCCTGTGTCAACGAACAAGAACCAGGTCGTGGAAACCACTTCATTTTCATTATCTGTCTCTAATTATTCTTCAATAATCACTCCATATATAAGTAACCCCATGTTCGAATTCTCTGTATCCTTCTTCTTCTTCTTCTACATCCGAATTTAAAATGGGTTTGATTAGACAATTTGAAACCAACGTCAATAAAAACAGAGTCGCCGGAGCAGCCATAATCGCCGCCGTGAGAGCGCCGTTTCAAATAATCACCACCACCCTCCTCAGCCTTCTCCTCCCTCTCTCATTCCTCCTCCTCGCCCGTCTCTCCACCGCCCATTATCTCCTCTCCGTCTCCGACAATTACCCAATACCAAACCCCCCTTCTTTCGCGACCTCACTTTTCTTATTTACGAAAAAACCCACAATTCTACATATACTAGTTGCCCTCATCAGCGTCTCATCACTAATCCATGGGCTAAATGGTAAAATCACATTTTTAAATCAAATCCCTAATCCGCTACCACGACGTCGTTTATACATCGCTTGGATTTTGCTCTGCGTTTTTCAAGTTTGCGTCGGGTTAGGGATTGAAGGGAGCATAGCCGCGGGAATTGACGGATCCGGGTTCGGGTCGGAGACGAGTTTGTTTTCGAGAATGGTTTTCTTTTTCGGGTTGCATGAAACGATGTTGTTTTGGGGGAGGGCGGTGGTGAAGCCGGTGGTGGATGATACGATATTTGGGTTTCAGGTGGGGGAGGGTTGGGCGGAGAAGGTGGCGGTGGGGGTGAGTTTTGGTGGGTTGTGGTGGTGGCGGCTGAGGGAGGAGGTGGAGGCGCTGGTGGTTGTGCCGGAGGTGAAAAGAGAGTTGATGATGGGAATTGGGGCGGCGGACTTTTTGGGGTGGTGGTTGTATTATTTGACGGTCACGATTGGAATGGTGAGGGTGGTGAAAGGTTTGATTTTTATGGTCATGATTGTGACACGTAGGATAGTTGTAGTGGAAAGTGGGTCCAATGATGAGAAGGTCTGAAATTTGACCGGTTTAATTGTAATTAATGGTTTATCTTCTAAATTTCATGATTGAGCAAAATATATTTATTGGAGAGGAATGTCAGATGCAAAATTGCATAAAACGTGCAAACTAATTATTTAGCGATTTTGAATTTTCGTTTTAAATTATATCATCTCACTGAATTTTATCCCGTAATTTAATATTACTTTGGAATATTGTCTTGACATGATAAATTTCAGCTCGAACAATTATATAAGATTGCATAGTTCGTCCCAAATTAATTATAAATTTTTGTTTATCGTTCTAAATTATATTAACTTGTCAAATTTAGTCCCATAATTTATCATTTGGGACGAAAAATTAAAATTTATAATTAATTTTGGACGAATTATGCAATCTTATATATTTGTTCATGCTAAAATTTGTCACGTCAAGACATGTGTGCTGCCATGTTGGCACTTGACGATAATCTATGTCTCATAATTAACACTGAGACGATATTCCAAAAAGAATTAACTTATGGGACGAAATTCAATGAGGTGATATAATTTAAAATGAAAATCCAAAATGGCTAATTATTTTGAGACGTATTCTGCCCAACTTAGAAGGTGATGAACTAAATATGTCTTATGGGCCTGTGAGTGGCCCATCACGCAATGATAAAGAATGTTTTCAGGAAGAAGAGGCCCAATGTTTTATTCTTTTATATTTTTCTGAGCAGGCAAGACGAAATTTTGGAAAGTTGCTAGGAGATGATGGTTTAGTGGCTACTTCTGAAATTTAATACTCAATTTTAAAATTTTCCAGTAATGTAGATTTACTAAAAGAAATTATGAAGCTCACATGAAATCTGACAGAATGTGGACTGTTTGAACTTTAACTACAAGTATGTGATGGTGATTTTGTGAAAAATTAAGAGGGAATTGCAATTTTATATATCGAATTTTTACCTACTTTAAATATTTGGTATCAAATTTCTATAAAAAAATATTTTATATCAAAATTAAAGGACTTTTTTTCAGATTTTTTTTCTCCATCAATTTTTCAGTGCCAAAATTTTGTTATTCAATTTCAGTCCCAATGTCTTCCATTTTGACCCATTTTGCATTTGGTTTTAATTCCTTGCAGCCCACTTCAGCTAGCCCATTCCGCCAAATTGAAATTAATTAGCCCATTTCTTCCTCATAATTCAACTTGACAAAACGATCCCACATTACATGTTCAAAATTCCCAATTTTTTCTATCTTCGCAAACTCTTGATTCCTAATTCCATCCGGCTTGAAATCCACATCATATCCACCATTGACTTCTAACTCTTGAGTTTTATTTTTATTTTTATCAACTCCTCATCTCCAAACATAACATATCACCCCGTCGGTTATCACTTCTTGAAGTTGTACGTAGCATTTGGAAGTAGGGCCGACCCTATAGCTAGACAATTTGGGCCCTCGCCTAGAGCCCTAATTATAGAGGAGCCTCAACATATTATTTTGTAAATGTGTATGTACCTCATTTTTTTCAATTTGTTAAATTTATAAAAAAAAAAAAAGTTGTAAATATATTACATGGTAAGAAATTAAAAATGTAGGTTGAACAAAGTAGAGTCAATATGTAATAATGCAACAAACTTATATAATTTTCAAAAGGGGTATTGTCATATTTATATAACCACATTCTTAAACATACGGTGAAAATCGATCTAGTGGCTAAATTGATGCCCAAAGACTTTTCCTATATACCTATCTAGATTGTTTTACTCCATAATCTAGAACAAAGAAAATGTTAGATGTCTTCATGCATATTTTACTGGACCAGACTTAATTGATCAAATATTAACGCGTCATGTATTGATTCATATGTGTTGGACACATGATCGAAGAGCGACATTAAACTAGGTTTAACCTATCAAATTAACTTTTCAATTAACAGTACACATTCTATTGAAATCCTCTTGTGTTTGTTATGTAAGCTCCGTTGAGCTAATTTATATAAAAACTATTATTTTATATTATTGGTGTCAAATGATAAATATTATAAACTTATTGATAGTACACATGTTTATATTTTATTGAATCTTAGTATTTTGGAAAAACTTTTTATGATATTGTAGTTTTGTAATAATGCAATAAATTTAGCATTTAATGTAACTTAGACTCAACGAGTTTGACTCAAACTATATTTTTTAATATTATTTAATTACAAAGAAGACCCAAAACTACATACACGTCTTGATTTTTTTGGTACCGGTCTGAACCGTCAGGTAATCGAACCGAATAGTTCAATTTTTCATACAATACAAGTTTTGAAATTACCGCACAAGCCTAGATACCAAAAATTAATACGGTTCAATTATACTAAACCCCTAAGATAATAGTGAGAGCAGGAATATTTTGTTATCACATTTTATCTATTTATTGATTCTGACAAGTAAAAAATTATATTTGTTAACTTACATTAGTTATACAACTACATTCAGAATACTATATATATAATAATATGCATGGTCTAGAATGAAATGATATATATAAACTTCATATGATCTAAATATACCCCCTAGAAAAGATAGTGTGATTAAAATGTGGAAATTGCAAATATTTGTTCACATTTTTCTTTTAATATGACAATTGACACTTATGCGAGACAAAGACAAAACCACCATCTATGCTTTGTCTAACTCCAAAAACCTTATGTTATCCCCCCCCCCCCCCCCCCCCCCCCGTTTGATTTAATTATCACAGTCAACCCAAGTAGTTTATACTCGAGTTTTCAAAAGAAATAAATAAATAAAGACATTACATAGGGGTAATAATGACGAAATTATATTTTAGTCCTTTAATGCGGTATTATTTTGAAATTGATCCTCTAATATGATATCCTATCGGTATGCATCTTTTTATTTAAAACTTGCCAATTTAACCATCTCCAGTGACTCATCAGTCTAAGTACAACTTCCCCTTAGGGCATCTCTAATGACTAGTGGGAAGATGTCCTAGAGGGTATATGGGGGGAAGGGGAAAAAAAATTCATCTCTAATGACTAGGGGGGAGGGAGGGGGGACACGGACTAAAGGGACCCTAGAGGGAGGGGGAGGGGGAGCTTCTCCCATCCAAGCCCCCTCCCTCACATGCTATTTTTTTATTTTTTTTTATTTTGTTTTGTTTTATTTGGTTCTTTTTTTATCTTTATTTAAATATAAAAAAATTCCTAAAATTTGTATATTATTTGGAGATAATTATTTTTAATTATAAAAATATAACTTTCATTTCATTAAATTAACACTATTATTTTAATATTGATTTGTTTTAATAATTTTGGGGTTATATTTATCACCCAAAATAATTCTTTCTAAAAATTTAAAAAAATAATACGATACAATCATGAAATCATGTTCGACTAAAACATAGACGAATATAGCAGAGATGATGAATTTCCTTATATGAATTAATTTAATATTTGATGTAATTTTTTATTTTCTAAGTTCCCTAATGTACTTTTGATTTTAAATTAATGTTAATTTTAAATTTATTTTTGGTGTAGTAGTAATAATAATAATAATAATAATAATAATAATAATAATAATAATAATGGAGAAGGATAAAATTATTATTAAATGAGTTTGATAAAATGAGTCATTAGAGATGACTAAAAAACTAGGGAGAGAGGGAGAGGGGGGGGGGGGGGGGGGAGGGAGATGGAGGGGGAGAGGGTATTTCCTCTCGGAGTCATTAGAGATGTTCTTAAGGCATCTCTAGTGTATCAAGGGGAGGGTGAATTTGGAGGTTTTTGGATCTAGGGGGTGAAAAAGTGAAAAAAAAATGTATCAAGGGTTGAAAAGGGATAAATAGCTTGAAGGGCCACTTGGACCGCTTGAAGCGGTGAGGCAAGCGACCCCGCTCGCGATCCATCACTCCTGGCCAGCAGATGGCCGACACTTGGCCGGTCATTCTATTTTTTTATTTATTTTATTTAATAAAAAATACTTTAAATTAAAATAAAAATTAAAATACCTTATTTAATAAAATGTAACTCTTATTTAATCTTAATTTTATTTAATTTGTGTATTTTTTTCAAAAAAGTTAATTTTAGTATAAAAATGTAACTTTTATTTAATAAAATCAATTTAATGTTAATATTAAATTATTTTTATTATTTCCAAATCATGTCAATCAAGTATTTAATTGTTGTATTATTGTGCACCAATTTTAAAATCTTAAATTATATCTTATTGTTATTTATTATTTATTTATTTATTATTGTTTAATTTTTATTATTATTATTATTGCTATTATTATTATTATTATTATTATTATTATTATTAAGTGAGAGTGGGGAAAATGAGAATTTTAATTACATGGAATTGATAGATTGATACATTTTAGATGACTTATGAGAAAGAAAGGGGAAGCTGGTCTTGGATTCTGAGGGGAAGCTGGATTTGGACTGAATCAACACTGGAGATGCCCTTAGTTTTAGTCTATCTTTCCCTCAGATTCCAAGTCCAGCTTCCCCTTTCCTTTTTATAAGTCATCTCAAATGACTCAACCTATCAATTCCATTTACTTCCAGTTCTCATTTTTCCCACTCTCACTTAATAATAATAATAATAATAATAATAATAATAATAATAATAATAATAATAATAATAATAATAATAATAAAAATTAAACAATAATAAATAATGCGCAAAAAAATTAATAATTCTTCTAAATTAACTTTACACTGACATTAAAAATTGAACTTCAAAATCATCGTAATTATAATTATCTCAAATGTAATCCAACATTTATTAATTAATTAAAGTTAAAGAAAAATGTATTTATTAATTAATGTCAAGAAAATTTTATTTATTAATTAGAGTTAAAGAAAAATATAATTAATTAATAATAAAAATAAAAAAGAACTAATTGAAAGAAGAAAGAAAAAAAAAAGAACCAAGTGAATCAATCTTCCCATTCCAATTAATTTCAATATTCATTCTTCCCCACTCTTTCTTAATATCAAAATTTAAAGATTTTTTTAGATAAAAATATTTTTTTATTAAATAAACACAAATTAAATTTAAGTTTATTAAATACGAGCAACATTTTTAAAACTAAAATTAACTTTTTCAAAATAATACACAAATTTAAGGATTTTTTTAAAAATAAAAAGTTTTTTATTAAATTAAAACAAAATAAATTACAATTGAGTTTATTAAATAAGAGTTACATTTTTTAAAATAAAATTAACTTTTTAAAATAAGACACAAATTAACTAAAACTAAAATTAAATAAGAGTTACATTTCATTTAATAAGATAATTTTAAAAAAAAATTAAAAGAAGGTTTATATATTAAATAAAAATAAGAAATAAAAAAAAAAAAAAAAAAAAAGGGAACCACAGGTGGCCGACAAGTGTTGGCCACCTGCTACTGGGCCGGCCCAGCAAGTGCTGGATCGATGTGTGAGGCAAGGTAATGTTGCCTTGCCTCACACCTCCAGGCGATGGATGCAGTCCATCAAAGGGAAATTGCATTGACAACTCTTTTAGTCATTTTAGTTCTTCATTTTTACCTCCCTAAATTCAACTTCCCCTCCCCTATAATAATTGAAGATGCTCTTAAGTATGATATAATCGAAATTCTTTAATTTCACAAGAGATCATCACGTGAAACTCAAAAATTGAAGTTTTTCCATTAAGCAAAATACTGAAATAGGCATACTAGACATTCCAGACCAAGTCCATTAGCCCTTTTGGAGCCAAAAACACAAGAATTTATGGTCTTATTCGTCGGCATCAACTTATTGAGATTGAAATTGCCAAGTTGGGTGCCTATATTTTGGTATTCTTTTTATAAGTAATTGATATTATCAAGTTGAACGCATTGGTTTCTACATTATTAATTATAATCATAAATCTTAAGATATTTCAAATTAAACCTCCCATCACATTTGGTAGACCTACGCAAAGTGCAGATATTATCAAGTTCCACTTGTCATTTCGATCGATACATTTTTTTCTTCTTCAAGAAACCCGTAAGTAATTTCATTACGATCAATCTAATTAGTAACAAAATCACGAATAAAAACTTGAAAGTTCGACAATAGAATGAGGGCCTAAGTAAAAATGTTTTGGCAAGTGCGCGAACCATTGAATTATTATCTCGAATCATATGAATAGCTCGGAAAGACTCGAAACGTTTCGTCAAGATTTTGATATCATCAAAAATTTTATCTATATAAACTTGACACCAATTGGGATAAAATTTTTGTTACTTTTTGGATAAAATAAAATAATAAAATGCTTAACTACCTAATAATGACTACAAAAAGAATATGCAATGCAACCATGTCCTGTGTCAACGAACAAGAACCAGGTCGTGGAAACCACTTCATTTTCATTATCTGTCTCAAATTATTCTTCAATAATCACTCCATATATAAGTAAACCCATGTTCGAATTCTCTGTATCCTTCTTCTTCTTCTACATCCGAATTCAAAATGGGTTCGATTAGTCAATTTCAAACCAACGTCAACAAAAACAGAGTCGCCGGAGCAGCCATAATCGCCGCCGTGAGAGCACCGTTTCAACTAATCACCACCACCCTCCTCAGCCTTCTCCTCCCTCTCTCATTCCTCCTCCTCGCCCGTCTCTCCACCGCCCATTATCTCCTCTCCGTCTCCGACAATTACCCAATACCAAACCCCCCTTCTTTCGCGACCTCACTTTTCTTATTTACGAAAAAACCCACAATTCTACATATACTAGTTGCCCTCATCAGCGTCTCATCACTAATCCATGGGCTAAATGGTAAAATCACATTTTTAAATCAAATCCCTAATCCTCTACCACGACGTCGTTTATACATCGCTTGGATTTTGCTCTGCGTTTTTCAAGTTTGCGTCGGGTTAGGGATTGAAGGGAGCATAGCCGCGGGAATTGACGGGTCCGGGTTCGGGGCGGAGACGAGTTTGTTTTCGAGAATGGTTTTCTTTTTCGGGTTGCATGAAACGATGTTGTTTTGGGGGAGGGCGGTGGTGAAGCCGGTGGTGGATGACACGATATTTGGGTTTCAGGTGGGGGAGGGTTGGGCGGAGAAGGTGGCGGTGGGGGTGAGTTTTGGTGGGTTGTGGTGGTGGCGGCTGAGGGAGGAGGTGGAGGCGCTGGTGGTGGTGCCGGAGGTGAAAAGAGAGTTGATGATGGGAATTGGGGCGGCGGACTTTTTGGGGTGGTGGTTGTATTATTTGACGGTCACGATTGGAATGGTGAGGGTGGTGAAAGGTTTGATTTTTATGGTCATGATTGTGACACGTAGGAGAGTTGTAGTGGAAAGTGGGTCCAATGATGAGAAGGTCTGAAATTTGACCGGTTTAATTGTAATTAATGGTTTATCTTCTAAATTTCATGATTGAGCAAAATATATTTGTTGGAGAGGAATGTTAGGCCATCTCTAATCGTTAGGGGTAAGGGAGGGGGAGGGGGAGGGGGATTTAGAGGGGGGGAAAAATTGTGGTCTTCAATAGTGGGGGGAAGTGGGGAGGGGAGGGAGAGTGGGAGAGTGGGAGGGGGAATGAGAGACAAAGGGCAAAAACTTGCCCTACGGTCATCTTCAATGGTAAGGGGGAAGGGGAGGGGGAGGGGAATTTTTGAGTTTTTCTAAAATTATGGTCTTTAATGGTGGGGCGGAGTGGGGAGGGGGAGGAGAGTGGGAGTGAAAGTGGGAAAGAAAGGGCAAAAGCTTGCCCCTCCTTTACCCCTCGGCTCATACGCTACATTTTTTTTCTTCATTTTTTGTACATTTGGTGGTTTTTATTTTAATAAATTTTGTGTATGGATTAATAAATTTTATATTTTAAAAAATTAAATCTTTACAGGAATTAGTTTTAGTTAGATATTTTAAATTCGTATTTTAATTTGGATAAATTGTACAAATGATTCAAATTATAAATTATTTTTTTATCAAATAAATGAACTTTAATATGATCAAAACTCGAGTATAACTTGATATATATAAGTGACTGCGTTTTTTTTATAATAATAATAATTATTATTATCATAGTAATAATAATAATAATAATAATTATTATTACTAATATTATTATTACTATTATTAATATTAAAATATAATCTTTTATATAACTACGATTAATTTAACAAAATTACATATTAAAAAAAGTTAAACTTCATAATAGAACACTTAAAATATTTAAACAAATAAGAATACATACTAAAAATCATCGACCATGCATTTCCCACACATGGGCAATTAAGTCATCCCGAAGTTTACGATTGGCTACTACCGATCGTATTGCTTGATGGCGCATCATATAATTCTCCATGGATAATTCACCACATCTTGGATTAACCTCTCGCGTTGGTCCTGGATAAATATTAGCACGGGCTCTACGAGATGTAGAAATATTTGTATCATCGTCTTCAGACTCGGCATCATCATATTCATGACGTTCATCCTCCACAATCATATTGTGAAGTACTACACAAGTTTGGTATCACATGATTATTATTATTATTGTTGTTGTTGTTGTTATTTATTATTTATTGTTATTATTATTATTATTATTATTATATTTTTATTTTTATAATTTTTTTGTATTATTATTAATATTTTTATATTTTTATTATTATATTATTTTATAATAATGATTTTTGTATTGTTATTATTATTATTATTATATAATTATTTTTGTATTATTATTTTTGTTATTTATTATTTTTACTTTTTTGTATTTTTATTATTGTTGTTATTATTTTTTTATTATTATTCTATGTCCCTAACTGTTGAAGATGATTATGGAGTTGGAGGGGGAGTGGGAGGGGGAGGGGGCAGTTTTGCCCTAACGATTGGAGATGGCCGTAGATGCAAAATTGCCTAAAACGTGCAAACTAATTATTTAGCGATTTTGGATTTTCATTTTAAATTATATCATCTCACTGAATTTTATCCCGTAATTTAATATTACTTTGGAATATTGTCTTGACATGATAAATTTCAGCTCGAACAATTATATAAGATTGCATAGTTCGTCCCAAACTAATTATAAATTTTTGTTTATCGTCCCAAATTATATTAAATTGTCAAATTTAGTCCCATAATTGGGACGAAAAATTAAAATTTATAATTAGTTTTGGACGAATTATGCAATCTTATATATTTGTTCATGCTAAAATTTGCCACGTCAAGACATGTGTGCTGCCATGTTGGCACTTGACGATAATCTATGTCTCATAATTAACACTGAGACGATATTCCAAAAAGAATTAACTTATGGGACGAAATTCAATGAAGTGATATAATTTAAAATGAAAATCCAAAATGGCTAATTATTTTGAGACGTATTCTGCCCAACTTAGAAGATGATGAACTAAATATGTCTTATGGGCCTGTGAGTGGCCCATCACGCAATGATAAAGAATGTTTTCAGGAAGAAGAGGCCCAATGTTTTATTCTTTTATATTTTTCTGAGCCGGCAAGACGAAATTTTGGAAAGTTGCTAGGAGATGATGGTTTAACTTGATCAACTATAGTGGCTACTTCTGAAATTTAATACTCAATTTTAAAATTTTCCAGTAATGTAGATTTTACTAAAAGAAATTATGAAGCTCACATGAAATCTGACAGAATGTGGACTGTTTGAACTTTAACTACAAGTATGTGATGGTAATTTTGTGAAAAATTAAGAGGGAATTGCAATTTTATATATCGAATTTTTACCTACTTTAAATATTTGGAATCAAATTTCTATAAAAAATATTTTATATCAAAATTAAAGGGCTTTTTTTCAGATTTTCTTTCTCCGTCAATTTTTCAGTGCCAAAATTTTGTTATTCAATTTCAGTCCCAATGTCTTCCATTTTGACCCATTTTGCATTTGGTTTTAATTCCTTGCAGCCCACTTCAGCTAGCCCATTTCCGCCAAATTGAAATTAATTAGCCCATTTCTTCCTCATAATTCAACTTGACAAAACGATCCCGCATTACATGTTCAAAATTCCCAATTTTTTCTATCTTCGCAAACTCTTGATTCCTAATTCCATCCGGCTTGAAATCCACATCATATCCACCATTGACTTCTAACTCTTGAGTTTTATTTTTATTTTTATCAACTCCTCATCTCCAGACATAACATATCACCCCGTCGGTTATCACTTCTTGAAGTTGTACGTAGCATTTGGAAGTAGGGCCGACCCTATAGCTAGACAATTTGGGCCCTCGCCTAGGGCCCTAATTATAGAGGAGCCTCAAAATATTATTTTGTAAATGTGTATGTACCTCATTTTTTTCAATTTGTTAAATTTATTAAAAAAAAAATTGTAAATATATTACATGGTAAGAAATTAAAAATGTATGTTAAACAAAGTAGAGTCAATATGTAATAATGCAACAAACTTATATAATTTTCAAAAGGGGGTATTGTCATATTTATATAACCACATTCTTAAACATACGGTGAAAATCGATCTAGTGGCTAAATTGATGCCCAAAAGACTTTTTCTATATACCTATCTAGATTGTTTTACTCCATAATCTAGAACAAAGAAAATGTTAGATGTCTTCATGCATATTTTACTGGACCAGACTTAATTGATCAAATATTAACGCGTCATGTATTGATTCAGATGTGTTGGACACATGATCGAAGAGCGACATTAAACTAGATTTAACCTATCAAATTAACTTTTCAATTAACAGTACACATTCTATTGAAATCCTTCTGTGTTTGTTATGTAAGCTCCGTTGAGCTAATTTATATAAAAACTATTATTTTATATTATTGGTGTCAAATGATAAATATTATAAACTTATTGATAGTACACATGTTTATATTTTATTGAATCTTAGTATTTTGGAAAAACTTTTTATGATATTGTAGTTTTGTAATAATGCAATAAATTTAGCATTTAATGTAACTTAGACTCAACGAGTTTGACTCAAACTATATTTTTTAATATTATTTAATTACAAATAAGAAGACCCAAAACTACATACACGTCTTGATTTTTTTGGTACCGGACTGAACCGTCAGGTAATTGAACCGAATAGTTCAATTTTTCATACAATACAAGTTTTGAAATTACCGCACAAGCCTAGATACCAAAAATTAATACGGTTCAATTATACTAAACCCCTAAGATAATAGTGAGAGCAGGAATATTTTGTTATCACATTTTATCTATTTATTGATTCTGACAAGTAAAAAATTATATTTGTTAACTTATATTAGTTATACAACTACATTCAGAATACTATATATATAATAATATGCATGGTCTAGAATGAAATGATATATATAACCTTCATATGATCTAAATATACCCCCTAGAAAAGATAGTGTGATTAAAATGTGGAAATTGCAAATATTTGTTCACATTTTTCTTTTAATATGACAATTGACACTTATGCGAGACAAAGACAAAACCACCATCTATGCTTTGTCTAACTCCAAAAACCTTATGTTATCCCCCCCCCCCCCCTGTTTGATTTAATTACCACAATCAACCCAAGTAGTTTATACTTGTGTTTTCAAAAGAAATAAATAAATAAAGACATTACATAGGGGTAATAATGACGAAATTATATTTTAGTCCTTTAATGCGGTATTATTTTGAAATTGATTCTCTAATATGATATCCTATCGGTATGCATCTTTTTATTTAAAACTTGCCAATTTAACCATCTCCAGTGACTCATCAGTCTAATTACAACTTCCCCTTAGGGCATCTCTAATGACTAGTGGGAAGATGTCCTAGAGGGTATATGGGGGGAAGGGGGAAAAAAATTCATCTCTACTGACTAGGGGGGAGGGAGGGGGTATACGGACTAAAGGGACCCTGGAGGGAGGGGGAGGGGGAGCTTCTCCCATCCAAGCCCCCTCCCTCACATGCTATTTTTTTTTTTTTTTTTTATTTTGTTTTGTTTTATTTGGTTCTTTTTTTTATCTTTATTTAAAAATAAAAAAATTCCTAAAATTTGTATATTATTTGGAGATAATTATTTTTAATTATAAAAATATAACTTTTATTTCATTAAATTAACACTATTATTTTAATATTGATTTGTTTTAATAATTTTGGGGTTATATTTATCACCCAAAATAATTCTTTCTAAAAATTTAAAAAAATAATACGATACAATCATGAAATCATGTTCGACTAAAACATAGACGAATATGGCAGAGATGATGAATTTCCTTATATGAATTAATTTAATATTTGATGTAATTTTTTATTTTCTAAATTCCCTAATGTACTTTTGATTTTAAATTAATGTTAATTTTAAATTTATTTTTGGTGTAGTAGTAATAATAATAATAATAATAATAATGGAGAAGGATAAAATTATTATTAAATGAGTTTGATAAAATGAGTCATTAGAGATGACTAAAAAACTAGGGAGAGAGGGGGAGGGGGGGGGGGGGGGAGAGGGAGAGGGTATTCCCTCTGGGAGTCATTAGAGATGTTCTTAGGGCATCTCTAGTGTATCAAGGGGAGGGTGGATTTGGAGGTTTTTGGATCTAGGGGTTGAAAAAGTGAAAAAAAAATGTATCAAGGGTTGAAAAGGGATAAATAGCTTGAAGGGCCACTTGGACCGCTTGAAGCGGTGAGGCAAGCGACCCCGCTCGCGATCCATCACTCTTGGCCAGCAGATGGCCGACACTTGGCCGGTCATTCTATTTTTTTATTTATTTTATTTAATAAAAAATACTTTAAATTAAAATTAAAATTAAAATACCTTATTTAATAAAATGTAACTCTTATTTAATCTTAATTTTATTTAATTTGTGTATTTTTTTAAAAAAGTTAATTTTAGTACAAAAATGTAACTTTTATTTAATAAAATCAAATTTAATGTAACTATTATGTTGAAAAATTTAATGTTAATATTAAATTATTTTTATTATTTCCAAATTATGTCAATCAAGTATTTAATTGTTGTATTATTGTGCACGAATTTTAAAATCTTAAATTATATCTTATTGTTATTTATTATTTATTTATTTATTATTGTTTAATTTTTATTATTATTATTATTGCTATTATTATTATTATTAAGTGAGAGTGGGGAAAATGAGAATTTTAATTAAATGGAATTGATAGATTGATACATTTTAGATGACTTATGAAAAGGAAAGGGGAAGCTGGACTTGGATTCTGAGGGGAAGCTGGACTGAGTGAGGGAAAGCTGGACTTTGACTGAATCAACATTGGAGATGCCCTTAGTTTCAGTCCATCTTTCCCTCAGATTCCAAGTCCAGCTTCCCCTTCATTTTTATAAGTCATCTCAAATGACCCAACCTATCAATTCCATTTACTTTTAATTCTCATTTTCCCCACTCGCACTTAATAATAATAATAATAATAATAATAATAATAATAATAATAATAATTATAAGAAGGACCGTGGTATGACCACCAATTGACAAACCAATTTGGTATAGGAGATTTATATACTTCTCCACAAATCTTTATAAACCATGTATGTTTTTTCTTATTATTTTGGTAATATAATACCTTATCAAAAGCTGAGATATAATCCCAGTAATTAAACTTGATAGAAATATTTTTCTCGGAAGGGATATAATCTTTTTCCTTGAATGTGGATAAACCCCATTCTTGACATGAAAAAATCTTTTTCACAATGATCTTGCTAAAAGTATAACTTTTCTGATCGTTTGAAGCAAAGTGAGTAATTTCACAGCTTTCAGTTGCTTTAAGTAAATTTTCATAAAAATTTCTCTGCTTGTATGACGTAGCAGTAAATTGAGTATTATCAATATACCTGTTCATTAGGAACCATGGGTCCTCTTTCCATTTCAAATCGGAATATTCCAGATGAAGTATGACTTCTTTTTTATTATTCTCAGCATAATTTATGCTATCATCATATTCATTTTCTTGCAAAATATTTGCAAATGTTTGGGAATTTCCCTTTGATGATGAGGATGATTCACCTACTCCAGAAATATTTTCTGCAACCAATTTCTTTCCATGAATCTGGGAGATTATGTTCCCCCTACCTCCTCGACCTCTGTAATTTTGAGGCCGTCCTCTGAATGAATAATCTCGAGGTATCATAACCTGTAAAATCATTTATAGAAATTATTAGACTTACTTAAATGGGGATCATTCATTTATAAAATCCTTAAAGTCTCAGCAATTTATGCTGACAATACCATATAATGTTTTCATAAAATTGTATTAATTGAGGCTTATTTTCTTCTAATACCATGCGGTTTCTTTTTGCCTCAAGGAGATTTTTCTCAAATCATTCTATAGTATCTTTAATATGTCTAATAATTATCTTATGAGATCTGAAATCACTCTTATTAAGAGTATTAAGACAAGGATGTCCTTGACAAATAAGTCTATCTCTAAGATAAATAGGTTCTCTACTATTAGTAGGATAAGATTCTTCATTATCAGTAGGATAATCCTCTTCCTATGGATCTGTCATTATATATCCTGTAGATATTCACGAGTTAAAAAATCAGGAAGATGATTATCTTCTCCCTTTTTATGATATATTTCAAAATCAAAAGGGGCTAAATGAGTCTGCCATCTTGCAAACATTTGTTTGGAAACATCATGTTTAAAATCTTTATTAAACATATATTTAGCAGATTTGCAATCAGTAAAAATTTTAAATTTTTGATTATATAAATCATCTTGGAATTTCAAAACACATTTAAGAATAGCAAGAATTTCTTTAGCAATAGTAGCATAATTTTTCTGGCTATTATTCCATTTTCCAGAATGAAATCTTACTAAAAATATTTGTTTTGTAGTAGGACAAATTTGCTTAAGGACTCCTCCAAAACCTATATCAGAGGCATCAGTTTCAATAATTTTTTCCCATGTGGGATTGGCTAGCATTAGGCAAGGAAGTGATTTTACTTTACCCTTAATTAATTTGACAGCATTAGTATGTATATCTGTCCAAGGAGTAGGAGACTTTTTAAGTCTATCATATAAAACAGCTGCATCAGTAGCTAAGTCTTTATAATAAGACGAAATATAATTTAAACTTCCAAGAAATCTTTGGAGTTGAGTTTTATCTGTTATAATATCAGGAAATTTAGAAGCAAATTCTATACTTCTATTAATAGGAATTATTTTTCCTTTTTCAATATTGTGACCAAGAAATCTAATATTAGTTTGAAAAATAGACATCTTTGGTTTAGAAATAACTAAACCATGTTGAATGACAACCTTTTTAAATATTTCTAAGTGTTTAAAATGGTTTTCAATAGTTTTTGAAAATATCAAAATATCATCAATATAAACAATTATAAAATCACTATAAGGTATGAAAATATCATTCATGATTTTCTGAAATTCAGAAGGGGCATTTTTTAATCCAAAAGGCATAACTTTCCATTCATAATGTCCAAAAGGTACATTAAAAGCAGTTTTATATTGATCCTTATCACATATTTGTATTTGCCAGTATCCTGACTTTAAATCAAATTTAGAGAATATAATTGCATCATACAACCTATCTAAAAGGTCTTTCTTATTAGGTATAGGATGCCTAACCCATTTTAAGACTTTATTCAATGGTTTATAATTTATGACTAATCTAGGAACTCCTCTCTCCTGTTCACTATGTTTATTAACATAGAAGGCTGTACATTACCAGGGTGAATTAGACGGTTTTATTAAACCCTTTTGTAATAAAGATTCAATTTCCTTTTTACATAATTCTAAATATTCAGAATTCATCTGACAAGGTCTAGCCTTAGTAGGAATTTTCCTTTCATCAAAATCTTCTTCATAAGGTAAATCTACAATATGTCTTTTTCTATCTCAAAAAGCATTAGGATGATCATTACAAATTTCTAGAGATAATTTATTATAGATTAATTTTATTTTTTCTTGCAAAGTATGACTTTGAAGTTTCTCTTCAAGCGTAAGAATACTAACCTCTTGTTTTAAATAATTTAAATGAGAAACCTTATGATCTAATAAATCTTTTAATTCATGTAAAAGTTTAGGGAATGGCCTGGTAATAAATTTAAAAGTTATATCTTTTCCTTCAAAAGTTCCTGTAATTCCTGAGTTATCAACTCTAGTTAACGGATAAATTTGATCAATAAAAGGTGTACCAAGTATAACTTGATTAGTAATATTTTTAACAAGTAAAAAACTTGTAGGAATGCAAACCTTATCTTTGCAAATATAAGCCAAAGGGATTTTAAATTTAATTTCTAGTTTTTCTCTTCCAGCATGACTAAGAGAATTTGTAGTTTTATGAAAATATCTAGTAGGAATTATTCCTTCTTGTATAACGTTCATATCCGCTCCACTATCAACAAGAGCTACGATTTCTTTTCTAAACTGGTTATCTATAAGTAATGTAATTTTTATAAACCATTTCTGAGATATTACCATATTGAGATTAGACAAGAAATTTTCTTGGATAATATTTTCATCAAACTCATTATGACTATAATCCACATGAGTATTAATTTGTTTAACCATTTCTAGACGAGTAATTCTTTCTTCTAACTGTTGATTAGTGTTTTTCAAATTTGAAATCTCTATTTTTAAATTCTTTATCTTTTTATTTAAATCATTAATAGAAGTAGGTATTTCAATATTCTGTCTTTCCTTTAAAAGTTGATAAACTTTATTCATAGTATAAGGTTCTGAAGAACTTATAGGTATAGATGTTTGGATCCTATCAGGGTCTTTACTACTCGAAGGAATATCTTCTACTTGCATTTGATCTATCAGTTTTAATCTTAATTCTGGATCTTTAATTTGCTTTAGGAATTCTATCATATTTCCTGAAGTTAAAACATTTAAATGCATATTTTTAAATTGAGACAAGATTTTATAATAATCTTCTTTTTCTCCATGAATTTCACAAGTTCCTCCTTGTGCACAAGAATCACAACAATGACTAGAATCTTGAGAAGCTATTTCTTCTTCTTCTAATATGTCAATTTCTTCTGAAGAGTTACTAGAATTATTATCACTGTCTTGAGAATCTTCAGGTTCTGATTCAGAATTTATGAGTAATTTTTCTAGATTTTCTTTTAAAGACTCATCAATTTTTAATTCATTAATCTTTTTCTTCATTTTACACCTATTAGCGTAATGGCCTATTCTGCCACACTTATAACAAACAATTTTCTTTTTATTTGAAGCTCTTTCTTCTTTCTTTTTATTCTTTTGTTCTAATTTCTTTTTAGAAAGATGTCTTCTTTTTTTTTTGGTGAGAAACATTATCAGTTCCTGAATTAGGCTTATAATTCTTTCCTTTTCTTGTATTGGTTGGAGTATCCATACCAAATTGATTACAAAATTGTCCTAATTGACTTTATTCATTTAAGTTTTGTAAAGCTAGTCCTTCTTGAATAAAAGTACCAATTAACTTACCATAAGTATAATCTTCATAGGGTATATTAATCCTATCTTTTCTAAGATTTTTCCTAACTCTTTCAGCAAATAAGTTAGGTAATCCATCAATAAATTTTGATTTCCAATGAGAGTTATTACACTCTGGCAATTCCATGACTCTACTTAGGAAAGTATCCTTATACCATCTAAAATCTGTAAGAGTTTTACATCTTAGATTTTGTAACATAGTTCTTATATTTTCACTATTGTCAGAAATTCTCCCGGTAAAGTGTTCTAAAATTGTGACTATAAGTGTATAGACAGCATTTTCAACATTTTGACCGTCTTCTTGTTTAATAGTTCTGTAAATGTCTTAATAATAATAATAATAATAATAATAATAATAATAATAATAATAATAATAATAATAATAATAATAATAAAAATTAAACAATAATAAATAATGCGCAAAAAAATTAATAATTCTTTTAAATTAACTTCACACTGACATTAAAATTGAACTTCAAAATCATCGTAATTATAATTGATATATCAAATATTCGATCACTAACTTGGCATACTCCACGTCATATAAATAAATCAATATCAGGATTAAAACTCTTAGTCTATATACAATGAACATGATTATATTCGACATCCAATTCTGATTAATCTGTTCTGTTCGACATCAAGTTTATAGTTCAGATTAATCTGTTCTATTCGACATCCAGTTCAGATTAATCTGTTCTGTTCGACATCAAGTTTATAGTTCAGATTAATATGTTCTATTCGACATCCAATTTTGATTATTCTGGTCTATTCGACATTGAATCCTAGTTAAATCTGGTCTGTTCAATAAATATCAGATATAGTCCTAGCTGATTTGTTATGATTCGATGTACACACCAGACGGGTCGAAGACATCAAGTTTATAGTTCAGATTAATCTGTTCTATTCGACATCCAGTTCAGATTAGTCTGTTCTGTTCGACATCAAGTTTATAGTTCAGATTAATTTGTTCTATTCGACATCCAATTTTGATTATTCTGGTCTATTCGACATTGAATCCTAGTTAAATCTGATCTGTTCGATAAATATCAGATATAGTCCTAGCTGATTTGTTATGATTCGATGTACACACCAGACGACCCTTCGACCTCAATATATCGTTTGATCCGACCCGAAAAATCCAACCCGAAAGATCCATTTTGGAAAACTATAAATAGAAGGCATTTATGGCTCTTGGAAGGTAAGTAATTTTGGACAAACAATTAATATACTTCTGCTATTCAGATCATCATCTGTACTGACTTTATCATCGGAGGGTTAACGCCGGATCAACCAACCGGCAACACCTGACGAGTTCCTTTGAACGCAGGATTAGGATCCTAAAGAGGAGTTCTATTCGATCTGACCGACAAGAGCTCCTTACTGAAGAACAGGTATCAGCATCCACGTGGCGAGATATAATTGGACCAAGTGTTCGAACGAAAATACCTTTCATCAGTTGGCGCCGTCTGTGGGAAACTCTAATCAGTGTTCGAGGAGGAATGACAACGAGATCAAAAGCAGCAATGGCAGAAACTGCAACACATGAGCGGGAGGAACGAGGAGACAATATCGAAGGTGATCAGGTTAGCATGCATGAGGAGCGGGGAGTTGCTGGACCTTCGCGTCCAGCAGAAGAAATTTTCAAGTTTACTCGAGAAGAGCTGCAAGAACTGATCACTACAGCGCATAAATAATGGTTGAATAAGTCGAAGCTATTTGATGTCGAAGGTCGAATGCCTAAGTCTCCAGAACATCACTCAGGGAATGAAAGGAATCAACAAGCAGTTTCGGAGGAAGTAGATAGTAGACCAAAAGAGCAAGGATATCGACCAACTGATCGAAATAAAGCAAGACCAGTGGAATTCTCCATCGAAGTAAATAAACTTGCATCTCAGGTCAAATGCTTAACCAAGAAGTTAGAAAATCAAGAAAGAAGAGTTGAAGATGAAACTCCAGTCATTCGATCAAACAAGAGATCCCCATTCTGTGATGAAATATACTTTGAAAGATTGCTCTCAACACAAAGAATGCCAACAGGGTTACCTAGATATGACAGAAAAGGAGATCCTGAAGAACATATCATACAATTCACACACATAGTGCAATTACATGATCTTTCGGACAACTTAGCAGCTAAACTATTTACTACGACTTTATCTGATGTGGTGCAAAGATGGTTTGGTCGATTAGAAGGAGGTTCCATCAGTTCAATTGACCAGTTTTATGATAAATTTGTTCATCAATTTGCAAGTGGAAAAGCAATCAAGCCACCCCCCACCCGCCAATCATCTATATTCAATTATTCAACAGAATGGAGAAAGTTTCAGAGCGTTCATGCAAAGATTCAACACTGAACTTCTAAAAGTCGAAATGCCGAGAATCGACTTTCTCATAACAGTATTGTTTCAGAATGCTAAAAATAGAGATTTTGCCAATACCATTGTGAGGGAAAATCCAGAAACTTACGAGAAATTGATGGACACAGCAAGTCAATACATGACGCAAGAAGAAATGAACATCATGAGAGGGAACTCTTTGGCATAAATAGAGCAAATGAACATCATTTCCAACAGCATAATCTTGACAGACAAACGGATTTCAAAATAGCAGACAGAAGATTTGATCAAAGAAATCAATGGAGGGCAAGATCACCGAATAGAAGATCGAACATTTTCACTCCGTTGACTAGCAACCAGTCACAGATTCTAATGGCAATTCAGGATCGAAATATGCTAAAAAAACCATATCCGTTGAGAAATCAGCCTCAATCAAATAGATATTGTCGATTCCACAAACAAAATGGACATGACACAAATGACTGTTTTCAGTTAAGAGATGAAATCGAAAGGTTAATATCTGAAGGACACTTAACAGATTATGTGAAGAGAGACGGTGCAGGATCCCGTGCAATAAAAACTCCCAGCTACAGAAATGGTCGACAAAGATCAAAATCACCAGATAAAAATGTGAGAGAGCAAAGCAATCAAGGGCAACCTGCTCGAGTTGTGATCAATATGATATCTGGTGGACCGGCAGGTGGAGACAGCAAAAACTCAAGGAGACAAGTTTCAAGGTCTTTACAGACCAGGCAGTTCGATAAAAGAAGTAAAATATACTCTATCAATTCGATCTCGAATTGGAACAATAAAATTACTTTCGATGACTCCGATCTACATGTTGATTATCTGTTGTATAAAGATCACGACGTCCCGGACTGGCCTATGGTTATAACATCTGAAATCGGGAATTGTACGGTAAAAAGAATCCTTATTGATTCAGGCAGTTCAGCCAACATTCTGTTCCTCGACGCACTTACCCAAATGGAGTTGGGAGTAAGTTCTTTACAACCTATTAACACACCTTTATCTGGTTTTGGAGGAGCAGAAGTCACGCCATTAGGAACATTAACTTTATCTACAACTCTTGGTACTGAAGATAATTGTAGAACAAGGATGATCAAGTACTTGGTAGTAAACTCGCCATGCGCATACAATGTTATCCTAGGAAGACCAGCCTTGAACGTCTTTCAAGCAGTTTTATCCACTTATCATCAAAAAATGAAGTTCCCCACCAAGCTAGGTGTCGGAGAAGTGATTGGAGATTCCAAAGAAGCTTGGGATTGTTACACTGTTTCGGTGGATAATAAGAAAGTCACTCAGCACCGGGTAATCTCGAATGAAGGAGCAGAAGACCCACACATAACAAAAAGATTAAAAAAGGGAGAAGATGCTGTTAAAACACCCCATGTCGAAGAACTTTGCTCGAGAAAGCGAAAATTCGAAGCTCCAAGAGTTGAACCAGGCGAAGGTTTTAAAGAAATCGAACTCATCCCTGGAGAATCAAGCAAAACAACCAGAATAGGAACACAATTGAGCGAAGGGTTGGAAATCCTCTTAATACAGTTCCTTCGAAAGAATATCGATGTGTTTGCTTGGTCTACCAGTGATTTACAAGGCATAGATCCAAGTATAATAGTTCACAGATTGAACATAGATCCTTCGGCCCGACCGGCTAGACAAAAGAAGCGAAATTTCGGACCTGAACGAAATAAGATTATCGAAGAAGAGGTGGACAAACTTCTGAAGGCGGGTTATGTGGTCGAAATACAATTTACGGACTGGCTATGCAATGTAGTTTTGGTTCCAAAGAAAGAAGGAAAATGGAGAATGTGCAATGACTTTACAGATCTAAATAAACTTTGCCCAAGAGATCCATATCCACTCCCCAGAATTGATACTTTGGTCGATTCAACCGCTGGCTGCGCAATACTGAGTATGATGGATGCATTTCAAGGATTCTATCAAATTTTTATGGCTTTAGAGGATCAAGAAAAAACTGCTTTCGTCACTGAGAAATGCGTGTATTACTTCAAAGTGATGCCATTCGGTCTAAAAAATGCAGGTGCGACCTATCAAAGACTGGTGAATAAAATGTTCGAGCCACTAATAGAGAAGTCAATGGAAGTTTACGTCGATGATATGCTAGTCAAAAGCTTAAAAGAATCAGATCATTTGGCTCATATTAAGCAAGCATTCGACATAATGAGAAAGTATGGAATGAAATTAAACCCATCAAAATGTACCTTTGGAGTACGAGCCGGAAAATTCCTAGGTTATTTGGTAAACGAGCGAGGAATTGAGGCTAATCCGGAAAAAATTCAAGCTGTCATTGATATGAAGCCACCAAAAAATGTCAAAGAAGTGCAGATACTCGTTGGAAGAATAACTGCGTTAAATCGATTTATATCGCGATCAGCTGACAAAAGTCTGCCATTTTTTAAGATACTGAAAAATGTAAAGAAGTTCAATTGGACCGAAGAATGTGACCTAGCATTCGACCAGCTAAAGTTGTACTTAACCTCATCACCATTACTGGCAAAACCTATCGCAAACGAAGTGTTATACCTCTATGTGGCCGTATCAGATCAAGCTGTCAGTTCAGTATTAGTAAGAGCAGAAGGAAAGGAGCATCAACCTATATACTATGTTAGCAGAGTGTTGCAGGGACCTGAGAAAAATTATATGGAGATTGAAAAATTTGCGCTCGCCCTTATGACGACGGCACGAAAGCTTAGACCTTATTTTCAATCCCACAAAGTAATCGTCCTAACAAATCAACCATTGAGGCAAGTTCTATCCAAACCAAATGCATCCGGAAGGCATATAAAGTGGGCGGTTGAACTAGGAGAATATGATATCGAATTCCAACCAAGAACAGCTGTGAAGGCTCAAGTATTGGCAGATTTCATATTAGAAAACTCATCGTCTGAGCCGATGACCCCAACAGAAACATGGATGTTACATATCGATGGATCTTCGACCACGGCTGGAGGAGGAGCCGGAATCTACTTCCAAGGACCAGATGATATTGAGTTGGAATTCGCTTTGAAGTTGGACTTCATCGTTACCAATAACGAGGCAGAATATGAAGCACTGATATGTGGTCTAAAAATGGCAGTCGAGACCGGCATAAAACGTTTAATGGTTTATACCGACTCGCAGCTAGTAGAAAAACAATTCAAGGGATTGTTTGAAGCCAAGGAAAAATCTATGATCAAATACTTGGCCATGGCGCATGAATTAGCTGCAAAATTCGATAGCTTTCAAATCGAATACATTCCAAGAGAAGAGAATACTCGGGCAGACGCACTTTCAAAATTTGGAAATCTAATCGAAAGCATTAAACAAAGAAAGGTCACCCTGATATGGTCTACTAAATCATCAATTGAGGTTGAAACCAAGGATATTGCGAACATTGAAGAAACAGAGCAAAATTGGAAGACCGAATTCATCAACTATCTGAGGGACGGAACTTTACCTGAAGACAGAAATGCAGCAAGACGTTTGAAATATCGAGCACCTCGATATACACTTCTAAATGGAGATTTATACAGAAGATCGTTTTCTGGTCCTTTGGTGAAATGCTTGGCCCCGGCGTAGGCCAAAATAGTTTTGAAAGAGGTACATGAGGGTTCATGCGGAAGTCATTTGGGAGGTAGATCGTTGGCCTTAAGAATATCCAGACAAGGTTATTACTGGCCAGAGCTGACTCGCGAAGCAAATGAGTATGCACAAAAATATACAAAATGTCAATTTCATGCTAATATCCCTCATCAACCTGCTCAAAATATGGAACCAATATCGATTGCATGGCCATTTGATCAATGGGGAGTCGACTTAGTCGGACCACTTCCCATGGCTAAGGGGCAAATTAAATATCTGCTCGTTGGAGTCGAATATTTCAGTAAATGGATCGAAGTTGAACCACTTGCTACCATCTCTCAGACTCAGATTATCAATTTTTATTGGAAGAATATTGTATGTCGATTTGGATTGCCAAGAACTATTATATCTGATAACGGAGCACAGTTTGTGGGAGCAAGAGTCGTTGCATGGTGTACCAAGCTTGGAATAAAACAGAGATTTGCCTCAGTAGGATGTCCGCAAACAAATGGTCAAACGGAAGTTACTACTAAAGATATTATTCAACTATTGAAGAAAAGACTTGAAAAAGCAAGTGGAGCATGGCTAGATGAATTACCCTGGGTAATTTGGGCTAATCGAACCAAGGAAAGAACAGCCACGGGAGAAACTCCGTTCAGTTTGGTATATGGTTCTGATGCTGTGGTTCCAACTGAGATACAGATACCAACAACAAGAGTCGAATTATATGGAGAAGAGGCAAACGAGGAGCAAAGAAAATACGAAATAGACAATGCCGAGGCTAGAAGAGAGAGAGCTTTAACTAAAATACAAGCATATAAATCCACAATGGCTAAAGCTTACAACACAAATGTACGTTTGAAGACATTTCAGATCGGGAATCTAGTGTTAAAGAAAATTGAAGTAACCAAGAACACTGGAAAACTGGACCCAAAATGGGAAGGACCTTTTAAAGTCATCGAAATTGGAAGAAAAGGGGCGTATAAACTCGAATATCTTAATGGAAAGCCCGTACCAAGAACTTGGAATGGAAGAAATTTGAGGAAATACTATACGTAGGATTTTCTTTTATAAGACTGTCACTTACGACTAGCTCTTATATTTTGTACTATTGATCGTTATATCGATCGATATTTTGTGCACTTGTACTATTACGGAGTACGATCAATGGAAATGAATTATCTTTTCTGCAAAAATATAGTGATTATTCTGACAAGACATTTGATAGCTTTCAAAGCATCAATCATTTAGTCGACAGCATTCAAAGCGTCGAATCCTTACACTATAAAAGTGATAAGTGACATTTGATAGCTTTCAAAGCATCAATCATTTAGTCGACAGCTTTTAAAGCGTTGAATCCTTACACTATAAAAGTGATAAGTGACATTTGATAGCTTTCAAAGCATCAATCATTTAATCGACTGTTTTCAAAACATCGAATCCTTACACTATGAAAGTGATAACTGACAATCGTTAGCTTTCAAACATGATCAACACCATATCTTCGAAACACTAAACAAAGTACTCGACCAAGATATATTCGACCAAAATGTTACGTGTTTTGTTCGACCAAAATTTCGACTAACACGTCTTCAGGCTGTTGTGTTCGACCCAAATTTTGACCAAAGTATTTAAGCATAAATTTGTTCAAACAAGTAGGTCGAACAGGAATAGGTTGAGCGATGCATCTTCAGGCCGTTGCGTTCGACCAAAATAATGTTACTCATTCAGCACGAATTTTGTTAACTTGTATTCATATATCTTCGACCAAAGAGTTGCAAAATCAAAATAATTAACAAGCTCGAACGAACAGCTGAAACAGGTTAAATTCGACCAAAAAGGTATTCTCAACATTTGGAATGCTAAATCTCGTCTTCAGGATGTACTCTAGTAGAGTGAACGTTTTATGTTCGACCTAAACATATCGGGTAGTTCAAACAATGAATAAAACTGTTTATATACTTATCTCGTCTAAATGGTTCGACCAAAACATATCAAATTCGACCAAAATGATATAAGTTAGATTTGATTGTTTGTTCAAGAAAGAACTTCGAAGGTACATTTCGACGAACTGTTTAATCGAATTAACAATTGTTCTACCAAAAGATTAAAGTCTTTTATCAAACCAGTTTTTCATAAATAAAACCGAAAATTCGAATCATTGAATATTTATCAGGTTGAGTTGGATAACAAAATTACGAAATTCTCCAAACTAACAAAGCATAGATTACAATAGCATAAAGTTTACGTATGCATCAAAAAGTGCATATTACAAAAAAAGTTCATTCTATAAAGGCATCGAAAGGCCGGGCACAATCGACACGGGGAGCCGTCCGCTCGAGGCACTAATTCAGAACATCTAGCCACTCCCTCAAAAACGCGCGACATCATTCAGCGTTGTGAGAATCAGTCCCCACCAAATCAGCAACATCGAGATGATCGAACGTATCAGTGTTCAGTGTAGCTTCATTACCAATACCTTCGTCGATCATACTGTCAATTTGTTCACCCGTGATGACATTATCCTGCGCAGATCGATCAGGCTCGGTTCGATCACCTTGAACCTGCTCTGATTCGAACAAAGCATTATCTGTTACTTGTTGAGAACCTTCTGGGCACGTTGCTTCGAGAAAAATAGGATAAAATATATCATCTTCAAGGGCTGGACCTTTTTCAACATTATCACTGACAGGGAACGGTTCACAATCATCGTCCTTTTCTGGATCCAAGGCTTCTACGTCAAAACGCTCGTTCAGAAAGCCGAGTTTTCTGCATTGTTTCCAACATTTTTCGAAGACAGGAAGCAGTTCTAAACCTGCTTTCAAATCTGATACAGCATCGTAAGTAGGAGAACGCCAAAACTCTCGAGCGATTTCAAGTTTCTGTTCGACGCCAGGCACAGTCATTCGACCTCTTTCAAAATTCTGGTCAGCCTCAACTTTCAAACGTTTGATCTCCACATTTTGATCCTCCACCTTCTTGTCTAGCCTCTCGACATCAGCATTTCGAGCAGTAAGTTTCTCTATGGCCTCCATCAACTGATTATCTTTTCCTTGAAATTCAGTTTCAGCATCCTTCTGCTTCTTTTCAGCATCTCTCTGCTTTTTCTCAGCATCCTTTGCCCTCTCAGTTAAGGCTTTAATCATGTTATGCTGTTCCTTCAACTTCATTTTCATCTTCTCAATATCTTTAAAAGAACGCTCAGCAAGAACATAACCTTGGTACATCACATTGCATGCCTGAAACAATCATCAAAGATTATTAAAATACATATAAAGATTCAACATATACCAACTGTAATAAAATAAACTTTCGACCAGAAACTTACAGAAATAAGATCGTGAGATCCTTTCTTCAAATTCTTTTTGATCTTCTTTCTGCCCATTTTAATTTGGTCCTTTTTAAATATCACGGACTTGAACACTTTCCAAGCTTTTGCTTCATCTTCTGGATCAATAATTGAGGAGTCAGGAGCAGCTCCTCCTGCACGAGGCTGCACAGAGTTCATTACACTCTCAATTTCTTCATCAGAAGAAACCTCGAGGACAGGTTCATTTCCAGGTCGTCGAGACACAACTTCAGTTTCTTCTCTGGATCTTTTGCTACCTCGACCAGTGTCAGGAGTCGAAGAACCTGTTTCTTTCGATCTAGTACCTCGAGGTGGGGTAGCTTGTGAACGTCGAATTGTTTGATGGGCAGCACCATCTGTTAAACTTCGAACAGGAATGCTTGGATGATTTGAAGAAACATTTAGTGGTCGGTTAGGTTGGTTTGACTGACCAGTCTGGTTCTGATTTTCGGGACGAGGTGCTGGATTCGACGCTTTTCCCCGAGCCAGCGCGAACATTCTTTTTGTTCGATGTGACATGGTAGCAAAGACTGATTGTTCTGCACAAAATAAAAACTGAATTAGTTGACATATAATTTTCAAACACTTTGCAAATAAATCAAAATATCTGATTTTCACTACCTAAAGTGGGATCACTTCTCCGAGCCTTCGAGCTAGACATACCCCCTAGTCGAAGCACATGTTCTTGAAGTAACTTCTTAGGATTAAATTTATTTGCCGTTAACTGACTCACAAACTCAGAACCCCACGACGGATTTCCTATATTATCAATTCTAATAGGCCCCGTACGCCACTCGGCTCGAACATTCCAAACATAACCTTGAGGAGGAGCAATGTATACAAATCGGTGTTTCCACTCCTTGTCATACCCAGATTGAATTTGATCCAAATTTTTTTTCTTATTCCTCGCTTTGATATAATAAAATCCAATGTTCGATTTTGCTGACTCAGTAACGACGAAAAGGTTATTAAAATTGGCAAAAGAAGGCGGCTGGCCAAAGGTTTTCATTATTATACAAAATGCGATAATATAAGCCATGCCGTTTGGAACTATTTGAATCGGAGATAGGGATAATTGGTTTAGAATATTAGCAACTTCAGCAGGTATAGGAAATCGGAGACCAAGTTCTAAGTGATGAAGGTTGATAGCTCTACAGTTATCAGGTGGGGTATTCATTCGATCAGTACCCACTGGTTCAATAACAGACCAACCGTTTGGAAAAGAATAAGTCTCTGCTAAAGAAGAAACTGAAACTCTCAAGAAAGCAGGAGCAATTTCATCATATCGATCTACCGTTTTATAACGATCAGAAGGCTCAGCTTCTTCGACTTCACCCCCTTCGAAATTTTCAATCTCATCGAATTCCCCTAATTCGACATCACACGGACCAGAATTACCAAATAAAACAGAATTAACCCTAACCTTATCTACTTCATCGTCGCCAGTAATATCGATATAATCAGTAGAAGAAGATGAAACAGTAGGGGAGTCATCTGAATCGGTCTCGGTGCTCGCACTACTAGAGGAATTTAAAGACATTCTTAATCAAAGTACGAAAAAAGAGAAAATTTACCCGGAAAAGGAGTATTCGACCAGTTCTCTCGACCTCTTTTCTCGACCGATTCTCTCTACTTCTCTCTCGACCGTCTCTCTACTTCTCTCGACCAGTTTTCTCGACCTCTGCTCTCGACCTCTCTCAACCAATTCTCTCGACCAGAGTAATTATTTTGTAGAGGTAAAAGTAAAAGGGGGGCGGGGCTTTATATAGGCAGATGAAAAGGGTAAATTGCAAATTTAACCCACCTGTTATGAAAAGGTTCGACTTCCGGAACCTTTAATTTTTCGATCAGCAAATTTCGACCATAAAAAATTTTGAAAATTACATTTTTGACCCGGATAAATATTCAAGGTGTTCAATCGAAAAAAGTGAGGAAAATTTACCCGGATAAAAAACAAATCGAATATCTCACTATTTCGATCAAATCTCGGAGCTGCTCTTCGTCAACCAAATTCAAGTGCTCTTATTTGACCAGTTTTGGGTGTACAATTTCAGGTTGCCTTCTTCGACCAAGTTAAAAAATTTCTCCTTCTAAAGAGTGCTTCGATGAATCTGTTCGACCAGATCTAGGAAAATTAATAATTGAAAATTCGACCAAAGGTGGAAAGATAAATAATTGAGAGGTGGAAGATATTTATAAATCATCGAATAAATATATATTCAGATAACTTATTAAATTAATCCCACTTTATATTATTTAATGTGGATGAGTGCTTAGACTTTGATTATATCAGATATGTTTGTCACACAAATTTTTCGTTATTTACTTCACAAACTCGATATTATCACATCGACTTCATGAACTTGGGGGACTATTGATATACCACACAAATTGTGCTGAAATACCATGTCCTTTTATCAGGTAATAGCATGACGTGTTGCCACATTGATTGGTTTTAACTCCGGTGGTATCAAATCTTTGTCTAAGTCAATGTTCAAATGTTGTACTGGAGGCTACATTGTTTATGAAGAAGTCGCTCAACGATCCTTTCAAATTACACGTATAATTGATATACCACATAAATAAAAACCTTTCACAAAATTCAAAGATTTTGATATTTTAAATATCAAAATACTTGAACTTGGGGGACTATTGATATATCAAATATTCGATCACTAACTTGGCATACTCCACGTCATATAAATAAATCAATATCAGGATTAAAACTCTTAGTCTATATACAATGAACATGATTATATTCGACATCCAGTTCTGATTAATCTGTTCTGTTCGACATCAAGTTTATAGTTCAGATTAATCTGTTCTATTCGACATCCAATTTTGATTATTCTGGTCTATTCGACATTGAATCCTAGTTAAATCTGGTCTGTTCGATAAATATCAGATATAGTCCTAGCTGATTTGTTATGATTCGATGTACACACCAGACGACCCTTCGACCTCAATATATCGTTTGATCCGACCCGAAAGATCCGACCCGAAAGATCCATTTTGGAAAACTATAAATAGAAGGCATTTATGGCTATTGGAAGGTAAGTAATTTTGGACAAACAATTAATATACTTCTGCTATTCAGATCATCATCTGTACTGACTTTATCATCGGAGGGTTAACGCCGGATCAACCAACCGGCAACACCTGACGAGTTCCTTTGAACACAGGATTAGGATCCTAAAGAGGAGTTCCATTCGATCTGACCGACAAGAGCTCCTTACTGAAGAACAGGTATCAGCATCCACGTGGCGAGATATAATTGGACCAAGTGTTCGGACGAAAATACCTTTCATCAATAATTATCTCAAGTGTAATCCAACATTTATTAATTAATTAAAGTTAAAGAAAAATGTATTTATTAATTAAAGTCAAGAAAATTTTATTTATTAATTAGAGTTAAAGAAAAATATAATTAATAATAAAAATAAAAAAGAACTAATTGAAAGAAGAAAGAAAAAAAAAAGAACCAAGTGAATCAATCTTCCCATTCCAATTAATTTCAATATTCATTATTCCCCACTCTTTCTTAATATCAAAATTTAAAGATTTTTTTAGATAAAAATATTTTTTTATTAAATAAACACAAATTAAATTTGAGTTTATTAAATACGAGCAACATTTTTAAAACTAAAATTAACTTTTTCAAAATAATACACAAATTTAAGGATTTTTTTAAAAATAAAAAGTTTTTTATTAAATTAAAACAAAATAAATTAAAATTGAGTGTATTAAATAAGAGTTACATTTTTTAAAATAAAATTAACTTTTTAAAATAAGACACAAATTAACTAAAACTAAAATTAAATAAGAGTTACATTTCATTTAATAAAATAATTTTAAAAAAAAATTAAAAGAAGATTTATATATTAAATAAAAATAAGAAATAACAAAAAAAAAAAAAAAAAAAAAGGGAACCACAGGTGGCCGACAAGTGTTGGCCACCTGCTACTGGGCCGGCCCAGCAAGTGCTGGATCGATGTGTGAGGCAAGGTAATGTTGCCTTGCCTCACACCTCTAGGCGATGGATGCAGTTCATCAAAGGGAAATTGCATTGACAACTCTTTTAGTCATTTTAGTTCATCATTTTTACCTCCCTAAATCCAACTTCCCCTCCCCTATAATAATAGAAGATGCTCTTAAGTATGATATAATCGAAATTCTTTAATTTCACAAGAGATCATCACGTGAGACTCAAAAATTGAAGTTTTTCAATTAAGCAAAATACTGAAATAGGCATACTAGACATTCCAGACCAAGTCCATTAGCCCTTTTGGAGCGAAAAACACAAGAATTTATGGTCTTATTCATCGGCATCAACATATTGAGATTGAAATTGCCAAGTTGGGTGCCTATATTTTTGTATTATTTTTATAAGTAATTGATATTATCAAGTTGAACGCATTGGTTTCTACATTATTAATTATAATCATAAATCTTAAGATATTTCAAATTAAACCTCCCATCACATTTGGTAGACCTACGCAAAGTGCAAATATTATCAAGTTCCACTTGTCATTTCGATCGATACATTTTTTTCTTCTTCAAGAAACCCGTAAGTAATTTCATTACGATCAATCTAATTAGTAACAAAATCACGAATAAAAACTTGAAAGTTCGACAATAGAATGAGGGCCTAAGTAAAAATGTTTTGGCAAGTGCGCGAACCATTGAATTATTATCTCGAATCATATGAATTGCTCGGAAAGACTCGAAACATTTCGTCAAGATTTTGATATCATCAAAAATTTTATCTATATAAACTTGACACCAATTGGGATAAATTTTTTGTTACTTTTTGGATAAAATAAAATAATAAAATGCTTAACTACTTAATAATGACTACAAAAAGAATATGCAATGCAACCATGTCCTGTGTCAACGAACAAGAACCAGGTCGTGGAAACCACTTCATTTTCATTATCTGTCTCTAATTATTCTTCAATAATCACTCCATATATAAGTAAACCCATGTTCGAATTCTCTGTATCCTTCTTCTTCTTCTTCTTCTACATCCGAATTCAAAATGGGTTCGATTAGTCAATTTCAAACCAACGTCAACAAAAACAGAGTCGCCGGAGCAGCCATAATCGCCGCCGTGAGAGCGCCGTTTCAAATAATCACCACCACCCTCCTCAGCCTTCTCCTCCCTCTCTCATTCCTCCTCCTCGCCCGTCTCTCCACCGCCCATTATCTCCTCTCCGTCTCCGACAATTACCCAATACCAAACCCCCCTTCTTTCGCGACCTCACTTTTCTTATTTACGAAAAAACCCACAATTCTACATATACTAGTTGCCCTCATCAGCGTCTCATCACTAATCCATGGGCTAAATGGTAAAATCACATTTTTAAATCAAATCCCTAATCCGCTACCACGGCGTCGTTTATACATCGCTTGGATTTTGCTCTGCGTTTTTCAAGTTTGCGTCGGGTTAGGGATTGAAGGGAGCATAGCCGCGGGAATTGACGGATCCGGGTTCGGGGCGGAGACGAGTTTGTTTTCGAGAATGGTTTTCTTTTTCGGGTTGCATGAAACGATGTTGTTTTGGGGGAGGACGGTGGTGAAGCCGGTGGTGGATGATACGATATTTGGGTTTCAGGTGGGGGAGGGTTGGGCGGCGAAGGTGGCGGTGGGGATGAGTTTTGGTGGGTTGTGGTGGTGGCGGCTGAGGGAGGAGGTGGAGGCGCTGGTGGTGGTGCCGGAGGTGAAAAGAGAGTTGATGATGGGAATTGGGGCGGCGGACTTTTTGGGGTGGTGGTTGTATTATTTGACGGTCACGATTGGAATGGTGAGGGTGGTGAAAGGTTTGATTTTTATGGTCATGATTGTGACACGTAGGAGAGTTGTAGTTGAAACTGGGTCCAATGATGAGAAGGTCTGAATTTGACCGGTTTAATTGTAATTAATTAAATATTTGTTTTTATTTATGTGAAATTGATTTTTGGGGTTTAAGGGACTCCATGAAATTTCTACAATTTATGATGTATGTTATCTAGAAAATTATTCTTTTTCTCAAAAAGTGTTTGTACACAATTTCTACGGAAACAAAAATTAAATTATGAACTATATATTGCGATTATGAATTATTTTGAATTAACTATTTATAGATATATGTGAGTAAGGATGAATATCGATCAAATACGAGTCTTTTTTGATTTTGTTTTCCATCCCAAAACTTTACTCAAATGGCACAATTGATCTGTCAACTCGATCAAATTTTAAAAATTTATCATAGACAATCTAATTTATTTATTTTAATAATAATTTGATAAAAATATATAACACCTTATATATTACTTCTAATATTATAAAAGATTTAATACGTTGTAAATATAAATATTCTATTTGATAAGTCACTAAAAAAATTAAAGAGTTTGACTTGACATTGTAAATAATTGAATAAAAAAAATTGGGACATAGGGAATATATGATAACTTCGATAAGTGCCTTTAATTACTATGCGAGTTTGAACCATTTAATTTTAATAAAAATGTGCAACCTCTCATAAAATAATAATCGAAAATAAAATATAATTTATAAATACATATATGAGGTCGTGGGAGTATGTGTTTACAATTTATATCCATTTTTTTTATTATTGTCGTTGTTCACTTATAATATAAAATATAAAAGTCAATTGTGAGTTAATTAATTATTACTATGATTTTAAATTATGTAAACAGAATGCCCTCACGTTTCTTCTACCAGATGGACGTTTCTCTTATCAAGCTTTTGACATTCCGAGGAGTATTAAGGCCGTCTGATTTGACTAATAAGGTCGGATTGAAAAAAATAATCATGCTTATATCAGTTGTTCGATTTATAAGATTTCAGTTCGGGTAGGTTCAAAATGTGGTCAACCAGCTCTCTTATTTGGAGTAGTTGTAATTGTGGCTACCCTTGTGATTCAATAATCTCGCCAATATAGGATTTTTGTGTTATTTTCTCTTTATATCCCGTTGGCAACAAATATCTAAATAGAGTTATTTTGTCAAGTCCTATTATGTTGGACTAGGGGTATAAACAAGCCTAGTAGCATCGAAGGACATGTTGTTCAAGCTTGATTTGAATTTTATCGAGCTTGAAATTTTGTGTTTGAACTTGGTTTGATTTCTTAACAAACCAAGCAAAAACGAACTTTTATCGAACGAGCTCGAGCTGAGTATCGAGTAGCTTGGTATTTTACATGTATTTTTTCAATTTTTAGCTTCGAGTCGAACTCGAGCTCGAGCCGAGCTTCAAAAATTTTCATACGAGAAATTTTATTCAAGCTTGTTTGATTTGTTTGATAGGTCGAGCTTTTATCGAACGAGCTCGAGCCGAGTAAGGAATAGTTTAGTTTGATTTTCAGCCCTAACTAGTTGAACATAATCATGTCAACTGAACACATTTTTTTTCATTAATGAATTAAATCTTGAGCCAAATTTATAACCAAACATCAGTTTTAATTGCTGACCCAATTATAATATTAGGTGCAATAAACAATCTGATCTCATCCGTTGGGTAAACCCAACGGCCCCTAAGTATATTAGCATTCATATATTAATACATGGATATATATAGTAAAACTTACTAATTAGATAAAGTAACTTAAATTGTTTGACTTGTGGCATTAAATAAATTGTGATTATATATCAATCATTCATATTTTAAGAATGTGTTTGGTGGGGTAAACAATAAAAAATTGTACCATAATTTTGAGAATTTGGAACATGACCACCCACATGCATGGTTGCGCACCTTAACTCATGGGAGTTCAAATTAGTACGAGGTGAGATAATTATAATCGATGATTAATACCAAACCGTGACAGGCTATTACAAAATTTGGGTATGATCGTCTTTTTATCACTGCTATTAATTTTCAAATTAATTAAATAAGCCATACACCTATAAATAATAAACAAGTCTTAATTATGCAAGGATGGTTTAGTCTTTTCTCCTTTGATTGTTTGCCCTAGCTAATTGGGTTAAATATTCTCTTTCATTTCGCACAACATCTTCTAATAGTATGCTATGAGTAAATCCTTGCCTCCTTTTATGTTATATATTTATTAATGTATATATGGTTTTCAATTCATTTAGATGTAGTTGATTAATTTGTCAAAGATGATCACAAATAAATAGATCAGACCTGATTTGAAATGATCGATTTTCATGTTGTATTTGAGCTTTGTTTGATTTTAAGTAAACTGAGCTCCAGTCAATAGTCGAATAATTAGATAATTTTACATAATTTAATAACTTTTTAAACATTTTTTCTGTTCAAGCTTATTTGTAACGAACCAAAATCTAACAAATTTAGTTTTAACTTTTATCCGACGAACTCAAATCGCATATCGAATAGCTAATGGTTTGATGTTTTTTTTTTTTTTTGGAGGGGGTTTGATGTTCAGTCATAGTTATAAACTTTTTTTGTTGGTTTTCCATGGGCTTAATCTCTTTCGAAGTGGGTTGAACACATTAAGTGGATACCTCTCCCAACAGGGATACGAACCTGAGTCCGCTACTTTGTAGAGACTAGTCTGTTCCACTAAACCAATCACATGTTAGTCATAGTTATAAACTTTTAATAAAATATGTTTGTACAATCAAAATTATTTAATTCATGGGACTTGTTATTATTGATTTAAGTTATAATTCATTGGAGTGATTTTCTTATATATTGTAAGAACCAAGAGATAATTAAAAATCTATAAAAAAATCTTCTAGCTTTTGGAGTATTTGTTTCGTGGATGCAGGTTAATTACTTGATCAAACGATCCACACATATATTTTAATTTACTATCTTTTAAATTCTATATTCAATTCTTTTGTTAGAAAAAGTCGAGACTTATATAAGTCAAGCAATACCTTCTTAGAAATTTCATCAATCATAATAAATATTATTAGGTCATCAATGGTTGGCGGTAATGCTTGGCACATTCAAGGTTGATAAGAAATCTAATGATTAACTTTGCTAATTGTCATGCGACTCTTAATTTTTAATGCTCAAATTGTTGCAAATTATGTATTCCTCTTTTTTTTGGAACATTCTCTCAGAATTTTCATCATTTATCAGACGCAACTCTTTTGTCTAAGCAATAATTGCACACCAAAAATAGAATCTACTCCAAAAACAATTTCATTGTACGTAGTACCTAATTTCAAGGAAATTTTATCATAAATAGTTTAGTCAGCCGAACTCAAAGTAATTATACGTAAAATGTAATATGATATGATTTCTTAGTACTTTGTTAAGTGATATGCGTATATCAAATGATTCATCTCTCTAATTGTTTAAATTTTTAAATGAGTTAATCATTCAATATGGTATCAGAGTCAATGTCACAAGTTTGATTCCTAGAGGGAGCAATTGTTGGGGTAAAGATTATTAGTCAGAGTTATGACAGCAATTGTCCCGTGACAAAGGCCGGAGTTAAGTCACAATCGATATGTGATCTCTTGTGTGTGTAAATATGCTATAAGGTTAGGGTCGGGTATGCGTATTTCCTAAAATCAATTGGTTTTGGGCAACTGGTAGCGTCTGGGGTCCTACAACTGGTATTAGAGTTCTGATCAAAAGAAGGTTATGTGTTTTCAAGTTCAGGTCAAACGAAGGTCATGTGTTCGAATCCATCTGCCACCCATTTCTAAATTTCACATGTTAAACTTGAATAAATGAATACCACTTACATGTGAGGGGACATATTAAGTTATATATTATATTAAATGACTGTTTGAGAGAGGAATCATTTAATATATATCACTTTAACATACTCTAATAATAACCGCGAATTGATTATTTGCAATTTCGTGCTATGAATTGGTTTTGTTTGTACATATGTTTACAAGGTTTTGGGAGGAAAAAAAAAAACTTCGGATTCAACTAGAAAAAGGAGATTAAAAAACTAAAATTGTACGTATTTGTAGTACTTTACTATGTGCAAGCTTTTCAATGTTATTGCAACCTCCTCTGTCTTTAACAATGGTTTCATTTCTTATAATCTTCCTTTTGTCTAGTCCACTAATACCTAATCATACATTTAATTAATTAATCTCATAATCTTGTCCGGCCTATGTTGTCTAAACGTTTTTGGAAACCACACGTTCAAATGTACAATGCTTTTGTCACTATGTTTAGTAATGATAGAAATATACTTTTAGTCCACATGACATGTACCTTAGGAATTTATAGTCCCGCATTTTACGATATTATATTTTCTGTCCCAAAACTTTAAAATTTTTTGCACTTTTGTTTCAATTCTTTAAAATATTTTAATTTTCCAGTCCAATATAATAGGATCTATCAAGACAAATTTATTAGTACAAGTGTACAATGTCTATACCATATCATCAAGTACACGCGGTGCAACTCACCGATGTACTTCTCACTTTCAGAGTGAGAATTCACAATACCCATGTTCTGGCTTAAATTTTATTTTCTTGAAGAACATGACCAAAGCATGGATTATGTGATTTTCATTCTACATGTCAGAAGTGCATTGGTGGGCTGCACCACATATATTTGCTGACGTGCTACAACGATTGTAATAAATAATTTCTCCTCTATCAAGCACTTTTGGTCCCATAAGTTGCGCTTTTAGTCACAAAGGATGCTAAACGACCAAAAGTGCAAAATATTTCAATAAATTGACTTCGTAAATTAAGTGCATGATAAAGTATCGAGAATCAAGTCCCGTGGGACCAAAAATGCAATTTTCTCATTTATTTATCATTCTTTTAAATAATTGTACTATATTCTCTGTAATCTTCCCCAAATCCTTGTTCATCTTACTTGTTATTTCAGCTCCACTCTTCAACTCAAGGGCCAATTTCACTAATTTTAGATCCAATTAAATTTTGAGTTGATTATGGAGAAAGACACATTCCCTCCATTTCAATTCAATGAAAATCCAGATAATTACCAAACTCTGTCCGAACACACAAAAAATGATCAAACAATTTCCAAGAATAAAGAAGATCCATGGTTCGAAATGGATGAACGTGGATTCACAGATTTACTTTATTCAGTATTCAATCAACAAGAACAAGAACAAGAACAAGAACAAGAAAAACAAGTTCCTCAAGAAATCTCACCCGTTCTAACCAAACAACTAAACAACAATAAAAATCCAAGTTCATTTTCCATTACATCATGGGAAATCTTGAACAGTTACAGTAAAGGATTCAAGATGCCATCACCTCAAGAACAAAATCTCAATCATGAAATCAATGAAGAAGAAGGTGGAAAGAAATTATCAACCGAAGAAATATTGAGAATAGCCGGAGAAAGATTCATTCAATTCTCAACTAACAAATTTGATGGTATTTCAATGTTCATCCACCCTTATAGTTCTTCGTTGTCGGGATTCTCGATGGAAGAAACGAGAGATGTAGAGCTTGTAAACCTTCTTTTATCGGCAGCTGAAAACGTGGGGAGTCGAGAATTCGATCTAGCTATCCAGTTAATCACTCGTTGTCGATGGATGGCTTCAAATAAAGGTACTCCGATTCAACGCCTAGCGTTTTACTTTTCCGAGGCTCTTCAAGAACGTGTTTATCGAGAGACTAATGAGTCGAGACCACAAATACGGAAACTAGAAGAACAAATGAAAGGGCTTGCTTTAGGTACAAACAATACTTTTTTAGCTACACATCAAGAACTACCCTTTGTTCAAGTAATGCAATTAGCGGGAATACAAGCGATTATCGATAACGTGATTACAAATGGGAAAAAAATTCATGTAATTGATCTTCAAATTAGGAGTGGGATTCAATGGACGGCTATGATGCAAGGGCTTGTAGATCGAAAGATTAATCATCTCAAGATCACCGCGGTTGGAACATCCGATCAGAGGTATGTACAGGAGACTGGTACTAGATTGACGAGTTTTGCTTCTTCCTTGAATTTATCTTTTTCGTTTAACATCGTTTGTTTATCCGACATGAGGGATTTTAAGGAGGAATTATTGAAAATCGAAAAAGACGAAACCGTGGTTGTTTACTCTTATCTAATGCTTCGATCGATGTTATCGAGGCCCGATTGTTTGGAAAATTTAATGAGAGAGATAACGAGGTGTAAACCGGCTTTGATGGTGGTGACGGAAGTGGAAGCGAATCACAATTCTCCGACGTTTGCGGATCGGTTTATCGAGACTTTGTTTTATTATAGTGCTTTTTTCGATTGTTTGGAGGATTGTATGGAGAGTGATAGTCAAACACGTATAATGCTCGAAGGTGCTTATTCTCGTGAAGGGATTTTAAATATCGTCGCGAGTGAAGGTGAGGAGAGGATTACTAGAAATGTGAAACTCGATGTTTGGAGGGCGTTTCTTACGAGGTTCGGAATGAGTGAAATCGAGCTAAGTGAGTCGTCGAGTTACCAAGCTTGTTTAGTATTGAAAAAATTTGTACATGGGAATTGTTGCACTCTTAGTTATAATGGGAATGGGCTTATTGTTGGGTGGAAAGGAACCCCAATTCATTCTCTTACAGTTTGGAAGTTTTCTTAGAAATTTGTTGAAATATTTTTTCTTGTGGGAAAGTGTTACCCCTTTTTTTCTCTTTGTGTAATACTTTGTGATGGAGAAAAGTTTGAGTGGTGAATTTTTTTAATTCCTTAGTTTTGGTTGTTTGCTTGTAGAGTCATTGTAATAGATCAAGCATTACAAAATTAAGTAACCCATAAACCTTTTTTTTTTTTTAATAATACATTCATCATTAATCATTATATCATAAATCGCCTGCTTTAGCACTATATTATTAGGCCTGTTCGTTTTGACAGATTTTAATCGGCCCAAATTAGATATTGGGGTCACTAAACAATCTGGGCCCAAACTATTCAATGGCAACTTTTCGTAATTATTGCAAACATTACGGGCATTTTTGTCTCAAATTTTGTCAATCTGACCCAATTATTTAATTTCTGGCCCAACCCTCCAACTCGAATTGGACCAATAATGACGGCTGTCCCACATTTTCCCCGATAACTACGGGCTGCCCGCAAAATAATCGGCCCATCCGAACATATAATTATACACAATAGTCTGGGCCAATTTTAGGAATTGTGGGCTAATTGGTCAAAACGAACAGGGCCTTAAATAATATAAGTAGTCTATATTCAGTTAGACATTTGAGAAGGGGATAGCAAACAATGGCCGGGTTCATAGATTCTCTGTTGATGCTAGCCACCCGCAAACTCGAATATTTGTACTCGTAAATCAACTATGACCAACGCGACGAGATTGGGAAGTTTGTCGAAACAGAATTAAGAACCCTTGTGTGTCAAGTCTAAGGACTAAACTATGCACTATTGTAAAGTTTAGAATCATCACTGATGTGTGTCTCACACTTCCTTGATGGGTATCTTGGTTTGGGGAGTAAAATTGCGGCATAAGATTTGGACAAATATATATTGCGGGACGGACTTCGAGAAGGTAATGTAGTTTGAGATGAAAATCAAAATCGATAATTAGTTTGAGATGAAAACTATAAGCAATTTGTTTGAGACAAATTCTGTAATTTTACTTGTATGTTCAACGTCAACTTCGTACTTAACGATACTTCCCGTCAACATCTAGTTAACGATACTTCCCGAAACAATGTGACAAAATTCAGGCAAAAAATTAAATTACGGGACGAAATTCGACGAGGTGATAAAGCTTAGAATGAAAACTAAAATTAGCAGTTAGTTTGAGGCTGATTTCACAATCTTGCCAATTCAAGCTTAAAAACTTGGCATTTATAAACAAGTAAACACAAGAATATTATCTACTAATTTTTTATATATTTATGAAATGTTTCCATCTAATTTCACAAATAATAAAAATGCAACCTTATAAATTGTACGGGTATGTGGAATATCACTCAACTAATATTTAAGAACGTTTTTTGTGTGGCCATTAATTAAAGTTTAATAGTAAGATGATTTCACAAAACTTTTGAAATTTATCGAAAAGAAAAAATACATTTATTTTAGTAGTTGAAAAAAATAATGAAATAGTTCAAAGAATGTTTTGTTTTACTACTTTGAGGGGTAAAGTGTAATTTACCCTACATTTTTTGTGAATAAAATAAAAAGATATACTAACAATTAAGTACTTTAAATACAAATACATTGAAAATGGTAACTAAAGAAGAATATTGGCGTCCATTGGAAATCCAGGTTGCGGGAAACAGAGACGATCTCCCGGAATCTAGCCACGTTTATTGGAAAATCACTTCCACGTGAAGATCACGCCATATTTCCCCAATATTTCCTTTTAATTTCGGTAATTATCCTAACTTTTTATTATTTTATTTTATTTTTATTTTGCGTATAAATACTCCACAATCCACACCATAATTATACGGAGTAGCCTTGTTTCTTCCATGTTTTCGTATTTTTTTCCAATATATTTTAAGAAAAGGTATGTAATTTAGTAATTTTGTTGCTGGAATTTGATCAACACTAGATGATTTTGATAGTGATCGCAAAGATTAATTTCTGCTTGAGCTAAATTCTAGCGAATTCTGAGCACTGTTCACTTTTTTTTTTTTTGAAAATACTTATTTGGAAACTATTGTAACTCAATTTCTGATGAAGAATGTTTGATTGCAGGGGAAGAAAATTAAGGGATTGAAGCAATCTGTTTCAAGTCTCTACAAGTGTTCTTTGTAAGGGTCACAATTAGTAGAAGTTAATTTGTTATTTGTCTGGAATATATTGGTCACTTTTTTCTCTTTTTGAGTATACTTTTTGAAGAATGGTTAGAAGATGAATTTTTATTTTTTATTTTTAACTCTTTGGACAGAAATCTCAAGGGGGACAGGGGAGTGATGCCATGGCAGACTTTAGCAGTAAATTTACTCAGCTGAAACGGAAGATTCAATCTGAAAGAGTTGTTTCAATTGCAGTAATTTTCACAAACTTTGGTACCTTAGTAATGATTTGATTGACAGTTAACTTTTTTCTGCTTATCTTGTTTATGACATATATTCAAATGTATATCCCATAAGTGAATTTAATTCGTTATATTGAATACAATATTGTAAAGTTTATTCATTTCCTCTTAATAATATTGCTTAGAGAAGTCGTCGTGATTGATTTAGCATTCTTTCTTAGGAAAAACTTGAGAAAAATAGCAAGAGTATTCAAGCATATGTTTCTGAACTCGAAACATTGGCTGCATCAAGGAATGATTTTACCTCTATAAGGAGTAATGATTCAGAGAATTTTCTTTCTTTGAGAATGGACAATCCTCTTTGCAAAGTTAAGGGGCTCATTCAAGGTTCGGCAGATAGAGATGATGTTGAAAGTGAAGAAATTGTATTTTCATCAACTGCCAAACTTCCACTTATTGAGAAGTTGCCCTCATATACTACTTGGATTTATTTACATAGGTACTAAATCATCACATTTCCTTTTTATTATATGGTTTATTTTAAATTTTACTATTTTCTTTGCTTTGCCTTTCTTTGTGGATTTAAGGTGAAGTGAGCGAATAATCTCTGATTTTTTTGGTTTTAGATCATCATTTTGTGTGTGCAAACAGACTAAGTTGCTTGTAAAAATAGACTATAACTATGCAATTCGTTTCTATATTCTTATTTGGAGTTACATTTGTTTTGCTATTGTTTCTGAAGTTTTCTACACACAGCACAGAAATCAGAGAATGGCTGATGACCAGTCAGTGGTTGGGAGGAGACGCATCTACTATGACCACCATGGCAGTGAGGCACTTATCTGTAGTGACAGTGAAGAAGAGCTTTTGGAACTCGCGGGAGAAAAACATGAATTCTCCGAGGGAGAAGATCGTATTTTGAGGTAAGAATTCTGATGTGACTCATTGTACTTAAGGAGAACATTATCTATGATGTATGTGCTCAAGTACTAGATAAACACTGTGCTAGTATTAGACTTATATTTTCTAATCAGTATACTATGTTGTGCTGGATATAACACATGCTAAGTTTTTGTGTCATCTCTGTTCTAGTTGAGGGTGCATCAGATGGTCTTAGATACACAATTGATTCATCCAAGAGAGTATGTCCTAGATGTATAGAATTTTTTTTGCCATTTTTTTAAGTATGACGAGTATAGGATTTCAAGCTTTGATTTGGATGTGTTTTGATTTGGTTTCCGTAATTCAGGTTTTGGTTGAATGTCATTACTCTTTCCATTTATCCCCAATAAACAGATTTTAAATTATTGAGCACATTTATTTCGGTCATAATCTTATTACTCCATATTTAGTTAGTGACGCGTCGATCTTATCCAAAAATTTCCGGAACTTTAATAATTATTCTTATGGTTTCTGAGGCTGGATTTTTTGTCTAAGAAATCAAATTACTACCCTTAATTAAAATTCCTAACTGGAAACAGGCTGTATAAGCGTATGTTGGGCGTTCATATTTGACTAAGTCTCAATCAATACAAAATTTTATGAGAAAATACCTTTCAATTTAAAAGGTACATTCTTGGACTTTGAGATCCGGAGTCTCATTTCCGACATTGAAATAGTAAGATTGTGTTATCATTGTTCTGATCTTTCTGTAGGTGAAGTTCATTGGCATTTGCAAGAATTATGTTATGCGAATTGTGATTTCGTAGGGTGGCTTTTCAGGAGTGTGGGGTTGCCAGTGAAGTTCTTGATTTATTGACTCACTTTGTTGGAGGAACCTCTCCTGAGATCCAGGTAATTCTGTATGGGAAAAATCTGAACCAGATCGAATTTGGACTTTGGGGGGGTGGGGGGGTTGTACTTGTGTTTTCACTCCTTATTACTCTTTTATCGTCAAGCTAATTGTTCTTTCTGTATGTAGGACCGCTGCATCATGCTAGGGGAACAAAGTAAAATAATAGAGGACAAAAACTTGGAAGGTGAAAAGAAAGAAAAATCTCCAATGGATGATCTATTGGAGAAAAGCCTCGATACTGCTTTACAGAATTTTAATAGTCTATTTTGTCGCCGTTGTCTGGTATGTGGTCTCACCTTGTGAGTTCTATCTTTATTTAATTTTAATTGTAACATTTTTTATTTCTAATTTTCATGGACATTTTTGTTTCCACATCTATTCGAATTTTGAAGAATTAGTTCACACACAAAATGTAATATATTATTGATGTGACTTAGCTTATGAATCCAGTCTCGCTTATGTGTCCTTTTGTATTTATATTAGTTTTTTTTGTTGGCAGATTTGTTACTGTCCCTTGCATGGTCGTTCACATAATCCAATTTATCCCGTAAGTGAAAAGTTTGTTTGAACCCTTTTTGCTCCTCTATATTTTTTTATTTCTATTTGATTGCTATAAATATTTGGCTAACAGAGTGAAAAGCAATTTTACATACCTGATCCCGAGGAGAATCGTAGACCTTGTGGCAGCGATTGTTATCTTCAGGTATGGCTTTCATAAAGAATTTTAATAAATATAATATAATATATGTGTGTGCATGTGTACGCTTCGGCAGCATCATACTTTAAATGTTAAATTGTATGTCAATATTTCTGGAAATTTTAAAGAATAAAAATGGAGGATTTGTGGGCAATGACTAATCAAGGTTTCAGAACATATTAGCACCCTATGGCCTATGGCTCCTTGTTTATCCTTTTTGAACTTCGGTCAAACTTCAATACTCTATCTTTGATCTAAATTGGTGTTTCCTCAGTTACATAAAAACAAATTAACTGATCAGCTGCACTTTTTCAATCCAACTATGGTATTCTGTTACAATCCATTGGTATATCTATTTGCTTACAAGTTTTCCTATATTTGCAACTAACAAACTTACAGTTCAGTTTAGGATTTGATTGATGTTACATTGTTGAACCTCACCCACCATGATTTTTTTAATTTTTTTTAGCATTTCCTTGCTTTAATTAAGTTGTTCATATTATAAAATCATGAATTTTCTTTTGCATTTGAGCAAGTACTTTGTTTTTATTAATCGGTGCACACTTTACGAAAAATTACAGTTGGAGGTGAAACCATCTGATAATAACGACTATATAGCAAATAATACAGAGATTTCAATAGTTGTGATGACAAATTCTTACTGAAATTCCTTTTGTTACTTTAAAGGTTTATAATGTGAATGACTTCCCCACGAGTTCGGCGATAGATCCCTATGATGGCTCTCGAAGCAGAGCGTCATATGAGCAAGGTGAATATTTCAGACATTTTTTGTTTTTGTTTTTTTTACATTGTTTCTATTCAAGAATATTTGTGATAATCTTAGATGAATAATATCATAACAGCACGCTATTTAGAAAGCAAAGGAAAACGCAAAGTGTCGGATAGCCCTTTGGTTGAAACAACACACATATGGAGCGAGTGGAAACCTCTCGAGAAAGACTTGTACTTGAAAGGATTAGAGATATCCGGTAGAAACAGGTATTGTCTTTTTCTTGCATTTTTCGAAATTCCCAAATCATTCAGTCACAATTACAATGGTTATCCTAATTTGTTTAGAACTAATTGAGTTCTCATTTTATACAGTTGTTTTATAGCTAAGAATATGCTCCCTGGTCTGAAAACTTGTGAAGAAGTATTCAGATACATGTGTGGTGATGGAGCAGTTTTGCCGCATGGATCTTCGGCTATGCTAAGCTCATTATTTGAAGATGTTGGAAAAGCTGACATGGATAATATGGTTTGTAACAGTTTTTTCTCTCGAAATTGCACCTTGATTGAGTCCCATAGAACTGGACACTTTGCACTTTTAGTAGCACACTTTCAAAAATAGCACTTTTGGTCCCGACTTTATACATAAAATATCGCACATGTCGTCTTTCCTCCCTCCCATCCATTTTTTTTGCATATTTATCGTGTAGTATAGTCTCTTTAAAAGTTGTTTCGGACTTTTGGTCACATAAGAATAAGACCGTCTCTGTTTTGCAGCTTTGGTCCCAAATTGGATGGGAAGCGAGTGAAATGTTAAGTTGGACCAAATCGATGTACTAAAAATGATGAGTGTCAAGTTTTGTGGGATTCAAAATACTTCTTTTCATTTTTTGCTTATTCTTGAGTGCAAAGAAATACATGAGCTCTTTCTCTAGTCATGAACTTTTCTCTTTAAACTGTTGGATTCAAATCTGATTAATATTTTTTCTTCAACCATCTCAAAGATAGTATGTTTTCAGTACATCTTTTCGAGTTTCTCACTTAACCCTGTTGATTTTTTTTATTTTATAAATCATTTGAATGTTACTATTGGATATATCAGGATGTGGAGATGTCTGTAAAGTCTAAAATATGTCGTAAGAGGGGCAGGGCACGGAAGGTTAAGTCTTCTTGGAAGTCTGCTGGTCATCCATCCCTGTGGAGACGGATTGCAGATGGAAAAGACCGGTCATGTATACAATATTTTCCATGTCGGTGCCAGCCTTTTTGTGGAAAGGATTGCTCTTGTCTTCAAAGTGGAAATTGCTGTGAAAAATACTGCGGGTACTCCATATTTTATTTTCTCAAAGAAATTTCAATTTTCCTTTTTAATATTATTTTTTGTAAGAAACCTACATATTCTACTCGTGAATGGAGAAAATGATGACTTTGAGGGTTGGAAAACTATGTGATAGGAGAATTTCATGAGCTATTAACTGCGGTTGAGTGCATCTTGTAATTTAAATCTATATTAGCTGTTGATTTCCTCCACTTCATTTTCACAAGGCTTCATGAAACATTAAAATCGTATATTTAATATTCTTAAATTTCAGGTGCTCTAAAAGCTGCAAAAACAGGTTCAGAGGATGCCACTGTGCTAAAAGCCAATGCAGAAGTCGACAATGCCCTTGTTTTGCAGCTGGACGTGAATGTGACCCTGATGTTTGCCGAAATTGTTGGGTCAGGTATTGATCCCTTCTACTACTTTTTGCCTTGAACTTGCAAATTAAAGAATTTTTTATATGGTTGTATAATTGTAGTTCTCTGTTGCCGAAAAAACTTCCTTAACCGAGGTTTTTTTTCACCCCGGTATAAACATTGCTTATATTCATAGACTGATGATTACATATATGAAATGTTTACCTTTTCATAAAATTTTCTTGTTCATTGTTAGTGTGACACCTTTGGCTGTTTTGACGATCTATATTGGAAAACAAGGGGTATGGTTCTAATTCATGAATTTTTTGGGTACGAGACAGATTGTATAGACAAGAAACTTTTTATTGTTTCCGAAATTGGCTGTCCACATGAATATAGCCAATTTTAAGCTTCATTATGATGAATTTAGGCCTACGTATTTCAAATATGTAATAACAAAACCATATCACTTGCTTGGATCCTTTTATTTTCGTATAGATTTCATCCGAGTAACTTAGAAATCATTTCCCTATATCCTTCTTCAAATCCATAAGAAGCTTTACGTAGTTGGTTCTGTATGTCATGAATGTATTGAAAACAATTTTCGAAACTTGTACAGCTGTGGTGATGGTTCATTTGGTGAACCACCAAAAAAAGGAGATGGTCCCTGTGGTAATATGAAACTCCTTCTCGAGCAGCGGCAGAAGGTAAGGAATTTCGATTTCGATTTCGATATTCTTGTTTACTTTCTTTCAGAAATCCATTTATATATAAATTTTTTCTTTTGTGGTAATAGATCCTAGTAGGAAGGTCTGCTGTTGCTGGGTGGGGAGCATTTGTTAAGGTATGAAAGGAACCTCACTTCTCTGTCATTTTGTTTATTTTCATGTTCAATTAAAGTGGGACTTGTAATTCCAGGATCCGGTGAATAAAAATGACTACCTCGGAGAATACACGGGTGAATTGATATCTCACCGAGAAGCAGATAAACGAGGAAAAATCTACGACCGTGTAAATTCATCATTCCTTTTTGACTTAAATGATCTGGCAAGTAATAATATCTCTAGTTTAAGAATAGTTCTATTGCTTCATTACTAATCCTTCATAGTATATACTAATAGACTTAATGGCAATTTACCCTCGTGATTTCTACAATATTCAATTTACCATCCCCCCCCCCCCCCCCTTCTCTCCGTGATTTGGTATAGAGCAATAAGTACCCCTCTTACATGCTATATTTTGACTCAGTCAACTTATAAATGTGCAACTTTATCCCCCTCCCCACCCCACCCTCTTTTATGATAAATGTGACATTTTATCTGCCTAAGGGTATTTTTGTCTTTGACGCAAAACTTTGCATGCCCACTCTCAATTTCATACGTGTTTGTTACACTCTCCAGTTTGAGGTAAATTGCTACTTCAAAATTTTAAAATGTTGAGTGCTTTATTTCGAATCACAGGGGGTAAATTGACATTAAACTTAATCCTTCATTTTTCTTTTAGCTTCCTGTCCTTCTTATCTTATACTATAATACATGAGCCACTAATAATGCAATACATTGGAAGCCTCGTTCCAGAAACGAGGTTGTAAGAGTATGAGAGATCAGTTAGAAGAGAATTAAATGACTAGAATATCCTTAACCACTCTAACAGAACCGGTGTCTCTTTTGTTTTCAGTATGTCCTTGATGCGTATCGCCAGGGATCTAATTTGAAATTTGCAAACCACTCATCGACTCCAAACTGTTATGCAAAGGTAATGTTGGTGGCGGGTGATCACCGTGTTGGCATTTATGCAAACGAGCGCATTGAAGGTGGTGAAGAGCTCTTTTATGATTATCGCTATGGGCCAGACGAAGCACCAGAATGGGCCCGGAAGCCTGAAAGCTCTAAGAGAGATGATTCCGTAATGTCTAAAGGTCGAGCCAAAAAACACCAATCTGGTTAAGAAATCTGTCTACAGAGAATTTATGATTTGAACTTGTCCAGTCGGAAAAACTCTATTTATCTATACTAGTTATACAAAAATAAACTGTCAAAACCCAGGTTTGAATAAGTCTGATGCTGTTTGGATTAAGGGAGTATTATTTTAGAAGTCTGAAAACTTCAGGGAGGATACATTATTTATTATTGCATGTGTGTGTGGTCGGATTTGTTACATTTTTTTTTTATAATTCTGGGATTTTTTTACATTAAGATATTAAATATTTTAGACTTCATAATTTTCTACTTTATTCATAAAAGCAAATAGCTAGATAATAGTACAGGCTACAGCAATCTTGATAAGCTGTATTGCCAGTTTAGATTATTTTGGGGACAATTACATGATGTAAATTATTTACATCTACACCCCTGAAGACTTGGAGAAATTATATTTACATTCACTGAGGTTTTTCGATTATTTATTACAAATATTTCGCCTACTGTAAATTTCATTTGACGAATATTCCTCATACAATTAGTTTTCTAATATGAAAGATTATGTCATCCCAGATGTTTTGATAAATTTTTAAAATACCATTGTTGAACTTTAGTCGACTCTGAGAACCAAAAAAAGTTGACCAAAATACTCTCTTTATACTATACCTTAGGAGAGTGTGTCTGTAAATGCAAAACGTAGAAAAAGTTTGAAATTATTGTTTATGCTTACAAAGAATAATTTTAAATGAATTTTTTGTTCAATTTGCGTAATAGTATTTGATTATTTATTGGGAATATTGTTCGTTGCATGGGCAATTTAGTCATATTTCGGCTTGAATTTAATTTTTCGGCTACTGTGTCCGTCATGTCACTCACCCCAGTCACGACTCACGTGGAAAGATGATGTGTACTGGAAAGGTGATGTGTACTCTAACTTAAAGAGAAATTACAAAAGTGGTTCATAACTAAATCTCGTGAGCAAAAAAGTTATTTAAAAATTCGGTCTGACACTTAAGTCCTATAACTAAGTTAATTTGGCAATTTAGCTTTTGGGCAAATTGGGGTTTATTCTACCATGTCCACCAAATCCCTTTCCGCTCGAAGAATTAACCCTTTATTGATGTGCACTCTAACTTAGATTGAAGAATTAAGTCATTAACCCCTTGTTGATGTGTACTCTGACTTAGATTCAATTTAGACTTACTGTAAAAATCTGAATGTTGCTTGTTCAAATCAAGTTTGTGTTTCAAAGTGTGCAATAAGGCCCCTGCACCTATAATTGAAACTCAACTAAGTCAATCAAAACGTGAAACTAGTGGCTTGGCTCAAGTATCTACCCATACATGTATGGTTGCAGGTAAAAAGTATGTGGACATGTCCAAACTTGTAACTATGATGTAATTTTGAGCTGGGTTTTTTTGAAAGTTAATATGTTTAATGGGCAATTTACCTTCCCGTGAAATAAAAATAGGCAATTTAACTCCCTGTGAAATGAAATAATGAACAATTTACCTCCTTGTGATAATAATATGGGCAATTTACCTCCCTATGAAATGAAATAATGAGCAATTTAACTCCATATGATATGAATTAATAAGTAATTTGGAGGGAGGCGATGTGCTTCTTTTATAAAAACACAGAGAGGTATTTTGCCTTTTTTCTTATCACAGAGAGTTAAGTTGCCTATTTTAAATATCACAGAGAGGTATTTTGTTCTTTTATTTATCACAGGGAGTTAAATTAGCCTATTTAAAATAACACAGGGAGTTAATTTGTTTTCACTCTTTTGAGCTTTCATGCAACTATGATCATATTTTGATGCTTATACTTTTGAAGTCTTGGTCATAAGCATGTGTACATGTGCAACTATGAGAGATGTTGTTGAGCTACTTTTGAAATGTATGTTGAGCTTATTACAATTGCATTTGATATTGTTATTAGATGGTTTCGACTAAATGTCTTATAGGAATTCATTAATCAGAATAGTTTGGTTTCTACTTAAATGCTATGTCGGTATTATTTGTTACTATTTGATACTTCGAATATTAGAGGGAATCTAAATTGAATCTGAGTTAGAGAACACATCAAACAAGAGGTTAATTTTTTCGCAGAAAAATGGTGGGTGATATGACCGATATGATTAAAATAAAACCTCACTTTGGGCCGAAATATGACTGAATTGTCATATTTATTTAGTTACATGATTTAATTGTCATATTGAAATTTTAGAAAGTTTTTTTTCCTTGCGAGCTTTCGTTACAGGACCATGTTTACAATTTCCTTTTAAGTTAGAGTTCACATCAAATTTTCAAGTGAAAGGGTAGGTCAGGTGACTTGAGGTACACGGTGGCATAAATCCCCAATTGAAGTCGAAATAGGACTAAATTGTCAAATTATTTTGATTTCTAGACATTAAGTTAAAGGACTTTTTGGCAACGAAATTTGCTTACGGGATCTTTTTACAAATTTTCCACTGGATATTAATCGTGCTCACATCCGACTTAGCTTCCCTTCAAATAAAAACTTCTCATTCTTTGATTGAATCATGGGCCTCCAATCATGATCTAACCTTTTACCACATAATAAAGTTCGAGAAAAGCATACATATATGTATAAAATATCCTCCCTATAAAGAAAACCTTAATATAAACTTAGTTTCGAATTCCTTTTTGAGAGGTTATCACTTAATGTGTTTAACGCGTCTCGAAATTGATTAAATCATAGGAAAGCCCAAAAAGAAAAAAGAAAAAACGTCCATCTATAAGAAATTGTTTTACTTAGCTACAGTGTAAAATCAAACTTTTTAATCTTCTAAGTGACTTATCAATTAGATTTAATGTCAGTAGCATTTTAAATATTAATAAACATGGTGTTACATAATATTATTAAATTTTGTTTGAAATATATTAATTATATTTTTTTATTACAATTTCTTAAAATTTGATCAAGTTGACTGATCAAGTTGTATCGGGGAGTGAAAAATTTGGGATGGAGGTAGTATATAAAATTTATTAAAACAAGAATGCAAAATTTGCTCATGGTAGGACAATTTAAAATTTATGCTCGACACTTTTTGGTAACCAATAATAGTATTCTTTTCCAAATAAAAGAAATATTTGATAGACAATTAACTGTATTGTTAAAAATTATATATTCTACAATAATATCTTATGAGTAGAAAATATAAAAATATAACTAATTAATTAAATAATAAATAATGAAAGAAAACATACATATTAAGTTTATGCTCAATATTTCTATAACAAACTCAGTTTGACCGTATAAAATTAATTTAAGTTCAAAATATGTATTAGTATTACCGACGCCTTCCTTGAAAAACCTTCTTCTCGATAAGTACTTAAATGCTGTGTCGGTAATAAAATTAATTTAATTTCAATACAGTTCATACATCTTTCATTATTTTGAGAAAAATATAATAAAAAAATATATATATATCGACGACTACTAATACAACTATATCACAATGTTATGTAACATGTTATATTACTTTTGTATGTCCACCAAAATTATATCACATCTTAAGAAGAAGAAAATTTTGACCTAAAATCATTTCAACTGTTCCAAACTAAAGACTCGAACAAATAAATGTCAGGGTAAATATCATTTTTTGTCCCTTTTATTATTAATTTTTTTATAGAGTGGTCCCTCTTATATTTTTTTTTCTAGTTTTAGTCCCTAGTATAAATTATTTATTTTACTTTAGTCCTCATTATGAATTATACATTTCACTTTAGTTCTTATCAGGTGGTTCCGATAACACATGACTATTTTTTAGGGCATTTTCGTTCATTCACTATTGAAACTATGTGAGATATTATTTATGTAGTGAGAAATTTTGGGAGAAAACTTAGTTTGGAAAGGAATGGACGATTAAGGTGGAGTGGAATGAAAGCCTAGTTCGGAAGAGATTAGATATTTAATTTTTTTTTTAAATTAGAAAAATGAAAATATCCATTTAGTTTACTTGAAATGATGAAATTGCCCTTCATGTGTTTATCACATGTTAACGGAACCGCCTTGAACCACATGAAAATGACTAAAATAAAACAAATAATCATAGTAGAGACTAAAATGAGAGAAAAAAATGAAAAGGACCATTATTTTAAAAAAAAATAAGATCGGGGAACAAAAATAGTGTTTACCCTAAATGCCATCAAAGTTAATTCAATTTTAACTATCAATGTTATTATCACTATAGGTAAGTATAATTTTTATGAAAATTCAAAGTAAGAAATTCGACAAATTTCACAAAGTATCTTTCAACATAATATTTATCCAAATTTATAACACTATTTATACAAACAACTCAAATGGCGATTTTCAAATCCTATGTACATTCAATCCTCATATTTCCACGAAAGAAAATAAATTTCAAAAGTCGTAAGAAGTAAAGTTACCCTAGCATACATTCTCATAAGGCTTCTCTTAAAAAATAAGAGGGTTTGATCAAGAAGGTCATGTGGTCGTCACACGTTTGATGAGTCTTTCGAAGTTGGAACATACTAGAAGAATAGACAATAAAAAAAACTCACTTATCAGCGCGGAAATTATGTGCCTATCTCGGTGGATTCAATCTACGGGGATGTTGGATGAGCGACATTCGTGTATGAGAGGATAACTTTTTGTCCTCTTATGCAAATCTGTTTATCATCTAATCCATATGGATATAATCCACGAATATAGGATGAATGTAACCCCTTATCACATCGAAAAGGTGAAATTTAGTTCTTTTGTTTGCAGAAAGGGAGCAAATGCACAAAGATCTAGAGAACTTCATGTACATGTGCATTGGTTGAATGATAAACATTCATGATTTTAATGAATTTAGCCATTCAATACCTCAATTGGTTAATTCAAATAAGCAGATTGCATTTAGCACTGCATTTGATTTTGTATTAGAGTTGGACTAGGCTCGGGTTGTATAGCGGTGGTGATAAAACGCATCATTGGTCATGGAGTGAGTTTGGGCCAGCGATTGGAGCTCTTAAAATCACTTTTACATCTCTATTGTGATTTTTGAAGTGTTTGGTCCCGATTATAAAAATTACTTCTGTTCAATCGTGATTTTCATGGTGTTTGGCCCTCAAGATCGTAATTACTTTCGGGATTCTAAGAAACAAAAAATCAACTTATATTAGAAGCACATAAAGTGTTACTTTTACAAAAGCAATAATTCTATAATTAATTATTATCATAATCAATTATTACCAAAATCAATTTTAATAAAATTAATTATCCTATAATATAATTGTTTTCTGAATCGCTAGATCAAACTCACCCTAAATTAGTGTTGTTGACTTAAGTGATTTCCGAAATGATGTACTTGGCTGTTTGGATGATCCTTTACTTTTGCCTTAATTTTTGGCAAAATAAAAATGATAAAATTAGTACCTCGGGAGTTGCATCTCACTACTAAAAAATATTGTGTTTAGCGACGGACTTTTGTGACGGATTTTAATCTTGTCACTATTTTAGTCAAAAATACGGCACTAAGTTTCGTCGCTACATAATTCCGTCACTAATTCCGAAATAGTGAAGGAGGTAGCAACGGATTTTAGCGATAAATATATACTCCGCCGCAATTTCTGACAAAAATAGCGATGGAGTATATATATCTATCGCTACCGCCCTCCTATTTCCATCGCTACGAAACGGTTCGAGAAATAAAAATAAATAAAAAAATTAATTCAGCGACGAAATTCAATTTCCATCGTAACGATGGAAATTGAATTTCGTCGCTGAATAAATAAAAAAATTTGGTTGTTGAACTTAGCGATGGAAGTATTTCCATCGCTAATCATGAAAATAAAATTAAATAAAGGAAAAATTAAATTTAGCGACGGAAATGAAATTTCACAGCTAAGTTAAATTTTTTTTTTTTTTTTTTTTTTGTTGAACTTAAGGACGGATTTATTTCTGTCACTAAGCATGAAGATAAAATAAAGGAGAAATTAAATTCAGCAACAAAATAATTAAATTTCGTATCTAAGTTCTGATTTTAGAGGTAAATCATTTTATTTTATTTAAATATTAAAAAAATGACTTTTGTTTGTTTCAAATATAACCTCAATATACATAACCCATAAATCAACAATTAGATAATTAACGTTACAAATCGATCGGTATGATTTCGATTAGTTATATATAACCTAAATGTACATATCCATATATATAGCTAGCTAGTCAATCAATAATTTTGAATTAGCTACTAATTAATTAATTTTGAGCCAAGTGTAGATTTGATTCCGAATAACCTCAATTTTGAATTAGGGATTAATAATTAACTAATATGTATTCCGACCAAGTATCCATTTGATTTATAATAACCTCCATGACATATATAACATCAAGGTCAACAATTAGTCAATTAACGTTACAATTGTGAATAATTAACCTCAATGTGCATAACCAGATATAGTCAATAATTTTAAATTAGCGACTAATTAATTAATTTCGAGTCAAGTGTCGATTTGATTTCAAATAACTCATGATCAATATAATGTACATAACTCTAAGATCAACATTTGGTCAACTAACGTTACAAATGGAGAATTGATCGGTCTAATTGTGAATAATCTCAATTTACATAACTATATATATAGCCAACAATTTTGAAATAAGGATCGATTAATTAGTTAATTTTGAGCGAAGTATCGCTTTGATTTTGAATAACCTCTAAGTATATAACCCTAAGGTCAATAATATTTAGTATCGTCAATTAACGATCAACACTAATTATTTTCATCAATTTGAATCATTACTGTTTGATTTAACTCGTTTTTCATCAAATTAATTTTATATAATTAAACCGTCTCGATTGATTTAACTCTAACTATTTTTAACTTCATCCATTTAAGAAAGTTCATAATTTATTTATTTAGTTAATGATTTAAAATTTTAAAAAAAAAATCCAAATTAACATAGGGCATAAACCCTATATTGGATGGAAATTATGCAGATTTAATCAAAGGAAGCTGGAGCTGAATTGATGAATTGCTACTCTGCTGCTCCCGTTTCTAATAGAGAAAAGAGGGATAAATTGATTTAATTAGATTTTGTAATTTAGAGGGAAAAGTGTGTATGTATATACTATTTAAAATAGAAACGTTGTGTACCGTTAGTAACATGTACTTATAAATAGGCTAGAGTTCAACTCTCTTCTTGTACAATTCACTTTATATTTTTACATATTAATAAAAAGAGTTTTTTTTTTTTCACTGTTTCAAGAATTGTAGATTCTATTACCCTATTTAATTTATTCATCTTCACTCCACAAGCTAGCTGACTCTCTCTATCTCCCTTTCCATCTAGAGCTGACAACATTAGTTTTTAAAGTATTACTCAACTCGAGCATTTTTGCATGCAAGGTATGCACCTTAGCCAATTGTCACGGACTTAACTTTCTCAAAGTAGTTGTGCCTGTTTTTTTTTACTTCTACCCAAGTTCATAGCCCATATAAACCCAACAATGTTACATCCGACGAAACAAATACGCTAATCTTGGAAGAAGGTTGGCACGGGTATATAGTGTAAGACTCAACATCACTAACAATTATTGGCCCTATAATTCTCAGAGCCCTATGTCACGGGCTTAGACTTTCCCCAAAGCATCCCGTGCGGCACTTAGCCACGAACGCCCCCAGCAATCGTTTCCACCCCTCTGTCGGAATCGACTAAGTCAGCCTCACTCTCGTCCCAAGTAGATATTGTGAAGGAGGTTAATTGAGAAGGTAAAATAGCACACAAGAGTTGGAAGAATACTTATATTATCACATGGATGGATTACAACTCCTATATGTAACACTTGGATCTCCCCTTTGTCGATTCGACCCTGCCGTTGGCTAAGTCATCCTCTCTCGAAAGTTAAAAAATGCTAAATGAAGAAAAAGTTGGAATAGCTGCTAGAAAATACTATTTACTTCTCTATAATAGCTTGTAACTTGTTGGATGATTTATTCAAATGAATGGCTATCTATTTATACTAGTCAATATCCCTAATGGATGGTTTAGATCAACTTGATCTAATGTTTAAGATTCTACATCTAGAACTTTCCTACCAACAAGAGTGCTCTATTATATTCCTATTACATACTACAAAGTTCTAAGTACATTTTCTACACTAAGTACAAAGTTTTCTAAGGTTCTACAATTTTCAAAAGAGTTCTATATGCTTCAATTCTTCAAAGGTCTTCCAGAACCTTCTAAAGTATTCTAGGATGGCCTAGAATATTTCACATTGTTCCCCAAGTGTGTACACCCGTCAGGATTGCTCTAGATTCTTTCGAAAACCTCTGGCCTTGTGTGGTTCGCAAATCTCCGAAACCTTCACTTCCTTGTTTGGTTGTGATAATTTTAACTATGCCCTGACTGGGCTACCTCGGTTGTACAAGATATTGGGGCATGATACAAGACTTGCTAATTCTAAGAGTATTTGTGTTATTTCGTTGTTCTAGTGTAATTTTCCTTGGTGGTGTTTATGTTCTTAGAATCAATTTTCTAGATGAAGAAATGGATATACAAGTTAGTTTAGAAAAGTATAATTGAAATTGAAATTAAGGCGTGAACCTTTACGATCGATTAAGCCCAAAATTATGGATTAATAGTGAGTTGATTTTGTAAATAGTTCAAAATACAAAAACGAAAGGTGTTGTCATCAATGAAATTTGTTAACAAATTTTGGTTGACTTGCAATCAATCTAATGAACAGCAAGAAAACAGTAAAATACAAAAGGAAAAGAAAAAAAATGATTTATGTGGTTATTAGTTGAAAGTTATAGTTGTTAGATTTTTTTTCATTATGTGATATTAGATTAATCCAAAATCATTTCCTTGTTTATTTTACCAAATATATGTTGTATAGATCTTAGGTACAATTAAATTTTGAATTATCGAACTAAAAAAAAACATTTTTTTTTTTCATTTTACACATCATATTTGAAAAAAGAAATACTTAACTTGAGTGAATTATATGTTGAAATTTGATTTGACCTAATTGAGGATTGTTTTTTCATTTTAAGATTTAAAAAAAATTAATAGTAGTTTTAAGGGAAAGACAAGAATAAAATTGTACATATCTTAAATAATTTAATGAAGTTTGAAGAGAATGAATATTGTTAAAGATGAAGCCACAAAACTTTTACTTGAAATTTCATCAAATTCTAGGATATGAAATTAATAATCCTTTTACTTTGAATGTAATAAAGAGTAAAGACCGGAAATTCTTACCCATATTTGATTTGACAAAACTCAAAGTAACAATATGACAAATACAATACACTTGCTTCATGAAATGAGCAATCACAAAACAAGTGTAATACACTTACGATGTGATTGAACGAATTTGATCAAGCCAGGTCTGAACAAGAATCTTCCAATGACCATATGACCTACGTTTGAAATTTTTGCGTATGTCTATTTTTTTAAATTTATTATGTTAATAATCTATATGTTTAATTTATTTTAAAATTCACACAAGCTATAAAGCAAATAAATATCAATTAATTCCACCACAAGGTCTCCCGAATGACTACATTCGCTCAAGAACCTCCACCAAAAAGAAAGATATTTTTCACTTAAAAATCTTCTACTGAACTAACGTGTAACCCTAAGATTGGCACATAAATGATAAGAAACTTATGTCCACAGTTGAATACACATAAATTACTTATATATCTTGCTATGGCCTCACAAAAATATCATCATATTTGCTCTAACTCTGCAAGCAATGGCATCAATAGCTAGAGTTAGCATAACATGCCCAAAAGTCTTCCCAAATGCATCTGAATCCCCAAAACCTCATCCCACTAAACTAAACAGCCCATGGAATAGGTCCACCACCCAATTTAAGCACGGCCGGATGTACTACATCCGACCCGTGGCTGCAGCACCGGATCAGCTGTCCGGCAAGGTGGAGGAGAGCATCAAAGCGGCCACGGAAGCTTGCTCTGAAAACCCCGTTAGCGGCGAGTGTGCAGCAGCCTGGGACGAGGTGGAGGAGCTAAGCGCGGCTGTGAGTCACGCAAAGGATAAGAAGGAGGATCCCCTGGAGACCTACTGCAAGGATAATCCAGAAACCGACGAGTGTCGCACCTATGATGATTGATATCATACTTCTTTCTTATCCTTCTTTTAATGTTGAAGAATTTAGTTATTACAGCTCTTATTGGTGAAAAGGTTCAAATTTGGGGTGATTAATTGAAAGCATATACTATATATACTTCAATAGTTCAATTCAGTTGGTGAATCATTTCTTTGCTCATTTAAATGCTTTTTTACTCTGTGTATTTTTGTTGATGCTCAATACACAGGGCCAAAGGACAGACACAATACTACAGCTAAGATTGGGAAGTACAAAAAGAGAAACTTATTTATATAGTAAAACAATAATGCATCATCAACCAATAAGACTTGGATCAAACAACTCTGTACTTGACAAGAGCTTATTAGCCAGAAGCTCATTTAAGTTCGGTAGATTATATGCGTATCAAACAATCTTGAACAAAAGAAAAAGATTATTTGATAACTTCTGAACTCGGTTCGAGTTCAATTCAATAAGATAATAAGTTATAAAATTTAAAATATAAACTCAAGCTCGAGCCATATTTGAGCAATCAAATCAAGCTCAAACACAATTCCAATCTGACAAAAGATTCAAACTAAGTTTGAACATTGTGTTATTAAGTACACTGCTAGACTCGTTTACACCTCTTTCAATCAAGAACCATAAAAGTTATTGCTAAAGGAACCATACAACATAAAGTAAGACAACATTGAAAACATAACTCAATCCTAACCAAACAGCTTAAATTTAATAAATATCATACACATACTGCAAAATCCTCAATACCCAATCTTAGACTCATACTAATAAACCAATATCATCACCGAGACTAGCATATGTAAACCACCATTGGAGAATCAACATAGCCCTCACAATCATATACCCGTACCTGCTCAATACTGGAACATATCAGCAGAAGCTGAGATGGGTTGAAGAACAGGGCAAGGCAGCAGCCATGGCTCAAGCAAGGTGTCCGGAATCTCGGGAATATCGAATGCGAAGCCACTCACTTCCGACGCAATCTGAATGACAGAATTCAACGATTGCAAACGGTCTGTAAGCTCCGCCATCTGAGCCCTAAGCACATTATTTTCAGACTCAATCTTAACGTACAGCTGTGTTGTATTATCAATCATTTGCTTCACCTTCTTGTTCTCCTCGACTATTTGATTCTCTTGCTTAAGGAGCTCTTCCAAATGTTGCTGCTTCCTCATTCTGGACCTCCGTGCAGATTCACGGTTCGATAATTTCCTCTTCCTCAGCCGTTCATCATTTTCGGAAACAGGGCTTGTTGGCTGTTGCTTTGGAGCCATTCCGGAAAAACAAATGCAGGGTTGTTTCGACTGGGTAATAACAGTTAACTCTTTTTCTATAAATTAGGTTTTGCTATGTAGGTTGATAGGTAAAATTGGGGGGTTGATTATTTAAATAAAATTAGGGCTTATTCATGAAAACACGTAGAACCAATAGAGGAACACAACCGAAAAGGAATGGAGAATTCTAATCCGGCGCATCAAAATAGATAATGTCATAAGAATTTGTGGATGAAATACATAATATTAGAAATGATGATCAGAAATCCAAATCTCTGAATTAGAATTTCGTAGGGTTTCTAAAGATATGAACGTGAGAGAAAATCAAAATCCGTTTCAGCCGAATTGCAATAATCCAAATCCAATCAATCAATCTGCAAATGAAATGGAAAACAGAAACATCGAATTACACAATAGAACAACGAATTGAAAAGAAAACGGAACAAAAACTAATTAAAAAGGAAAAGGAAAATTAAATTAAAATGAACGAATAAAAATAAACATAAAAGCGAAAAGAAAGAGAGAAAACAGGCTTACCTTATAAGAGCTTTCTGAAGTTGGGCGAAAGAAGGTTGGAAATGTTAACAGAGGAGGTATTTATAGGGGATTGGCCTCCTGTGAAATTAATATTTTAATTTGATTAAATTGATATTTTGGATTAATTTAATGTGTTTAGTGCCGTCTCTTTGAATGTATAGGAAGACAGCTAATCAAGCATTGGCCATTGGTTATGTTCTAGGAATCTTCGGTTGAAATATTCCTTTCAAGTATTTTATACTCCGTTAATCAATCAATTTAACTAAATTTAGAAAAATTATATTTTCTCCGTTTCATTTTTCTTTATCCATTGATACAGTTGACTAGTCCATTTGACTAAATTTATAAAAATTATAATAAATAATCTAATTTATATATTTCACTAATAAGTTGATAATATCATATGACATCATATATATAAATATTATAAAGATTTAATACACCACAAATGTGAATAATATAACATGATAAGTCATTTCGAAGATTGAAAAGTTTGACCGAGTACATATCATATATAATAATAAAAAAAAAAATTTAATCCAACATAAATGTGAATAATATAACATGATAAGCACTTAAAAGATCGAAAAGTTTGATTGTGTACTGGAGTAAAAATAATGGGACGAATGCACTACTATATATTTTCTTTTCAGAAATAGTGGTTGAAATAGATGGAATTGCACTTTTCAATCCAATTTTTTACCTACTTTATCCATTAGGTACCATACTTTTTAAGAAAACACATTTAATACCATAATTTCACTCATTCGATATATTTTCTTTCTCAATCAATTTTTTGATGGAGACCGCCATAACTTCTTCGTTACAAGGTCTAATTTTGTATTTTTTAAATGACTGGAAAGCTCTCGATGAGAGATTTCTAACGGTATAAGTTTCAGTTCATGAAACGAAATAGAAAATTAACAAAGTTTTGAAATATTAATCAAACTTAAATCATATATCATAAGGAATCATACCACAATAATTTCAAGACATGATATAGGACACATAAGCTTGTTATTTTGGTGAATCAACGGATATTTCTGTCCAAAAACACGTGTATAAAATCATTAAAATGTAAGAATTTGGATATTAGGAACCGTAGATTTGATTAATCATTAAAAGATAAATATGAATTTTTCTAAGGTCGCGTAGCTTTCATCATCAATAATGTTGTGCTAGTTATACCTACCTGACTGCTAAAGAACTAAAATCCAGCTAATTATCACGTGTTTTCTTCTATCGTTTCTATTTGATAACGTGAACGGGTAAAGTTGGCAGTTCTTTTTTATATTCCATATAAATTTATTTATTTATTTATTTATCCCTTTTTTCTTCCGTAGATGTTGCTTTTAGTTCCTTTTTGTTCTTCGCAATGTTTAACTTCAAGAATTCAACATTTTATAAATTTATAATGTAACATATGGAATATATGGAACAAATATATCAGATTAATCTACATTCTGCATGTTCGAACATTCGCTTTACCTTAAAATAATTGCAATTATGTGATATAGTGTAGATTGGGCGATTGAATATAATATATTCGATTTTCATATTTGTCTAATTTAATATTATTACTTGTAATAATTTATTTTTATACTTTGATATCAATAAATTATACTCAGTATTTGAGTAGATTTCACGATAAAATGACTGATGTATTGATGTATATAAAAGAAAATAGAAGTGAATTGAAATAATTCGAAGAAGTATGGAGTTGAGATGACATTTGTCTAAAATATTAATCTAACAATAAATATAAGTTACAAAACACACACATAATATTTTACTTATACGAGTTACATTACGAATGTTTTTCTAAAAATTCCTAATATATTAGTTAATAATTTAATTTTCATAACTCAACATAAATATAAGTTAGTTCTAATATATTATTATAACACAATTACTTTTTAACAAAATTCGATAGTACTTACAAGCATGTGATAATGAATTCGGATTATTTTAAGATGGTTGATTAAATTGAATGATAATGTGGCCTTGAAAATTTTGATAATTTTGATAATTTAGTCTTCATTTGATGAAAACTGACAAAATATTCGTTGTAATATATATGTACACTGAATTTGAGTAAAGTAACAAAATTTTTGACTGGATATCAAACAAATTCATGTACAGTCAATTGTCACGGTCAACAGTCAACATATATAATTTCAAATCATAATAATAAATAATTTAGATAATTTATTCTAATAAATATTTCAAGATACTTAAATGGCATTATAAATACTCCATTAAAAATATAAAATGTTTGGAACGTCATAAACTTGTAAAATACAACATAAACTACTTATCAAATTAATTAGTTTAACTTCATACTATAATACTTGGTAAATGAGATGAAAATTTTGGAACAAATTAGATTATAGCCCGAAGCCCCTAATTAAACTAAAGCAATATTCACTTATTTAAGTAGCTAAAAAAAATTCACTTATTTGAATACATTGGACCAGTTCCATAGTTGAGCTAAACCCATCTACGCGAAGTTAATGACGTTTTATCAATGTGATACTTATAATATTTTATTAACTTTATTATGATTTAAAAAAGAGTATTTCAAATTTTACACCGCTACCTTAATAGTTTTATATGTGACATTTTACCCCTTTATATTATAATAATGTAATAGTTTTATCCTCCTGTATTATGATAAAAGTGTCCATTTATTGTAATTTGATGACAAGATAAAATTAATGTATTAACACGGTTATAATCTTACAACGCTTCCTTAATTGAATTAAAAGTGCCCATCTTATTTTGTTAAAACTATCCATGTGATAAAAGTGTTAATTTTGTGTTTTGGGGTGCAAAGTGTCCATTTATTGTGTTCTGGGGGAGCAAGTTGTTGATTTGTTCTTAATTAGAGAGTGTTAAATGCTAATTTTATTTTGAGGATGCAAAGTGTCAATTTCTCAAGTTTTGAGGGTGCAAATTGTCAAATATTTACAATTGAATTACCTATATTTTTTGCCCTTGAGATTTTGCATGAAAATAAAAGAGGGTGTAGAGTGCTGCATTTTTCATATTTTGAGGGTGCAAAGTGCTAAATTTAAGTTTTGGGGGTGTAAAGTGCCTATTTTTCATGTTTTGGGGGTGCACAGTGCAAAAAAACCCTAAATATGGCAAATTAACTTGTGTGCTATGATAAATATGACAATTTATTCCTCTATTTTATAAAACACTTTATATGCTCACTCTCAATTTCCATAAGGACATCTCCAACCGAACACAATGTCCAATTGCCCTATTGCCTCTTTGACCCCTTTTTTGCCCAATTGCCCTTGCCTAATTGCCTTTGCTTAATTGTCTTTTTGCCCAATTAAAAATTCATCTCCAACCGAAAGCAATCAACCTCCATTTAATTCAATTTCACAACTTTCCCCACTCTCACTTTTCCCACTCCACTCACTTTCACTTATTTTAATAATAACAATAATAATAATAATAATTTTTAATTAAAATCAAAATAATTTTTTAATAGCTACACAATTATGAAAATTATGCTATCTTAATAATAAAAAAATGAACAATGTCTAAACATGATTAAACGAAAAAACAACAACTAAAATAATTAACGAAAAACAACCAACACTTATTATTAATTTTTTTATTTGTATGAATTTGAGGAATATAAAAATTTTAAATTTCAATTTTTAAACTAATCACATTATTAAATCTAACACAAAATAAAAAATACGATGTTATTAAAAATAAAAAAAAATAAAAAAACTAATTACAATTTTTACACAATATTATTATAAATAAAATTATTTTAAACTAATATTTATAATTTAATTAATTAAAAAATTAATGAAAAATTGAAAAGAGACTAAATCAATTAAGCCAAGTGCAAGAAATAATTTTCACACAAAAAGAAAACAAAAGTGCAAGATAAATAAATAGACTAAAAAAAATATATACAATCAAATGGCATTTGAGCCTGCCGGGCGCGTTGCCCAGCAGGCCCTCATGCCCTCATGCCCTCATGCCTGCCCAAGTTGCCTGCCCGCTTTGCTCCCCCTTATGCCTTTTGCCATCTCCAATCGAGGACTGCCGGCAACTCCCCCTCATGCCCGATTGCCGGCTCGGTTGGAGATGGTCTAAGTGATTATATTTTCCAGCTGAAGGGGGGTAAATTATTACTTTAAAATTTTCACATGGTTAAAGTGTTTCCATTATGCATTTCAAAGGGTATAAATTGTTATTAACTCCATCCACGGGTGAAAGACAGCCCTTTTGTAGGTTTTTTGCACTTTGCACCCCCGAAACATGAGAAATAGGCACTTTGCACCCTCGAAATTTAGATTTAGCACTTTGCACCATCTTTTATTTTCAAGCAAAACTCAAGGGCAAAATAGGTAATTCAATTATAAATCTTTGGCACTTTGCACCCACAAAATAAAATTAGCGCTTATCACCCTCGAATTAGGAACAAATCAGCAACTTGCACCCCCGAAACACAAAATTAACACTTAACACCCTCAAATTAAAAAAAAAAAAAAAACTTCAAGCCCCTCATTTTCTCCGGCAAAGTTGACCGTCGGGATGAAAAAAATCTAAAGCAAAGTTGAACTTACCAATTTTTACTCACTCAATTGTTGTGCATAACACATTTAATTTGTACAAGCTACAATTCATGGCTTGTTAATTTGTTATATGATGTAATCAATTCAAATTCATGGTATTTAATTTGTATATATATATATATATAAATGTAGGTTGTTCAATCAGATAAAATTTTTACCTATTTTGCCTTTTTTTTTTCACCCCGATGGTCAACTTTGCCCGAAAAAATGAGGAGTTTGAGTTTTTTTTTTTTAATTTGAGTTGTTAAGTGTTGATTATATGTTTCGGGGGTGCAAGTTGCTAATTTGTTCTTAATTCGAGGGTGATAAGTGCTAATTTTATTTTGGGGGTGGAAAGTGTCAATTTCTCAAGTTTGGGATGCAAAGTGCCAAATATTAATAATTGAACTACCTATTTTGCCCTTGAATTTTTGCCTGAAAATAAAAAAGGGTGCAAAGTGCTGCATTTTTCATATTTTGAGGGTGCAAAGTGCTAAATCTAAGTTTTGGAGGTGCAAAGTGACTATTTTTCATATTTCGGGGGTGCAAAGTGCAAAAAACCCCCCTTTTGTTACCGAATTTCCCTCTTCATATCTAATTTTGTAGTTGAAATTTTCTTTTTCCAATTAAATAAAAAAAAAGGATTTGCAACTAAAGAGTCAGTTGACGAAGTCTGGGATTCAACCAAATGGAAGTTTGTAAATTCGACTGAAGAAACACTGCAGACGATTGCCAAATAGATTAACAGAAATGGAGGTAGAAGAAGGAGGAATTCCTCATGATGACAAGGCGAAGAGAATGAGGGATCTATTGTCCAGTTTTTACTCTCCGGATCATTCCTCCTCCCGTTCATCATCGCTTCCGCGGAATACGTCCTCCAGGTTCGCAACGCTCGACACTATCAACACCACTACCTTCGACGCTGATCAGTACATGAATCTCCTCGTAAGCTCAAATCCATAGCCTTAATCCGATTTTTTTCCGTAATTTTCGTTGCTGATTGATTATTTCTTAAATATTGGTGATTTTTATTGATTTTTTGTGATAATATAGGAAATGTTAGGTCTAGATGATTTGAAATTGGTTTATTATAATGTTGTGTTGTTTGTGAGGTCGGGGATGCAGAAATGGTGTGGCTTATGTTTTCATTTGTTTATTCTTAGTGTTGCTTGAAAGGATTGATTTGTCTATTCTGTTTACGTGGCATTGGCGATTTTGTGTTAGTGATTCACTCTGATTTTGGTATATTTTTTAAAATTGAGATTCCTAAGCATATTTCCCCCTCAATTTATTAGTTTTCTGAATGAATATAGGTACAAAAGTCGAATATGGAAGGACTTCTTCATAAACATGTAGAAATGGCTGCAGAGATAAAAAATCTTGACACTGACCTGCAAATGCTTGTTTATGAGAATTACAACAAATTTATCAGTGCAACCGATGCAATTAAAAGGTGATTCACTTTGGTGTAATCTTTAATGTAGTTAATGGTACATGTAAGTGCACCGTCGTGGTTTCATCAATTTTAGTTTAAAAACGTGTGTACTTTTTGTGCTTTTAGATCACAAGAGGGCCATCACTGGTTATCTCCTTTTTTGTGGATGTCATTTAGGCTCATCTTTAACTCTTTTCATGACTTATAATATGTAAAACTATTAGACATTTGATCTGCTGGTAACTTAATAGGTTATCAATCTAATCATTTTCCATGTTTCTAGGATGAAAAATAATATTGTTGGCATGGAAACAAACATGGACCAGCTTCTTGAAAAGGTGTTTGTAAAGATACCTTTATTTATTGTCAAATGTTATTTTTAGAATTTGTAATTGAGGATATAAGGACAAGAACAACATTGGTTAAAAGTCAATTCGTTTTATAAATGTTTCAGATAATGTCCGTGCAATCTAGAAGTGATGGAGTCAACACTTCTCTTTTCGAAAAGAGAGAACATATAGAGAAGTTACACCGCACACGCAACCTCCTGCGAAAAATTCAGGTACTAGAGTGACGTCAGTCATTTTTAGAAAAGGTAAACAGTTGACCGACTTAAAATATCCTTTTGATCTTAGCTTCAGGGTCAATATATGTTAAAATTACAAGAACAGGCATCATCAATCAAGAGCTTCCATTTTTTTTTAAAATTAATTTGGATTTCTACATTGCCTTTTATCTTTAAAAAAAAATTATACTATAAGTTACAGGGATGTATCTTTGTCTAAGGGCAGTTTATATACGATCTACCTACAAGACTTGAGAAATGCATCAAATCGGAATCATATGCTGATGCTGTCAAATTTTATACTGGAGCCATGCCAATTTTCAAGGTCATACTTCTCACCTTGTGAATTGGGGGCCTGGAATTATTTGTTTTCTATTATCAGTCTGTTTATGTTTCCCTGTCATTGAGAAATTAATCATCTTGAATTCTTTATCTCATCAAAATTGTCCCACTCTGATCCAATCCTTTTTTCTGTGAATAGGCATATGGGAATTCTTCCTTTAAGGAATGTAAGCGAGCATCGGAAGAGGCAGTGACTATAATCATAAAAAACTTACAGGCATAGCTCTTTTCTTTTAGTTGTCAATCATTTCCTGTTGAACCCAAATTATCTGATTATAAATCCTTATCAATGATGAATAAGTTATAGACTGATAATGCTATCTAAATTGTTATGGCCAGTGGTGGCACATGATTAGTTGAATATTTTGATAATATACCTATGTGATTCCCTCTGGCTACCAATGATGAAAGCAAGGAAGACACTGATGAATATAACTCACGTAATAAAGAGTTAGGTTATGGAAAACTCAATTCACATGTACCTATATTCATCTGCAGAGTTCTATTAAAACCAAACTGAAAAAATGAAATTCTCGTAAATCTTGATGCCTTAGTTGTGATTAATAACTTTTTTATGATATACTCGGGAAACTACATAATGTCAGCATTGTGAAACAGAATAATTTCAGGTTTTACTTATCATATAGTGTAGCTAAGAGGGTGTTTAGCATTCTCAGCAGAAGCCTTTGCATTTTGCAGTTATACAGAAAGATAATTTACTGCAGGCTCTGCTCATAGGTAAACATTTGGAACTGACCAACAATTAATGCTTTATTTATTGAGAAAGTCATACAAAATTTATGTAATATATTTCCACACAAGCACACACACAGGTTATGTGTGAATAATTAGTTTATATGTTTCTTACTGGAGAAGTCAAAAGCGTTATATTCTCTCTCCTTTTCTTCTTCAATTGTGTGTCTCTGCCCCTGCATGTTAGGGGTTGCATGGATTGAAATCAAACCTGCAAAAGAATGGCACTTTCAAATTTCAAATTTTTTAGAGGAACATCTCATTATAATATTAACTGCTTTTTCAGGGAAAGGTTTACTCTGATTCCGAGTCCATACAAGCAAGAGCCGAGGCTGTCATTCTTCTTAAGCAGTTGGACTTCCCGGTTTGTATCTCAAATTCTCAATGGCTCTAAATGACATTCGAACTTAATAATTAGATTTTATAGTGAACTTAGGCTTTTATGGATTTTATAATAGTCCATTGTCGATTTATCTGCTATTATGATAAGAAAAGCATTTTATTTCAGTCACCAAAGTTTGCCAACATTCTTGATAGTTTTGCCGTTTTGTTGAATAGGTTGAAAATCTTAAGGTTAAATTGTTCGAAAAATTGGAACAATTCCTTATGGACTTGCATCTTGAATCTAAGGAAATAACAAATGCTTCAGTGGATGCTAATGAGTCTTCTGACAGGGAAAGCCTTCCTAATTCAACTGCTGCTACTGCACATGAGGTGATGAAAAGAATTAGCATTGGATCACATTTCTTTTTTATTTTAGGAAGATTTTGCAACAGTAATGTGGAAAAAGAAACCTGCTTGCATCATATACATTTGAACTAGATAATGTAGCGCGCTGTCTGGTTACTGAAGATATGTACACTTGTCCTTCAAATTTTACTCTTCTGCTAAGGCACTTGAAGGTATATTTATCAAGTGTTCCTCAGAAGTTTAGAGAATTAAGTTTCTATTTAGTATGGTCCTTAATTTGGTGGATGCTTCATTATGTATTACCATTTAACTTTTAGAGATTAATTGATTTCAGGCTTCTATTTGTGAATTTGCGGAAGCAGTTCGAGCTTATAAAGTAATATTCTTGCATTCAGAAACACAACTCCATAAACTTGCTCAAGATCTTGTTATTAAGTATGGCTTCTTTTAGTAACCAGTTTTATTTCTGTACATCTTTTTCTCTGGTTGATAAAGTTTGGGTACAGTTCTTACTTTTGATCATGAATATTTCTGGTTTTTCCTGAAATTTAGGCACTTTGCTGGCACTCATCAACAAATTAAGAAACAAATTCGCTCTGCAGATCTTCTGTCAATCTTCCGTAAGTCAAGCCAGCCACATTACTTACTTGATCATGAGGCTGCTTCCAATATTTTTGAAGCTTATGTTTCATCCTTCAGTTTTGCTTGCATAAATTACCTCCTACTAGAGAAAAATTATGAGATATGCCAACTGGAATTTTAGATACACTGGATGTCTAGTATTGGGAGCTATCATCTCATGGTTACTGAGTAGAGATGTAAAATTGCATTCTGAGAAAGACATCAAAACCGTTATTATTCTTCTCACCTTGGCTTTCTTGCATAAATCATCTGACTGCCATACGGTAGCTGTTGCCCACCTACTTTGCGAAAGGTTAACTGTTTTTTAAGGTTTCGCTTTGCAGGCATGCAAGTTTGCACAATAAGTTGTATGCCTTCTAATGACATTTGTCTCTATTTTTAACTTTCTGTGAAATTTCTATAACTTAATTCCAAGCACATTTGCATGTTTTGAGACTCTTTTCCAGGAATCATTTGGACTGATGTGCTTCTAATGGATGAAGTGCTACCTGAAGCTTCCCTACGAGATTTTGCTTTGCAGGTCTTCATTCTACCCTTAAAATATAATCTAGGAGGATATACCTCTCTTTCAATCGTGCATCTGAGATTGTATTGTTAATCCCTGTGTACTAAGGATGATAAGCTAACACTGTACTGTTTCAGTCTGCTCGTGTTGCTGTCAAAGACTACATTTCCAGTGTATTTAGACGTCTTTTACTTGATATTTCAGGTTAGCACTATGTTTTGTATGTTGCAAATCTAGAAGTTCCACTCCAATTATTGGAATTTTCTTGAAAGAGTTCTGAGGCAAATAACAGCTTATATTTCAATGTGAATTTATAATTAATATGGTGTATATTAAAATTATGAAATGCCGAATAATTTGAATAAACACCTTTTTAGATTCATTAATAATTCCGATAATAATATGAGTATGAACACTAAAATCATTAATCATATTACTGTTAACATATGTTCTTCGCGAGCATGTGTTTTCATAGGAACTCTTATGTTAGGTTTACGGTATCCTTTAATGATCAATTTAACTTTGGTATGTATTATCTACGTGTTGTTACATCTTAATTATACTAACACTTAATACTACTAAAAGAATGTTGTTGGAATTATATTTTGCTTATTAGGTATGATAAAATAAATTCTGCAACCTATATCTATCTGGTTCAGACTGAAAATATTAATAATTATTAGATCAACTTGTTGAATTTTAATTAAAAGATGCTAACTTGGTTCCTTTTTCTTTGGCAGTCGCCCTTATGAATGACCAAGTTACACAAAATGAGGTAACAGAGGAAAAATATTCTTTGGAGGCAGCCTTTGAGGCAAGCAAAAAGGCAGTGACCCAAGGAAGTATGGATGTCTTACTGGTAAAGTAGAACTCAAATGAAGTATTTTACTATGTGAATGCAGTGTCATTAATGTCTTTGAATCTTTCCATCCATGTCATGAATTTCTCAGGGACCTTATTTACTGTGTAGGGATTAAAGTTTCAACTTAAATATTTCTCTTGATAAAAAGCTTGTTCTTCCATTTTAAATGTAAAATACTTGGTTGTCTGATTATCTGTTATTATTACCAAACATGTGAAGCATATGGACCATACGATTCGGAATAATGACATTGTACTTTTTATCTTTACTGTAGTGGAGAATTTCATTCTCCGACTACTGTCATATTCAAACATTCATCTCAGGCATATGGACCATACGATTCAGAATAATAACAATTAATGGTTAAACAGACTATTTAAAAGCTTGAGTACTGCTTATTCAAGACATTAACAAATAATCAACTGAATGAAACTCTTGTTAGCCTCTTCGTTGCTAGAATTTCTGATATTCAATTCAAATGCAAGGGTCAAGGGTGTATAAAGGAGCAAAAGAAGCCTCTTATTCAAAGACTACCATTAGACCTTTTCTGTCATTCATTGGTTATTATGTCATATAGGTCTGAAGACACTGGTTAGCCATCATTATGTCAAACTTATTTACACTCCTGGAAATTTGATATTGGTTTATTGTTAACTTCATCGTCTACCCTTGTCATGTGTCAATCATCACCTTGTATGTTATTTTTTCAATGTAAATGTGTTGCTTCACTGTTCTTATCTATTTTTGGGGATCCCAGGAATTCCGGAAGCTTCTTGATGGAAATCAAGAATTATTATTGAAGTTGAGAGAATTAACAATTTACTGGGTCCAAGAAGGATTTCAAGATTTCTTTAGGAAACTTAATGACTATTTCCTTTTGCTTTCTGGAAAGAGTAATGCAGCTAATCAAGACCTGAATTTCATGGAGGGGATACCAGGTGATAAAATTGATGTTGCTCTTGTTCTTGTGCTGGCGCAGTTATGTCCACTTATCGCACAAGTTGCCATTCCAAGAATTACTGAGGCAAGCAATTATTTTTTATTTAGTCCCTCTATAGGGTTGGGATTTCATATGACATACCTAATCGAATTTTTCAGGAAATAGCGTCTTCGTTTTCCAGTGGTGGGGCTCAAGAATATGGTCCAGTGTTTCTTCCTGCAGAAATTAGTCGCATCTTTTTGTCATCTGGTGAAACATTCTTGCACCTTGTGAGCATTCCGGATCTAAATCTCGAGTCCCAGTTAATATTTTGCATTTAACCTTATATATATCCCAATATACTGACATGAGAACGTAATCATGTCATTGGTAATGAGGTTGTTGATTTAACCACGTTGCTTATCAAATTGCTTTATGGCACTAGTTCATACCTACAACTTTTAAGTTAAAAAATGTACTGCTGTTTAAGATAGTATTAGGTCCTTCCAATAATGTTAAAAGAGTTTATAAGCTTGGAAATACACAGAGAAATTATTGATACATGAGATTTTCATGCCATGCTTTTTTAATTTATTTCTGAATTGGTAACTGTAGTTCTTATTCACCTTGTTATCTTTCTCAGTACATAAGGATGAGAGCTCAGAAAATATCAGTTCTCTTGAAGAAGAGATTCACTGCCCCAAATTGGGTCAAGGTGAGTGCACTCCCAATCCCTTTTGAGTTGAATTTTCTTCTCCGCACTTCAGTTGCTCTAAAATATATTTAATTTCATATATCTCCCCCATTTTTTAGCACAAAGAACCCAGAGAAGTGCATATGTTTGTGGATTTACTTCTTCAAGAGGTAATTTATCCCGTCAATTCTTCATGCCTTCATTTGTTTGTTTCGAATTTCTCGGTTCAAGTTATTGTTATTGACATTCACGTTACTTTTTAAATCCATTTTCCATCACTGGATCATTTTGTAGTCATTCAGCACATATGCCGATTAATCAATGATATGATAAACTAAAACTTTACCTGTAATCAATTTCACATGATAGTTTGAAGAAATAACAACTGAAGTAAAGCAAATTTTACCTCAAGGCCTCCAACGTAAACATCGTCGTACTGACAGCAATGGGAGCACCAATTCCTCACGTAGTAATCCTTTGAGGGATGATCGACTGACCCGTTCAAATACTCAGAAGGCAAGAAGCCACTTTCTAGAGACTCATCTAGCAAAACTTTTCAAGCAGAAGACAGAAATTTTTACGAAAATCGAACACACACAGGTCAGACAGCTTTGCTTATACAAAATTAAATGTCTTGTAGTTGGATGGGTTTGGCCAAGCCTGTGTGGGTTATAATTTTCCTAGTATAACTGTATCATACCAAGAAGTGGGTTTGTTTGATGCTACAATCATCCGTGATAGCATCAAACTCAGCCAAAGAGTGATGTATGAGACTTCTTTGATTACAGGAATCTGTTATAACAACAATCGTAACTCTTTCCTTGAAGAGTTTACAAGAGTTTGTGCGGCTCCATACATTTAATCGCAGTGGATTCCAACAAATTCAATTGGATATTTACTATCTGAAGACTACTTTAAAAGATATTGATGTGGATGAAGCGGCCGTTGATATCTTGCTTGATGAGGTGAGGATTGCTCGTTTGAACTTATTTGTTGTTCTTAAACCACTCTCATGATAATGTGGGCTATAATTATAGTTTTCATGGATGATCTTTTTATTGGTATGGTTGATATCTCAGTCAACAATGCTTAAAAATCTGAATTGCCAAATTGTTTTTAATGTATGAAATTTGCAAATATTTTATTGTGCAGGTTATTATTGGCACTGCAGAACGATGTTTGGATCCAACTCCTTTGGAACCTCCCGTTTTGGACAAACTTGTGCAAGCAAAGTTGGCTAAGGCTTCGGAACAAAGCCCAGTTTCTTAACAGAATAGGTCACATTACACATTAGGGAAAGTGTCTTTCTTGCGTGATATCTCTTCCTGAGGATTACTTACTCGATTTTGAGCTGGAGTATAAAATCTTCGGATATTGGCTTGATTTTTCTGACATCAAATTGAGCATCGAGTTTTTTGGAGTCTCGTTATATACCAATTATCGTTGAGGCCACAACACGATACATCCTTTGAGTTTTTTTCATTCAACTACCTATTTGAAGCATTCGCGATAAACCGGTGGATATCTTGGTCAGACATGCAGTTGTTTCTTAATTTTCTACTATATAATAAGAGCTATAACCAGTAAACCACAGTCATATTTTTTTGTAGTCTAGTGCTATATTTAATAAAGAATGAATTCAGAATTTGATTTTTCTTTGTAATAGATATCTGCTTTTGTGAGTTTTAAGACAAAAGGGACTTACTTTTTTGTTTTTCTAACATTTGGCTTGTTCCATAGGCAACCCTGAAACTGTAAAATTGCATTTAGCCCCTGCGCAAAACAGTTTCAAATCCCGACATTGTAGACATAATTTGCCTTTTTAACTATCTTATCTCGAAGGACCACATTGCAAACAAAATGGGTCAGATTGCGATTCTAAGGTATTGAAGATGGCATCAATTGCAAATGATACAAGAATTAAGCAGCAAATGCAAATCATGCAATGGCAAAGAAAGCCAAAGTTGCGGAGAAAACACCCTACAACAACATTATTGAACTATCAAATGCTTTTTACAACCTCCATTTTTTTATGACGACGGTTTTAATTTATGGAAATATCAAATGGAGGATGTTTTACTTGCCTTGGATTTTGATTTTTGGACTACTGCTGTTCTTGAATTTGATGATAATGAAATGCATAGATAGAAATGCCATGTGTTTAAATGCTAAATTTTTGTATTTCCTTTTTGCACTTGATCAAATGGCTTTGAAATGTATTTGTAGAAATATGATAATTTGGATCAAATTTATGGAGGCAATTCAAATTGTGTAAAGTCCATCTTACCCCATGAATTCGATTCTAGAGCAAACTTAGCTAGGTTTTATGAAAAAAGGTAAAAAGAAAATCGATTTCTCTTCTAAAAAATCTTATTGTAATAGTGATTATAAATATGGTGTAAACAATGATCAATTACCCAAAAAAAAAAGTGTCAAAATAATTTTCAAAATCTTATTGCCAAAAACGATCTTTTGCGAAATCGACTTAAACTTAATTTCTAAAGAAAAATTTGAGTTTCAACAAAAAAAAAAAAATTGTAGAAAAATTGAATGTCCGAGAAATGAAAATGATTAATCGATATTCCAAAATTTTGATTAACGTAGAAATGATGATTGTTTTTTTAATGACGAAAAAAATTGAACAATGGTCCAGTTTGGAAAAATGTCTGAGTCATGGATTTGCTCAAAATGTGAGTATATCTTCTTTTCATACGTGTACTTATTATGTAGTAGGTCAACATTATGCTTATCATTCTAAAAAAAAAAAACATGTTGGCTCTAAATTATATGGACTGTGAAAGATGAAATAACTAACCTTTTTCAATCCAAAATAAAACGGATACCAAATAGATCCTACCACTTTGTTTTGCAGGTCCAAATGGAGATTGGTCATAATAAATGGACTTACGTAATAGTCAGATAGTTTTGCCATAGTAAAAGCACTTTTCAAAAAATTTCTCTGACCATACATTGCTAATCACTTAACTCAATTTCATAAGAACAAGAAAAATAACCTAAGGCGCAATTCCCGAGTCAGTCCGGGCTCTGGCTGATCATCTCTAATGATGGGTTCTTAACCTTAATTTCTACCCCACTCTCACCATTCGAATATAGTTTTAATATTATTTTTAATATTGATATTGCTAGAATAATAATAATAATTCATTTAAAAATTTTATAATATTAAAATAAAAATTAATTCAAAACACGGATTATAACATTAAATAAACAGCACACATAAAAATAAGGTGAAAATTACAACAAACATGATGGAAAAAAAAACAAAGAAGATTAAATCAACGGCACACCCACAAATTACAACATTTTATTGATTTCCCCCCTGAAACCAGCTGGTTTCTTCATTCAACGATCCTCCAAATAAGTCCCAACAAAGATTTTCAAGTAATTCTAATTCCAATTTAGGAGAAAATTCATAAAATCGTTAATAATTAGAATTGTAATTAAAATCGAAATTATTTACTAACAAATTATTTACAAAGTTTAGTTACTATTTTTTAAATATAAGAAGCAATTAACACCATTATTTAATTCAGTATTTTTAAACCATTGTAAATTAGAATTGTAATTAAAATCAATAATAATACTATTTATTCTAATATAAAAAAAAATATACTAACAAATAATATAAATATACTATTTTCAATTTCAATTGTTTCACATTCGTAGACTAATAAAATTCCTTAATCATTCTCGGATACTTAATGATTGTCTTTATGGCTCCCGTGAGCCTTACTAGTATCGGACTAGTAGCGATTAGCACACTCAGAGTATATGCTAGATATGATCTTGTACATAGCATCGCATAAACCATGCTTCCTATCGCAGAGGCATAAGGTACTAGAGACATTTTGTTCCTTTCTTCTTCAGTTTCAAGGGCCATTAACTTAGGAAGATGTCGTAATTGATGAGGGACTAAAGGATATCATAGAAATGAAGCCATCGATCAAACTACAACCCTGAGTATGAATATAACAAGTGGTCACATTTTCCAAAACAATAATCTAATATATATTGCTCTATGTTGTTAAGTTTTAAGTAGTAACTATGAAATACAATGAACTTATCAAATGGCTAAAACAATGTCTTACTTGAACAACCTGAGATCAAACGTGGAGACTTGGGGATGAGAACTGTGAAATTTCGTGAAAGAGAAAAATAAGAACACATTATCGTGTTACTAAATTCCTTACCAATTCTTGAACAAGATTGGACAAACATAATTATGAATTTCAAGAGATTTCTCTCTTTAGGCGAATGAAATACGATTGAAAGTAACCATAAATTACCAAGTAATAGAAAAAGTAAGGCATCAATGATGACATAATTCATATGAAAAAATTATCACCATCGATAAAATACAAATAAAATTATCTTGGGTAATATCGATAATTATCAATTAAATATTGCATACTTATTTTTCGTACGTAGTTTTTTGTTACATTGTCCAAAAAATGGTGCACCACAATGATGAAATCATTTCAACATATAACAATGCATTACTATTTCATCGTCAATAACTAAAATCATGTATCTGGACTGCGACAAAAAATAAACAGTTTTCGTAAAAATAAGGACAAAATACCAACTATATGTCACAGAAATTAAAATAGTTTACATAATTACCAGTTATTATATATATATATATATATATATGTATATATATATATATATATATATATATATATATATATATATATATATATATATATATATATATATATATATATGTATGTGTGTGTGTATGTATTTATATAAATTACATTTCAAGTGATTATTTTTAAGTATTAAGGTAATTTAATCCAAAGACTTAACAATTTGACCTTGTACAAAACTAATAATAACAATCAATCATTAACAAAAGTAATTTATTGAATGAGTAGATCATTGAACTTTATATTGCAATTGGAATAGTTTAACCCAAACTAATTCATTTCACTTTATATAACACAAAAAGTTCAACAACCAAACATGAATTAACATTAAGAAAGTTAGTCATTTAAATGTAATAAAGCACCAAATATCTAACAAATTAACCTAAATCCCATTGAATCAATGTAAATTTTCATGTTCACTTAATTGTTTGTCATTTATTTAATTTTTAAAAATTACTTGATGTGTTCTATCATTGTTCTTGTGGATAATTAAGTTAGATAAATTGCATTTCACAACAATTATCTTTATATACTACGGTATGATTGAATTCTCCTAATATCACTAACAATTTAATGAGACCTAAATTTAAATTTAGTTTGGTTGTGCCAAAACACAATGATGCTAGCCCTAGGTAACTAATTCGCGGAGCGGGAGTGTTAGAGCGTGAGAAATTAAAATTTTAAAGTTTGAGAGCGTGTCTAGAGCGTTATAAAAAATCAAATATATAATATAATAGTTAATATTCATATTAAAATTAAAAAATATAGCACTAAAATTTATATAGCGCTTTTGAACATTACTAGTATAAACAATATATAACTAAAATTTACTATGAACATCAAGAGATATAGCACTAAAATTTAAATTGCTATTGAACATTATTAGTAAATTGATACATATAATGATTGATAAATTTGTTTATTTATATGATGAAAGTTAATAAGACATTGGAGGATAAAAAATAATATAAGTACACATATCAACGTGTCAACGCAAAACATACTTGTATACTTCAAAAAGACATCCACAATACATTTACTTCTATATATTAAAAAAATAATAATAAAATGCATCATTTCAAATATATTTTCTGAAGGGCATATAATGATTATTCACAATATATTATATACAAATTTGCAAGCAACTGTCGCAGAAGCTTTGTATTAAGGTAGTGCTTATTAATAGGAATATAATACTCCTATATGTAGGTACAGACTTGAAAAATGGGCCACCAAACATCATCATCATTTGATCACACGGCTAATATTCATTGCTAGCCACAGTAGGTGCAGTGCCCTGTAAGACCTCTGACACAATGGCAAAAGACAGGAAAAAAATGAACACTTGGCACACTTGTATTGGTTCAGACTGAAAATATAAGCATCAGACGAATTTAGTTAGGCAAATACGCAAACCCAATCTCGCAAATTCGCGAATTTGATAGAGAATTCTGGTTTCGCGTTCGGTGCGCGAACCGAGAGCGCGCACAAACCCCTAGGCCACGAATTTAGTTACCTAGGTGTTAACCAAATAATGACTTTATATATTTAATTTACTAATGAGTTTCTTATAGAAAAATATTTTTTGTTTCAATGTATATAATAAATCTATAAAATTTGATTCATAAAAATATTCAATTACGTCCTTTCATATATTGTATATGATCATTCATAAAATATTTCTTAAAGAATAAACGACTAGATTACATCAATCCGTCCTAGTGATTTTTTATTTAAGATATGAGAATATTTTACCTACTTTGAAGTAATGATTTTTTGTCGATTGCAAAATTAGGTGTATAATCGAGCATCCCATTTATTGCTTCATGCCGTTGAAACATTATAGGTAAATACTAGTAAATATGATTTGCTTAGAAGAATCGTGGGAAATAAATTTGGCATATTCGTAGTAATTGTTTCCTATCCAAATATAATGCATTCCTATCGCTACTTTTCTTTAAAAAGACTTCAAAATTCAAATCATTAAATCGAAATTCTTGTAATAATTTGAATTGGAGTTATTTTGAAAATCTAAGGTTCAATTATTTTCTTCATCTGCTCTTTACTATATTCTTGTTCTATATATTTTGTATAAATTTTCACATCAACACAATATCTTCAATTGCAGGTTCTAAATTATCAAATCTATAATTTTTCAAGACCATCGACAAGCGTTGAACAAAAGGTATGTACTCTGAAGATCTTCACAAAATAAAATTAATGATGTTATAGAAAATTACCATGTGGCGCGTGACTCGGAATAGCTCTTTCAATGTATCTTTGTAGGTATAATATTATTTTTATGTAGATTTACCATCATAAATCCATACGTTTACGATGAGTAATTATTTTAGTTCATTTGAGTATACATGAAAATTTGATATATCTACATTAATTTGTTCCTTGGATATGTGGTAGTATTCAAGTACATGAATGTCTTAAAATGTGATTTTTGATTCTATAATAGTCATCAATTGGTTCAAAATTTTGGTAAGATTTCTTAATAACTTCATTTTACGTCTTTTTTATGAAATCTTATGTAGGTGCATCCACATCTAAGTTTGGAGACAAAGAAAAACAAATATAATAATACACTTCTCAATTTATAAATTTGAAAAACTTTCATAAGTATCAAAATGTATTTTACTTTTATTTTTTGATTGACTATGAATAACAAACAATAAGAATAGAAACATTGTTCTTTTCTCGTATTGGACCGTATAAGGAAGAACTATCTTCTTTTGTGAAAACTCATTCTCTAGTTCTTAGTACACTAAACACAACCATACAGTTGGTTTACATGACACTATGCCTATCACTTACTTTTTAATTAGTTTTCACCTACGATATATTCTTTTTTTAATTTACTATATGGAGTTCAACTTAGCAAGAATTGTTGTTACACTTTACAATCCATTCTAAACTAACAAAATAATTTAATAACACGAATTATCTTTAAAAAAAATTCAAGTACATGTATTTTATTTCCTCTTTGGTAACCATTTGTAAGACATTTTGAATTTTATTTTCTTACATATGTCAAATAATTTTTTTATGATATGCAATATTTAAGAGATATTTTTTACCACCTCTTGTCATTAGTTTTTCCATTTTTACTAAATTGCATGATAAAATTTTGAATTCGTGAAGGATGATGAACAAACTATGCACAAATTGTGCCAAAAAAAAAGTTGTATTGTACAATTATTGCTTCTACTTGAAAAATAACCCCCTGCCCATCTCTCTCTCTCTCTCCCTTAAAAAATAAGATATATTAACACCCATCATGAATCTTTCTACATTCCGTATTGTATTGTGTTATAGATGCACAAATTTTTACAGTTTAACCCATTTGATATTCTAAATCATATCAATAGAGCATACTATAACACAATGACTCTATGAAGTAGTTACATATTTTCCTACTTTAATTTTGTTTAGTTCAGGAAACAACTCGAGAGAAGCAAATATGTTCACAAACGAAGAATTGGCTGATTTTTATGGAGTGTTGAAGAACAACCAAGATCTTATAGAAATTGATTGTGGTTGCACAGTTGCCAAATATGGGGACACACCAGGAATACTAAGAATTTTTGCTAATGGGAAAATTGAGATTGATTGCAACTGCATTGAAAATTGTCCAGAAGGTTCTCTTTGATAATTAATTCTACTGTTATTTTATTTTACTATTTTGGTAAAGTATGCACATTCAAATTTTATAAGTGCATCCATGCATGTTAACCATGTAAAAGTTCGAGATGAAGGCTACTGATATATTACATATCCATTATTACTTTTTACTATATGCCTTCGTATTGTAGTTTATAATGAGGTTGTACATGCCCGCACGCTCACACACACACACATACATACATACATACACACACACACACACACGCACACACATATATATATATACTAGTTGCAAAATCACACTTAAGATCCATGGATGATAATTAATGTCTTTTTTGCAGTTAATTTGCCGCCTGCTGAGTTTGCAAAACACGCTGGAAGAACCAATGCACATAACAGTTGGAAGAGTCAAATTTGGGTCTTCAAGAGTGATGGAGAAAAAGTTGCTCTATGGAAGACTTGTTTGTTGAAGTATCATACTGATACTTTTCAAAGACCTTTACGCGAAGCAATTCATCGTGACGAGTTCTTGAATTGTTCTCGATGTGGTAAAGAACGAAGATTTTCTATCCGAAGTAAAGAGGCTTGTAAGATCTATCACAATGCTCTTACTGACAAAAACTGGCAATGCTCGGACATGCCAAACCACCCGTAAGTTAAAAAAAAACTATCTTTTATTAATGAAACAATATTCATCTTCATTTTATTTTATAATGTTTAAAGATGAGTACATGATTATGATGTGATTGTTATAAAGTAATGTAACAATTAGACAAAATTATTCATACAATGATTATGCATTGTTGATGGTTCTCCTTTTATTCAAATTGAAGATCCACTATCCATGACTACAAATCTTAATATATAAATGTAAATCTTAAAAGAAAGAACAAAATATAATTTAATAAAATATTTCTTTAAATTTCAGATTAACATGCGACGATGATGAGGAGCGGCAAAGTCGAAAGGTGTGTAGAGGTTGTCCAAGATCAACAAAGTGTAAAGGGTGCGAGAACTGTGTTTGTCTTGGTTGCGACATGTGTCGCTTTGCAGATTGCAATTGTGGTTCATGTGTTGATTTTATTCAAAATATGTGATTAATCTCTGTTGTTGTTTTCATTAGGTTGAACTCTTTGTAGAATATATGGTTATTTTGTTCTATTTGCACTTATTTGTTCAAGTTTATTTTACAATTCCATGTCCTCTAGTTTCTCGCTTAATAAAACATATTTATTGTAATGTTTGTTACGAGAGATGCATTACATAAGGGAAAATTTGAATTCCCAACCTCCTAGGTTTTCATATCATCGTCTGACCATCTAGACCAGAGAATGATTATAATGCTTAAAAAGGTTGGCTCATTTGTTATTCATAATCTCAGCTAGTGGAATGTTGTAATTTTTTTCTCTCTTTTAGAACCATACATAGCACGTAAAATTTAGAGGATTGATATTGTTCCATGTGAGGAGCAAAAGCAATTGATTTGGTACCCTCTAAAATAGGAGAATTATATGTTGGAAAGTGCTTATTTGGTCGATCAAAGGTTGAAATTTAACATCACCATAAGTGAACTAAGCAAATTGAAGGAACATTATGCTCTCTTATACATGATACACAAAAATATTTATTTTGAAGGAACTCTCAAATAACATCCCTACCAACAACTTCTTGATCTATCTTGCCCACTTTGCAAATCTGTTGGGGAAACATTTGAGCATATTTTATTGTACGTCATGTTGTTGAAAAGATTAATTTCACCTCTCAACAATTTGTATACATTTTGTCACTAAAAGTAGGACTGTCAATTGAGTTGGGTATATCCGAAGCCCGATGGCTCGGTCCATTATATTTGACCCTAACCCAAATAATTGTGAGTCTGTCTGAGTTTGAGCCATTATATTAACCAGATCAAATTATGAGCCGAACTTGAGCCTAATAAGGCTCAACCCAAATAAAGCCCGATTATATAATTATTTTAAATACTAGTTTAATTATTTGTAAAGTTATAGGATACGCTTTTTTGGCGCCATTTTTAGAGCATCTCCAACCGTGGGCTGGGGGCCGCGTGAGTGCCGATCCGGGGCGGAGAAGTAATCTCCAGCGGCGGGGCGGGGCGCGAGGCGGGGCGGCGCGGGCTGGGCGGCGGTCGCGGGCGGGAACAGCTCCAAGCTCGGGTGCCGCGTGAGGTTATGGAGGAAAGAGGGGAGAGTGCTATGCACTCTCCTTCTTTAAGTCAGGTGGTGCCACTTGGCGCCACCTGACTAGTTCCTCTTTTTTTTTTTTTTTTTTTTTGTTTAATCTGTTATTCATGTATTTGTATGTTTGGTACAATGTGTTTGTTTTAATTGTTTGTTGTAATTGTTTTTATTAATTGTTTGTTTAATGTTATATAAAACATTCTTAATTGTTTGTTTTTAATTTTTTTAGTTTTTAATTGAGAAATGTAAATGATTTGTTAGTATATTAAATGAAAATATAATTGCATACTTACACAAACTATTAAAACTGTTACTTAAAGTAAGAAATGAAAATATAATTACATACTTGGAAAATGATTTAATAAGAATAAAATTTCCTCTAAATTAGAATTAGTATTACTTGAAAATATAATTAAACACCGATAAATAATTTAAATTGATACCCTAAACATAGAAATATTTAAAAACATACTTAATTAAAAATACATAAATTTTACAATTTACATATATTGTTAACCATATATATTTTGCGTAGACATTGGCGATTAAGTCTTGTTGGAGTCTACGGTTTGTTTCTTTGGATCGTATAGCATCATGACGAATAATATAGTTATCCAAAGTTTATCTTCTTGGTAATGGATTTTCCAACTCAACACCTTCCGATGGATAAATTTTAGCACATGCCCTACGAGATGTACTTAAGTCATCGTCGTCGTCGGAGTCATCATCTTTGTATTCATCACGTTCATCCTCCACAATCATATTATGAAGTATTATGCAAGTTAACATAATGTCAGACAAGTCCTCCGTATCATGCAAGTTAACATAATGTCACGTTCATCTTTGAATTAATTATAATTATAATTTATATTTTAATGTTTAAATATTTTAATTATAATATTTTTAAATTAATTATATTATTAAAATTATAATTATTATTATTTCTATAATAATAATTATTATTCTATTATTATTATTATTTATATCAATATTAAAACTATTATAAAAAGGGTGAGGGTGGGGAATAATTTTTTTTTTGAAAGAAATTGAGTGCTGGAGACCACCACTGGAGATGATCACCCAAAGTCTGGGCTGGCTCGGGGGCTGGCCCGGGAGCTGGCCCGGGAATGGCCCCGAAAAACCATTGGAGATGGCCTTATATTTCTTACTTTAGTGGAAGGACCATAATCTTACTTAGGGTCGTAAGAATAACAAAAATCTCAATTTATGTGGAGAAACCATATAACTGTTTATTCCTTAACTCTCTATAAAAAGATTACAACATGTTGTTTATATAGAACTCCAACCCTAAACAACTAGATAACTAAGGAAATAGACTCCTATGAAAATAGAATAACTTAGAGAAGAAAACAAATAACTATACTAAAGGCAAGAATCCTAATAACTAAGGTAACATAATAAAACCATGATCATAATATTCTCCACTCTTTGAAATCGAACCTTGTCCTCAAGGTTCATATTATGGACTAACCGTTTGAACACCTCCTCCCGGATCCCAACAGAATATTTGTGATTTTCTTTGCAAATGATCCCTCAACAGCATGTATAGGACATAATTCATTCAATTAACCACCAAGAAAATTATAAGAAGCATTAATGTCGATTTGTGGCTCTTCATGACTTTTGATTCGACCAACTTCAATGGGCTTGAATATTTTGGACTACTAACTTTTCTTGATTGACTAGCCAATTCTGATCCATCGATTGATTTTGATTGGTTTGCCGATTTCGACCCCCTAGTTAAATTCAGTTGAACTGCCAAAGTTGACTTCTTTAGCACATATAATTCTGTTGATTTGTATAAGTTGATCGAATCGGACAATTCTTTGAATATTGGATCACTTCTATGGTCACCCTTCGTGTTAGAAGCAATCTCCAATGTGGAGTTCGAGTTGCTTTTTGGATTGGTAGAGTTTGTAGATTCATTCTCACTCTCCTTCTTTGAGATGGCCTCTCTTTTTTAGATAACCGTTGATGAATGCCATGTTGTGATCTTTTGATCCTTGATCGATCTTCGAGATTTTCTTCTTTTTTTTTATAAGAGAAAAGCTCAAAAAATTGATAACGGATTCTCGAATCTCTTGGAAAGAATCTTCAATTGATCCAAGATTTCTTCTTCAGTGGTTGTGATTTCGTAAGCGAGATGTAGGTGTGATATCGCTCCACTCCGAGCGGAGTGTTGACGTGATCTCAACCCGCTCTGATACTAATTGATACGATCTTTTAACATCATTTAGTGTACATAAGAAGGACCATAATCTTACTTAAGGTTGTAAGAGTAACAACAATCTCACTTTAGGTGGAGAAACCATATAACTTTTATTCCTTAACTCTCTATAAAAAGACTACAATATGTTGTTTATACAGATTTCCAACCCTAAACAACTAGAAACTAAAAAAACAGACTCCTATAAAAATAGAATAACTAAGAGAATAAAGCAAATAACTAAAATGAAAGAATCCTAATAACTATGATAACATAATAAAATCAAGATCTTAACATTATAATGTACTAATTACTATTTTAAAACAAGAAAAACTTTTGAAATAACCATTACCCACATAAACTAATTATAATTTTGTAAACCTAATGCCCACATATACATTAACATATTTGCATGTCAAAAGGGGAAATATTTAATAAAAAAGAAAAAAAAAATAACAAATGGTCTAATAGATTGGGAGTTTTGGGACTTTACAAACTTCATTGAATATTTTCTATCATGGAGTACAAATATGAAATATATACATTCTTATGCATTAAGTCAGATTAGTCTATTTATATGTGTTTTAACAATTTGCAGTTTTTTATTGTCAATATTTAAGCGTTGCTAGTGTGAGCAAGCCCGATATGGACCCGATATGAATCTGAAGCCCGAAAAGTAACATCGGCCGAATTTAAGCCTATAGTAGTGAAGCTCAGATGGTATATGAGTTTGAGCTTATAGCCGTGATGTAATTTGAGTCTAAGTCATTTAAGGCTCATCTCACAAGATTCGATTGACATGCCTAACTAAAAGGTGGAATAATGGATCGAGATTCTATTCAAGAAATGGAATGGAGTTTTCGATGATCAAGTTTCTAACTATGCCTTTATGTCGTTCTCTTTTGCATGCAAGGAGAAAATTTGGAGAATTAAGAACTATGTCCTTCATGGGATCTCATGTCGTTCTCTTTCGTATGCATGAAGGAAATCTGCAGAATTAAGAATAACTTTTGCTTCCTAGCTTAATAAAATATACGTTGTCTTATGTGTATGCTATAATCCATATGTATCATCTTAAACTTTTACTTAATTGGACCCCTAATTAAATTTATAATTAGGGGTTAGAGTTCGATAAATCTAATAAGTCAAGGACCATGGTGTTGGTCCCAAGTGGTCAGATGAGGTTTAGAGGGGGGGAGGGGGTGAATAAACCTCTTTAAAATTTTCTTCCAATTTTAACTTTAAAACTTCTCTCTAACTGTGAGCAGACTAAGCTGATCAGAGTAGTAAGTTACAAGTCTGTTCGCGAACAAATCTTTGAACAGGTTGATGACCACTCGTCTGATAATTACTTAGCTGATTTTGTTAAATCAGTTTTAATACTTAGAGTACTTGCAGCGGATTTTTCAAAGGGTTTTTCTCAAGTAATCTCAGCAGTTTGAAAAGTGTTTCCCCAGTTTTATAAACTCCTTTTAATATCTTTTCAAACAGTTAAGTAAAGTGTTTTTATGCAGTCAGAAAATATGCAAGTTTAAAAAGCAATGTAAAAACACCTGTAATTTTTATAGTGGTTATATGGATGTAAATATCCTTTAATCCACTCGTCCAAGTCACAAAGATCTTGGGTTATACTAGAAACACAAAGTAACCAGTACACTCTGCTTACGCCGATCAACAAATGAACAGGTCGTAAGTGCGCAGTAAGAAATCACAAAGAAATCCTACTCTCTGAAGTAATATCACTCACTTAGATGGATATCTACTTCTCACAACACTCTTGTTTACAAAATCACTCAGAAGATGTATTTTTCTTTGTTCTTCAACTTCGCTTTTCGTCAACAGATGACTAAGCTGATGAGTGAGCTGTTCTTGAGACTTAAGAGTTCTGCTTCAAAAATTCTCTCAGAAAGTGTGTTGCTTATATTCTCTTCGTCTCTTTCAGCTATTTATACTTGAGGTTTGAAAAATGTCCGTTGAAGAGAGACAAGATTCAAATTCCTCGAGTACTGGTCCTTAAAATCCGCGAACGGCTCTTTTGCAGTCTGTCCGTACTGTCAACAGTACTATTCTGCAGGCAGCATTAAATGCACCCAGCTGATGCGAAGCATTTCTTCAATCATTTGTCTTAAATGTCCTTGTACTTCAGCATTTATTACTTCCAGGGCATTTATTACCGTTGGGAAGACTTTATGATCCTTTCCACTTGGCTGTCGGAAGTGCACGTCTGATGGCGAACTAAGCTGATCTCAAACTTGAACAAATCTGATTTGAGTCGGCTGATATTCATCAGTCTGATATCTTTCCTTTAGCAGATCAGAAGTCTTGGACCTTGAAATTTGACTCTTCTGATGTATTCATTACTTAGTCAAAATTTCTTCAAAGGGATCATCAGCTAAGTTAACCCATACTTAGCCAATCTTGAAGTTTTGGAAATCTTCAAAACCTCCCTTAACAAATTGTCTTCAGTGCTTTCATCTTCATCCTTATCCAACACATGGAGTGGATTTCAACTCAAACACCAATATATTTTTTTTGTTTAGCATTTTTGAATCATCCTACTAAAAGAAAAATAGTAGTAATACTTTTTCGGGATTCATACTTTTTTAATAACAAGAGGAATATTAGTGATTTCAAGATTAAAAGGAACTGTTGCTCTTGCTAAGAAATTAGTTGAAACAAAAAGGAATATTGTGTATGATTTTGTATATTTACTTCTGAAATTGGCAATTGTCAGTTGCTACATGGATCATGGAGAGGACATTTTCTGCTAAATATATGAAAAACCAAATGAGGATTAGAATGAGAAATTAATGGGAAAATGACTATGTTGTTACATGTATAGAGAAAGATTTTATATTTGATATAACTTTGAATGATCTAATCATAAAGAAAGTCTATAACAAATCGACGTAGACATTATTCTTTTTTTTTTTTTTTTTGTTCTATCTAATTGATTTGAGCTTAGACTAAGCTTGTCAAATTTTTACTGTTTTTGAATTTTTTTCAGAATTGATCTTTATAAAATATTATAAGTAATTGCAGTTAGTTTTACAAGGACCCGGTGAAAATATTTCCTTGCTCCGCCATTGTTATGTCCCATGTTGGTTTAGACTCAACAATGATGTTTCACATCAGAATTGTTGAACTTTTGGTGCCCTTTTCTAAAGAAACTCAATAGAAGAATATTATCACATGTAAATTCTCCAAATCTAAACATTGGTTCCAACAAATGCTGAGCTCAAGTCTATTTTGTTAGCCCTCAATTTTTTGACAAACAAGAAATAGATAAAAAAAATTGAGAGTGACTTAGATTGAATTTGTCCAACAAACTATACTTTATATTGTGAACGTTTCTTATTTTAATTTATATACTTGCTTTTCATTTTTTTTAATAATACAAATAGAGTATAGGGGAGGCATATTCATGCATGGAGACATAGATAGATATTTTATCTAGTTTTACACTCCTTGGTTTATTTAGTAACAAAGACTAAATTATCAATATGTATTAAATTGTCTTGTCAGATTCTTAATAGGAATGAACTCAATAAAAAAACAGATTTTGCTTTTTGTTAGTTGTGGAATTGTTGGTGTCAAATGATGGAGTTCATTTGTTGTTTGTTTGGCGAGCACACACAACTATCTTATAATTTAATTTGAAATATACCACTTAACTTAAATGTAAAATTTAATATATTCTACTAATATAATTTTTTAGAGTTGAAATTTCATTACAACACGATGCAATATTATAATTAAATTTTTTATTAATTAATACGAAATGATTCCCCCTTCCAATCATATTCTCAGTCATACAAATATCCATCCAACAACAATACAATTCTTCAGAATACAAATATATAGTCTCATTCAGAGGGTGGCGCGAGTTGTGTAAGTCCGACAACTTCAAGTCATGTTGCGTGGGTGACGTCTTATTTGCCCATAATCTCCGCGTCGCCTCTCAATCTTGTTCTCCTTCCTAACTTCAACACGCTCTCCACAATGAATAGCCTCGGTTTAGGCCGATTCCCTCCATATGGGTCAAGAAACTGTTGTTAAATGTTTAAAACAATCTGTGTATATAAAATATTTTATATTTCTAAGTACTGTAGTAAATTATTCTCACAAATTAATTATTTATATATTATAAAAACTATAGTAAATTATTCCAACAGAATAATTATTTATAATTAACTCTAATTATAAATCTTATTATAGTTTATTCTCGCAGAACAAATAAAATTAAAATTTAATAACAGTGCACTTACTGAAATAATTCTGAAACGAAAAAATCGACTGAGGCTTGCTTATGCAATGTCCTTAAGACAATATTTCTAGGCTGTCAAAGGTGCAACAATTCGTCCCAGTAGTGTTCCAAGATACAACAGTCGGATACTTGTTTCTTTGCACAAATAACAAGTCCACGGCGAACTTTAACAAATAGAATATTTGAACAATTATTAAGAGAAGAATATAGAGAGAAGAAAGATAGGATTATGCTTTTGCTGCTAGAAAACGGGATGAGAGAATTGACCAAATTCTCCCTCTATTTATAGCAGCAGAAAAGGTGTTGCTGAAGGGACATGTCTGTTTGGATCAAACCAGTAGCATTGGTTCGGACCGAATGGGTGCAACTGGTTCAATTCAAACTGAACCGGTGCCACAATTCAAAAAATAGGCGCGTGGATCTTTTTCGAGACGGGTCAACTAAACGGATCTTGTTCGGGTCAACCGGATCAGCTACGCGGATCAAATTTGTATGGATTTAGTAATTGGGCTTTTAAGTTTTGGGCCAAAACATTAATTAAATTTTGTCCAAAAATATAATATTATGTTAGAGCCCAAGCCCAAGCCCAAGCCCAAGCCCAAGCCCAAGCTCAATATCAACCCAAACCCGAGTCGAGTCGGCCGGTCGGACGGACGACAGCCGCGCGCACGTGTGGAATTTTCATCAACGTCTTCTCCCCTCAGAAAACTTTGGTACCCCCAATGAGCCCTACCCTTATCCATTTTTTTGTATTATAAATGAACAAGATCTTTTAAATTTCCTCCATGCGGGATAAAAACATTTTTCCTCTCTAAGTTCATTCATTTCTCATTTCATGGGCTTAATTCCAATTGGGCTCAATCCAATTGGGTTAATACCCATAAAACCCAACAGAATCACTTGTACTCATAATCTAGGTGAATCCTCATACGTTTGAACAACGATTTCAATGATGCAAAGCCCTTTCCACAAACACTACAATTATGTTTAGTTTATGGATTTCAGGGAGTAAAATGATAGGTAAAATGCAAATGAATAAAACTAAAGTTCAGTGTTGTGTCATTGAATGCGAAATAAAATAGTTTCCTTAGCATTATTACTCACTGAAGTTCAAGAATCAAACATAAGGGGTTGGTCTCTTTGTCGGAAAATTAGTACCTACCCCGGTGGATTTAATCCACCCTCCACTACTGTAGGATCTAAGTAACCCTCTATCCCTGTATATTTGTCGACAAATAAAATTCAATGTTACATCATTCAATGCAAAATAAAATAGTTTCCTTATCATTATTAATCACTGAAGTCCAATAATCAAATGTAAGGGGTTAAGGTCTCTTTGACCCTATCTGTTTGTTGCCATCTGGCTTATCATCTTCTTTGTAGTGATACGACTCCCGCCTCAAGTCTCATCCCACCACCACCATGAGATACCGCAAAACTTCTCGCTACAGATACGTACATTCAACGCGCCCTAGGCACCACAGGTCCGAATTGTCTCGGAAATTGAAACCATGAACGATGGTATTGGATAATGAGGAGCCATCAACATTAGACACTCACAAATATAATAAAAATATATAGACATTTGGTAGTTCATTAGTCTTCTCATTTGCAAGAATTTTGCAAGAAGCAGCATTGCATGTAGATCCAAATTTCTTAACTAGATTTGGATTTTAAACAATTTGTTGCAACAATAGTGTGAATTCAACAAAATAAAATGACTTTGAAATATCACAAAAACTAACATTGACCACCTTCTATTTTCATGAAATATTCTTTTTAATAGTTATATTGAAATATATAATATACATTATTCTTTATTTTCTAATTAGATTGCATATGCTACATAATCAATGCTTACACCATGTACAAATAAGGTCTATATACTCCAAGTTTAATTAAGATGTAGCTCCCTTCTTTTTATTTTGTGAGAAAGATCAAAACACAACTCATCATTAAATCAAAACAATCAACAAATAAATCATCACAATTATTAACTAAAATGAAGGAAATGAGTATTTGAGCTAGTAAAAAAGTCAACATGGACTTCAATAAAGCATTTAGAAGCTAAATGTCATTTTCAGAAACTTCACGGCACAGTGTGATATATATCAAAGTTGAAGGACTTAATTACAGTTTGTTGCTATACCCTCTTTCCCGCCAAAACCCCTCGTGTAATATCCCCACTCTCCTCATTTTGCCGCCAACATCAACCCCTAATTCTCTCTTTCTCAGGCGGAAACAAAAATCTCTCTCTCTCTCTCTCTCTCTCTCTCTAGAGAAGCTGTCGGCGGCGCCATGAATGACCTCGACTTCAAACAAGACAAAGGTGAGCGGCAATTTGATTCTCTATCCGTGTGTGTATACTGAAATGTTTGCGAGTGTAATTTACTAATACTCGTTGTTGGACTTTCCTGGACGAAGAAATCGCGAAAGATTTCCTCACAAATTTTGCAGATCCGGATGGCGAAGCCAAATACATGAACATCCTTGTAAGATTCTACTTCCTTTTCTCCCTCGTTTTATGCTTCCGATAAAAATACGAATATGTAATTGCATAATTTTGAGCGTTTTTATTCGTCTATTAATATTCCAGCAAGATGTAGCCAATCACAAAACAAAGGCCATCCAAATTGAGCTCGAGGACTTGGTTAATGTGAGCTTTCTGTCCTTTGGATCTTGTTTTATTTCATTTAGTTGAAGTTAGGGGATTTTGTTTGAATTTAGGTTAATTGGTTTTTGGTTGATGAGAACAGTATAAGGATTTGGATGAAGATTTTTTGAGGCGAGTAACCGAAAATACTCGGCGGTATCTTGGAATATTTGCTAATGCAATTGACGAGCTACTGCCAGAGCCAACAGAGGTGCTTCCAGAAGACGACCTTGATATTTTCATGACTCAAAGGGCGGATGAAGGAACTGAGAACGCTGATGGATCTTATCCTCAGAAAAAGACGCCTCCAGAAATTAAGAGATTTTAGTAAGATTCATTCAAATTATTTAAATTTTCTATTTTGGTTAGTAGCTAGTAGTATCCTCATAGCATAGTAAGTTTTATTTGAAAGGTTAAATGAAAGTAACTGATGGAAAAACCAAAAAATGAAAGGTTTTGAGGTCAGCTTACTACATACAACTGTTTTCACTGTCTTATGGTGGTGTATTTACTCTTTCATGAACTAATTACAAGCACAATACTCTTGATTGATACCTAAATATTGAATTGAGAACAAGACAATTCTTGTTTGCTAATATGTGCCGAAAATAAGGATCACTAACATGTCTCTTTGTGGAACCAGCGAAGTTTATATTAAGGCATCTTCGAAAGGGCGGCCTTTCACAATTAGGGAGGTCAAAGCTTCATATATTGGACAGCTTGTACGTACATCTGGGATCGTGACTCGATGCTCGGATGTCAAACCACTGATGCAGGTGGCTGTATATACTTGTGAAGAGTGTGGATTTGAAATCTATCAGGTTGGAGTTTGGTCTCTGCTCAACTTTGATTCTAGTATATTTTGCTTCATGTGCTTACTAAACTGACCACCATTATATGTGACTCAGGAGGTAACTGCTCGAGTATACATGCCTCTTTTTGATTGCCCATCTGTTCAATGCAAAAATAATCGAGCAAAAGGGAACCTCATTCCCCAACTCCGAGCATCTAAGTTTTTGAAGTTTCAGGAGGTTTGTATGCATGCTGCTATTATTACTTTGTGGTGATGATTCCTTCGAAATTCAGGAGATCCATTTCTTATGTACTTCACATTCATTTCAGGCCAAACTTCAAGAACTGTCTGAACATGTCCCTAAAGGTCACATTCCTCGAACGATGACTGTTCATTTTAGGGGAGAGCTAACGAGAAAGGTTAGTTGTAATTGTCATATTTTGTGTGCTTATAGAAGTTGACATAATTGTTGCGCATCTAAGTTACAGAGATAATATCGGTTATCATTTGAATATACTATATCTGTTTTTCCTTTCTGTTGTATGCTAATTGGACTTAAATATGGGTCTCAGTTCTGGGTGAATGTCTACATATCAGATTACTTTAACGAAGTTATCTAGGCAAACTTGGAGAAATATTACTATATATGAGGTAGGATATATACTAAAATCGTGAAATAGGTTCAAAATACATGTTTATATCTATTCATCTGATTATGGATCAAATTAATCATCTAAGGAAATATTGCCATTCCAATATCTCAAAGAATTCACGTATGATGAAACAGTACCTCAATCATTTACACGATGCTGATTACACTTTGTAAAAGGTTTGATGAAGCAGCAATTTGCTTAAACCATGGTTACTCTTTAAGTGCCATATGTGTATTAAAGCTCAACAAGAAAAAGACAGAAATGAAACATTCATTCCTGGTCATTCTACATTTTTTATCAGAATAATTACTTTTTGAGTATTTGTACAGTTATTCACATCTCTGGATTCTTCTCTACACTGCAGGTTGCTCCTGGCGATATTGTTGAGTTGTCAGGGATATTTCTTCCAATGCCATACACTGGATTTAGGGCAATGCGAGCTGGCTTGATTGCAGATACATACTTGGAAGCCATGTCTGTTGACCATTTCAAGAAAAAATATGATGAGTAAGACATTTTGCTATATCTCAATTTGTTTATGATTACTATTACTTGATAAAAGTAAAATTTGTGATACATTAAATGGATACCTCTTGCTATTAGTAACACCTATCAAACAGGTGATGATTTTCGAAAAATACTTCATTAGATTTCTTCGAGTTGAACTGCAGAAAAGTCCTGCTTTATTGAATGCTGCTGCATTCGACTATACCGTAATTACAACACATTATTATTAAGCTTATGTTTAATTTACTGAATGGGAAAAGGAATTTGTGGATAAGATGTGACAGACAAAAAATATTCATTCCACTCCATTTCTCCTAAATTGGGAGTATGATAAGTGAAAATAACAATATATGTTGACGCCTTCTGCTGTATAGTCTTGTTATATGTGAAGTTATTTACTCAATGGGATGGATTGGACAAATGAAAAACAGTTCCAGTTAACAAATATTGGTTGTACTGAATCATGTATAAATTTTAAGCCTCTACATTTCTATCTGTTAAAAGAGATATCTTGAAATCCCATAGTCATAATGTATAGTTACTTTATGTAGTGAAAGCATTTAAGTTGGTCTGAAACCTGAAAAGTTTATCAATGAAACTGACTGTTTATCTTTAATTGCAGATATGAACTTAAAGGTGATGAGGAAGAACAAATTACTCGCTTAGCTGAGGATGGTGACATCTATAACAAATTGTCTCGTTCATTGGCCCCTGAAATTTTTGGGCATGAAGATATTAAAAAAGCTCTTCTGCTTCTCCTAGTTGGGGCTCCTCATCGAAAGTTGAAAGATGGGATGAAGGTAAATGCATGAAGATATTATTTGTATGCATCAATCCTATATTTCTTTAAGGAAACTGTACCTAATACTGTATATGAACTTTCTCATGTTTAAGAAAATAATTGACCTCATATCAAAATGCAGATTAGAGGGGACCTACACATATGTCTGATGGGTGATCCAGGTGTTGCAAAAAGTCAGCTGCTCAAGCACATAATCAATGTTGCACCAAGAGGTGTGTATACAACTGGCAAAGGAAGTAGTGGAGTTGGTCTTACTGCTGCTGTTCAGAAGGATCCTGTGACAAATGAAATGGTTTTGGAAGGTGGAGCTCTGGTGAGAGCTTTTTTATGAGTGCCTTATATTTTTCCTATTCATTCTATTTTTGCTGTTTTTCTTTCATTGAAGGGCTACCCATAAGAACCATTATGTGTATCAGGTACTGGCTGATATGGGCATATGTGCCATCGATGAGTTTGACAAAATGGATGAATTAGATCGCACAGCAATTCATGAAGTAATGGAGCAACAAACTGTTAGCATTGCTAAAGCTGGTATCACTACGTCTTTGAATGCACGAACTGCTGTCCTTGCCGCTGCTAACCCAGCCTGGTACCCAATTCATAAATTCATTTCAGTTTTTGCTTTAATTTTAACTTGAATATTATTTGTCATGTCTATGTACATTTGACAAGTGATCTGGAAGTGAAGTTAAAATCTACAAACCATGTCTAATTATAGATGATTAGGTTTCTCCAAATGCTAACTTTGTGGCAATTTTAATCTTTTCTCCTTTATGTTGAAGGGGGAGATATGACCTACGGAGAACACCAGCTGAGAATATTAATCTTCCTCCAGCCCTTCTATCAAGGTTTGATCTCCTGTGGTTGATCCTAGACCGTGCAGATATGGACACTGACCTTGAAATGGCGCGGCATGTTCTCCATGTCCACCAGGCAAAAGAATGTCCGGATCTTGGGTTCACTCCCCTAGAACCATCTTTGCTTAGGTAAATTTGCTACTTCCACGGATGAAGGTTGCTAAATGAAATCCTGAGTACCATTGTTTATGAAAACCAAGGTGTAAAAAAAAAAGATTGGCATCTATTTCGCACATTACACATATAGTGCCTAATCGATAACTGTCACGTTTAAATTGTTCTTATGTTAACCTGAATTATTATCATGACTACTAGGGCATATATTTCGTCTGCCAGAAAGCTTTCTCCTGCTGTCCCAAGGGAACTAGAGGAATATATAGCAAGTGCATATTCCAGTATAAGACAGGAAGAAGCAAAATCAAGTACCCCTCACTCTTATACAACAGTTAGAACTCTACTCAGCATTCTTAGGATATCAGCTGTAAGTTCTTTTCTTTTCCTCACTCAATGTTGATCAATATGACATCATTGCAGATCTAATTTTTTTGGCAAAACATTACAAATTAAGATATAAAACTTAATTTAGTAACTTCAAATATATTTGCAGGCTCTGGCAAGACTGAGATTCTCGGAAAATGTTGCCCAGAGTGATGTGGATGAGGCGCTTAGGTTAATGCAAATGTCAAAGTTCTCTTTGTACTCGGATGACCGTCAAAGATCTGGACTTGATGCAATTTCTGATATTTACTCAATATTACGAGATGAAGCTGCAAGAAGTAAACGTATGGATGTGAGTTATGCACACGCCCTCAACTGGATTTCAAGAAAGGTTGGTTTCTTTAAAAGCTGTAAATATAGAGATTTTCTTGGACTTGAGGGGATTCCCAATTTAATGATTTTTTTATTCATTATCATTTTTACTAAGTCTCATTGTTTCACACTTGGTGTCAACAGGGATACAGTGAAGCCCAGTTGAAAGAATGTTTAGAAGAATATGCAGCTTTGAATGTGTGGCAGATTCATCCAAACACCTTTGACATCCGTTTCATCGATGCTTAAGGTTGTCCCGAGCAAAAGACCTTGGCTTTTTACTTCAAGGTTAATAACTACAGGTTGTAGTATTACTATTTGTTAGAATGTTATGGTTGGGGCAGCCTTAATTGGATTAAGGTGAACAATATAAGATATTTTGTAGGCTGTTTTTAAATTTGTATTGAGGAGGTTGTTTCTAGAATTTGTAGATTAAGAAAGAATGCTTATTCATCTTCATTATCATCTTTCTCATTGTTGAATTTATTTAGAAAGATTATCAAGTCTCTGAATGGTGCAAAATGGTTATTTTATACAAAGCTTGCATATAAAAAGTACACATATCTTATCTGATTATTATTATTATTATTAAGTATATAGAAGCATGGTCTTTTAACCAAAACCTTTCAATTTGAACTCAAATTTAATTTCTGGTAATTTTGATTTATTTATTTGTCCTAGGAAAAATGAAATTGGTTGAATCAAATATTGTCAACTAACAAACTTTATTAAAGTAATTTCAATTTTGGCTAAATATTAAATAGGAGAAACGGAAATTAGCTAAATATTAAATAGGAGAAACGAAAATTAGTATTAAAGTTATGCATTTCAAATTCAAATGAGAAAAGGAAAAGGAGTTATATAGGGACAAAATATAGGAGCTTGTATATGTAAAGATATCATCCCGCAATTATATTATATAAAATGTTGTTGTTTGGCATTTTAAAAAAAAAAAAAAAATCATGGTTGGGAAATGTCAAACAAACATGTTTTTACTTTCTTAAATAAATTTTTCATCTCTCAGTTTTCTCAAATTACTTTCTCAAAAGTCAAACAAACAACAATTTTCTTATCTCTAAACAAAACAAATACAAATTATATTGGACTTTTGGCAGCTTGCACCCTCGAATTTTAATTTTGGCAGATTGCACCCTCGAAATACATAAGCTTTGGCAGATTGCACCCTCTAAAATTTTCCGGCCAAATAATTCGTCGGAAAATCAAAATTCTAATGTTGGCAAGGGTATAATTGTCTTTTTAATTCAATTCCCTCCAAAAAACTAATTCTTGCATTTTTGCATAGTTCTTCATCAACTCAAAAATTAATATTATTGCATTTAACATAAAAATGATTGCCAAGACATAATAAATACATGTAAACACAATGAACTTATCAACCCACAAATAAAAAATAGCAACAATATTCATATTAATCTAATAATCGATTTTCTTACCATAATACATAAATATAGTACTATGAAAGGAACAGTGCCCGAAAATATATGTGAATAACAAAAAAAATTAATAATCGATTTTCTTACCATAATGTGGAGCTTGACAACTCAAGGGAATGAGGAACTCATAATTTTCATCTTCTTCTACTCGCAATCTCAACCCCATTGATCAATACACGGTGTATAATACCGAATATTACATATAACTTCGATTTTATAGTAAATGTGATGCAAAAATGGGGCAAAATTGAAGTGACAATGTGATAAAGCCCTAATCGGTGTTGCTGGAGCAGGGTTTTTATATTTTTCTTTTAGGAATTTAGATTAAATTAATGTGTAAATGGACAAATTAACCCCTAAACTACACATTTAATTTAGTTGGCTTAATTTTTTGGCGGGTAATAATTTTCTTTGGAGGGAAGTGAATTTAAAAGACAATTATACCCTTTTCAACATCAGAATTTTGATTTTCCGACGAATTATTTGGCCGAAAAAATTTAGAGGGTGCAATCTGCCAAAATTTAAATTCGAGGGTGCAAACTGCCAAAGAGCCCATTTTCGAGGGTGGAAGCTGCCAAAAGTCCAATTATATTCTGATTTAATATAAAGTAACATATCTCTTACACAATTTATTACACATAACAAACATGATTCAATATAATATCATACACATCTTACACCTACAATCTAACTCTTCCAAAAATAACATACAACTATTTTATTTCTCAAACCACTCTCTCAAACCCAAACAAACAACATTATGCAAATCGAGATTATTTCACAAGCCTCTACTACTCTCCAAACTACTTTCCCAAATACCAAACAAACATGCCAAAAAATTCATGTTCGTCTATTATTCCAGCGAAATTGATTTATTTGCTCAAATGAGCAATTAATTAATTATCTAAGTTCGAAATTTAGAAGAATACTCATTTTCACCATAACATAAGCTGCTAATTAAGGGACTCATTGAAGGTGCACTTATATATATTTTGTATGATGTATGATATAGACCTAGCTAAATAGTCCCAGTCTTTGTCTTCTCCATTTCCATGGAATATTGGTACGTATATCTTTTTGCTTATTTGAAGTGATTTATCATTTTAAATTATTCAGATTTGTGATGTATTAGACCTTTCAATATTAATATATATAGTGTCATATGATATAATCAACTTATTAGTGAAATATATTAACTAAATTAATTATTATAATTTTTATAAATTTAGTTAAGTTGGCTGGTCAGCCGTACCAATGGATAAAGAAAAATGGGACGGGGGAAGTACATAGTATCTATATATATATATATATATATATATATATATATATATATATATATATATATATATATATATATATATATATAAAATAAAATTATATTATATTATATTATTTATATTTATTGATGCAGAAAGTCAAGAGAAATTAATCTTGAAAGGCATAACATGAATAGTACTGCCGGGCGAAATGCTAGTCATGTTCGGCCCACTCGGGAGAGTGGCAAAACAATGTTACTAACCGCACTCGGGGGTCGACTAGGTGGTCATCTAGCCGGCAACATAACTTACAAAAACAAACCATTCTCCAACGCTATGGAAAGTAACACCGATTTTCTCGCACAAGATGATGCCCTTCATCCTCATATAACCATGACAGAAACACTGGTCTACACAGCCCTCTTGCGCCTGCCGAAAACATTAACTATAGAGCAAAAATCATAGCACGGCTGTGGTAACTCAACTTGGACTCTCAAGTTGCAAGAATATCATTATAGGTGGTGGCCTTTTAAAGGAAATATCCGGAGGCGAAAGAAAAAGAGTTAGTATCGGACAAGAAATGATGATAAATCCAAGTCTCTTGTTTCTTGACGAGCCAACATCGGGGCTTGATTCGACCACGTAGGATCGTGTCTGCACTTTGAGAATTGGCTAATGGGGGTAGAACAATTGTTATGACGATTCACCAGCCCTTGAGCAGGCTCAATTTTAATGGTAATTGTATTTTTGGAAAGGCTCAATTTTAATGGCAATTGTATTTTGGGAAGGGCTCTATTGCTTTGAATTATTTCTCTTCTGTCGGTTTTGTTCCATCGGTTGCCATGAATCCTGTAGATTTTCTGTTACCAATGGTATGTACATATTAATCAGTAATGGATTAAATTTCTGCTTATTATAATTATTTCTTCATATTTGTTATGATTATTTTGTAAGAATTTCATCTGATGATTCATGTGAAGATGAACTCGCCATTAAGCAAACTTTGGTTTGTTCTTACGAGAAAAAATTGTCGGAAAGTGTGGAGTCGGAAGTTGGTAGTGATCATAATCAGGTTCATAACTCATTTGATGATAAGAAGCTTAAGCGATGGTCGAGCACATGGGGTCAACAATTTTCTGTTATATTCAGAAGAGGATTAAAAGAACTAAAGCGTGACTCGTTCTCCGTCCTCAAGATTGCTAAGGTTCTTTTAGTAGCTGTCCTTTGTGGATTGTTATGGTGGCAATCTGATACTAGTAGGCACTGTTAGAGTTAGAGTTATAGCGTGTTAGGAATACTATTTGGTTTTGGTTGGGTTTTTAGTATATATGGAGTCTTATCTCTTTGTATAAATACCCTTTTCCTGGGTTCATTATTAATAACAACTTTACACTTTCTCCCTATATCTTATCTTATAACATGGTATCAGAGCTTAGGTTTTTGGTTACCTAGGGTTTTGAGGAAAAAAAAAAGGAGTACACAAGATAGAGTAAACCCTAGCCGCCGCGGTGACCATCTAACTCATCGCCGCCGCCGCTGGCCATTCCAATTAAGCCGCTGTCTTTTCGTTATTGTCCCACCACCATTAAAAAGAAAAAAAAAGGTTCTACCATCTTCTTAAACAAATCCATTTTTTTTACCCACCCACTCAACTCAGATTTAAAGAAAAGAAAGGGGCGTCTCAAGCCTTAGTTCAAGTCACAACTAGCCAAGTCCACGCTTAGTTTTCGCAGCCATAATGGCTGCTTCAGACGGTTTCAGATTATTTCAATCCTAGCCCAATTCGAAGAGTAGTGCAAAGATGAGTAGTTGTTCTGGACTTCTGGTGGTTATATTTTTGGATTGATGTGTTGAGCAACTCTATGGTTAGTTGCTCAGGGGGAGTAGTGAGTAATAATTATTTTTTGCTTTCTAGGTATTTTTCGTTGTTTGGTTTGTTGGGTTTTGGTTGGTGATATTGTTGTTGTTGATGGAAGTTGTTGCAATTGAATTATTGCTTGGTAATTTTCGGTGGTGCGGTCGTCGCGCACTATTTGTTGGACATTTGGTTGGAATCAAATTACGGTCGAGGAAGCTACAGAGTGTTAGTGGATGTTATCCCCGACGTCGGCATTGATCCCCAAGATTGTCGGTTGTGTTGATCAAGTGATCCATTTGTTATGTTTTGATTGGTGGTTTGCCAATCGTTGTCACCGCGGTGTTCGCAGATGTTAGTTTCGACGTTAAAATTAATTACCAAGAGTTCTCCAATTCAATGCAGGTCGTTATCAAGTTCATCATCAACTGTCAACTATTGCTACAACCTTCACTTAGTTAATCTTATTTATGGTGTTTTATGTTTAGTTGTTATCGAGTGATTATCGTATTTGTAACAAGCTTAGAGCTACTAGCTCTAGCTTGAGGGGGAGTGTTAGAGTTAGAGTTAGAGTTATAGCATGAGAGAGTTATAGCGTGTTAGGAGTACTATTAGGTTTAGGTTGGGTATTTTAGTATGTATGGAGTCTTATCTCTTTGTATAAATACCCCTTCATGCGTTCATTATTAATAACAACTTTACACTTTCTCCCTATATCTTTTCTCTTATAACAGGCACTAACAAGGTCATGTGATTTAATTTATTTTCCAGATTTAATAACATTTGATTGATTGTGTATTGTCAGTTAATAATGATTGTGCAGCTCGGACTTGATGCTTGCAAAAGAAAGGGCTTCGGGTATGTACCACCTATCGTCATACTTTATGGGATTGACACTTGGTGACTTGCCAATGGATTTAGCCCTTCCGACTGTTTTTTTCACAATAACATACAGGATGGCGGTCTTAATCCAACACCCTCTTTCTTTTCGGGATTATTTGTTCTATTATACAGTGTGCTTTGTTCAAAAGGGCTTGGGCTTGCTATCGGAGCTATGATCGTGGATATGGAATCAACCTCCACTTTTGGAACCGCACTTACGTTAACTTTTCTCCTACCCAGCGGTTTCTACGTCCAACATATGCCCATATTCATACGATGGGTTGTTAGCGCAATACAAGCCTGGTGAGACATATATGTGTGGCAACAATAAAACTTGTTTGGTGGAGGATTTTCATATTGTTAAAACTGGCTTGATGGGTTAGCCACATCTGTTATTGCCATGACTATAATGTTAGTGGGCTATAGATTCATTGCATATTTTGCTCTCATGAGATAAATGTATTTCATTCTTAGGATGCGTTTGCAAACCCTGTTGCAAACAACTTATTAGTTTTTCTTATCTCGAACACAACAATATGATGTTTGCAAAATTAGTTTCATCTCCAGCTTCTCTCAAAATAAGTTATTTTTAACTCATAAATTGTAAGCTTCTCCTGAGGTGCTTCCGTTTATACTGAATTTAACTCACAATCTCTTACCTCAACATATTTGCTAGAGTTTGCAAACGCACCACTGATGTTTTGGACTAGTATTACCACTTATGGAAACTCTCATAATTGATATGATAACTTTTTATTCTTAGTGGAGCTTTTTGCTTTCTTTAAATAATGTGGTGATACCTCTCAAATATATTTTTGTGTTGTGATTTTTATGGTGTTTAATTTCCAATATAATAATTTGAGTATATTTTCTAATATATTATGATTGATGTAGTGATCTATTCATAGTTGCATTCAAATATATATCATAAAATCCAAATTTTACAACTTACATTTTTTTTTTTGACAACTGCAATAATAAAATTAATATCAAATTCTAATATTTTCAATTATTACAAAGATTGGTATTAATAAAATTTAAATATTGTTTTACTATTTTAATCGCTAAACAAAATTTGGTTCAGTGAATATTTTTTATTTAACCCACATGTTTCATTTTGTTTTAGATAGCAAACTTTCATAACATTCTCTCTTTGGAATCTACAAGTAGAACCTGCAATTTATGTAATCATTAAAGACTAACATTTAATGTATTTTAGGTTCAAGTCCTCACTACTTAATTTATCTAGGTAGCCATCAAGTATTCATACTAACGGAAAATAGAATTTGTAAATATTTCATGACAAATACTTTTTGGTATCAAAGCCAACATATATTTTAAATTATTATTTACTAATACTACTTTTATAGACGTGACACTGATAAATGATTTATTCATTGTTTTTTTTAATAAATTAGAAAAGTGCACGTGGGTTACACGTGATTAACTAATTTCCTATGTAGTTGAATCATATAATTATTTCACATCTTGCAATAGTCTTAATGACATACCACATATTTTTTTTATTAAATCACTTTAATTATTATTATGTTGTTACCAATAATTGAGTTTTAGTTAATCATGTGCAATGCACGTGCACTTTTTTAGCATAGTAAAATATAATTAATATTGTCGTATTCAGATCTTTAATTGATCGGATCATGCTAGATCCATATTCACTTCATCTATTACTGGTCTTCCTAACCGGATTAGATCAATCAAATCTCTATAATCGAATAAATATCCTGATAAATCAGAGCGAATACGGATCAGGTTTGTATTAAAATCCGACCCATTGACAACCCTCTATAAGTGTACTAATCTTCTAAGAGAATTGCTTGGTGATAATATTCGGCGGAGATGGTGGACATAGTCATAGAGGCCAAAACTCAACAGAGTTCGGCCATCTTCAACAAAGCCAATTGTCCCGTCACATTGAAGGTATAATATTTTTAATTTTTCTTCTATGTTGTGCATGCATTAACTAATTTATATAAGAATACCAAAAGTACTTATTCATAATTTAATTTCATTGGTATCCAATTAAAAATGATCATGTATTTGTTATAGGAAGTATAATTAATTTTTATGTTGTTGCATGCAGTTTGAGGATGTTACATACAAAAGAAAAATGATGCAGAAAGTCAAGAGAAATTAATCTTGAAAGGCATAAACAGGAATAATACTGCCGAGCGAAATGCTAGTCATGCTCAGCCCATCCGGGAGAGTGGCAGAACAACGTTACTAACCGCACTCGGGGGTCGACTAGGTGGTCATCTAGCCGGCAACATAACTTACAAAAACAAACCATTCTCTAACGCGATGAAAAGTAACACCGGTTTTCTCGATGTCCTACATCCTCATCTAACCATGACAGAAATGTTGGGTCTACACAGCCCTCTTGCGCCTGCCGAAAACATTAACTAAAGTGCAAAAATCATAGCACGCCGAAGCTGTGGTAACTCAACTTGGACTCTCAAGTTGCAAGAATAGAATTATAGGTGGTGGCCTTTTAAAAGGAATATCCGGAGGCGAAAGAAAAATAGTTAGTATTGGGCAAGAAATGATGATAAATCCAAGCCTCTTGTTTCTTGACGAGCCAACATCGGGGCTTGATTCGATCATGTCTCAGAGGATTGTGTCTACACTTTTGAAATCGGCTAATGGGGGTAGAAAAATTGTTATGACGATGCACCAGCCCTCGAGCAGACTCTATTACATGTTTCATTATGTTTTGTTGTTGTGCGATGGAAATCCTTTGTATTTTTGGAAGGGCTCTAATGCTTTGGATTATTTCTTGTCTGTTGGTTTTGTTCCATGGGTTGCCATGAGTCCTGTAGATTTTTTGTTAGATCTTGCCAAATGGTATGTAAATATTCATTAGTGATGGATTAAATTTCTGCTTATTATAATTATTTTTTCAAACATGTCCTTTGTGGATTGTTATGGTGGCAATCAGTTACTAGTAGGTACTTACAATATCATGTGATTTAATTTATTTTAGATGACAAACTTTCATAACATTCTCTCTTTGGAATACTCAAGTAGAACCTGCAATCTATGTAATCATTAAAGACTAACATTTAATGTATTTTAGGTTCAAGTCCTCACTACTTAATTTATCTAGGTTCCATCAAATATTCATACTAACGGAAAATAGAATTCGTAAATGTTTCATGACAAATACTTTTTGGTATCAAAGCCAACATATATTTTAAATTATTATTTACTAATACTACTTTCGTAGACGTGACACTGATAAATGATTTATTCATTGTTTTTTTTAATAAATTAGAAAAGTGCACGTGGGTTACACGTGATTAACTAATTTCCTATGTAGTTGAATCATATAATTATTTCACATCTTGCAATAGTCTTAATGACATACCACATATTCTTTTGATTAAATCACTTTAATTATTATTATGTTGTTACCAATAATTGAGTTTTAGTTAATCATGTGCAATGCAAGTGCACTTTTCTAGCATAGTAAAATATAATTAATATTGTCTTGTTCAGATCTTTAATTGATCGGATCATGCTAGATCCATATTCACTTCATCTATTACTGGTCTTCCTAATCGGATTAGATCAATCGAATCTCTATAATCGAATAAATATCCTGATAAATCAGAGCGAATACAGATCAGGTTTGTATTAAAATCCGACCCATTGACAACCTTATATAAGTGTACTAATCTTCTAAGAGAATTGCTTGGTGATAATATACGGCGGAGATGGTGGACATAGTCATAGAGGCCAAAACTCAACAGAGTTCGGCCATCTTCAACAAAGCTAATTGTCCCGTCGCATTGAAGGTATAACATTTTTTAATTTTTCTTCTTTGTTGTGCATGCATTAACTAATTTAAATAAGAATACCAAAAGTACTTATTCATAATTTAATTTCATTGGTATCCAATTAAAAATGATCATGTATTTGTTATAGGAAGTACAATTAATTTTTATGTTGTTGCATGCAGTTTGAGGATGTTACATACAAAAGAAAAATGATGCAGGAAGTCAAGAGAAATTAATCTAGAAAGGCATAAACAGGAATAATACTGCCGAGCGAAATGCTAGTCATGCTCAGCTCATCCAGGAGAGTGGCAAAACAACGTTACAAACCGCACTCGGGGGTCGACGAGGTGGTCATCTAGCCGGCAACATAACTTAAAAAAACAAACCATTCTCTAACGCGATGAAAAGTAACACCGGTTTTCTCGATGTCCTACATCCTCATCTAACCATGACAGAAATGATGGGTCTACACATCCCTCTTGCGCCTGCCGAAAACATTAACTAAAGAGCAAAAATCATAGCACGCCGAAGTTGTGGTAACTCAACTTGGACTCTCAAGTTGCAAGAATAGAATTATAGGTGGTGGCCTTTTAAAAGGAATATCCGGAGGCGAAAGAAAAAGAGTTAGTATTGGGCAAGAAATGATGATAAATCCAAGCCTCTTGTTTCTTGACGAGCCAACATCGGGGCTTGATTCGATCATGTCTCAGAGGATTGTGTCTACACTTTTGAAATCGGCTAATGGGGGTAGAAAAATTGTTATGACGATGCACCAGCCCTCGAGCAGGCTCTATTACATGTTTCATTATGTTTTGTTGTTGTGCGATGGAAATCCTTTGTATTTTTGGAAGGGCTCTAATGCTTTGGATTATTTCTTGTCTGTTGGTTTTGTTCCATGGGTTGTCATGAGTCCTTTAGATTTTTTGTTAGATCTTGCCAAATGGTATGTAAATATTCATTAGTGATGGATTAAATTTCTGCTTATTATAATTATTTTTTCATACCTGTCCTTTGTGGATTGTTATCGTGGCAATCAGTTACTAGTAGGCACTTACAATATCATGTGATTTAATTTATTTTAGATGACAAACTTTCATAACATTCTATCTTTGGAATCCTCAGGTAGGAAGAAAAAAAAAAAAAGACTAACATTAAATGTATTTTAGGTTCAAGTCCTCACTACTTAATTTATCTAGGTAGCCATCAAGTATTCATACTAACGAAAAATAGAATTCGTAAATGTCTCATGACAAATACTTTTTGGTATCAAAGCCAACATATATTTTAAATTATTATTTACTAATACTACTTTCATAGACGTGACACTGATAAATGATTTATTCATTGTTTTTTTTAATAAATTAGAAAAGTGCACGTGGGTTACACGTGATTAACTAATTTCCTATGTAGTTGAATCATGTAATTATTTCACATCTTGCAATAGTGTTAATGACATACCACATATTTTTTTGATTAAATCACTTTAATTATTATTATGTTGTTACCAATAATTGAGTTTTAGTTAATCATGTGCAATGCACGTGCACTTTTCTAGCATAGTAAAATATAATTAATATTGTCGTATTCAGATCTTTAATTGATCGGATCATGCTAGATCCATATTCACTTCATCTATTACTTGTCTTCCTAATCGGATTAGATCAATCGAATCTCTATAATCGAATAAATATCCTAATAAATCAGAGCGAATACAGATCAGGTTTGTATTAAAATCCTACCCATTGACAACCCTATATAAGTGTACTAATCTTCTCAGAGAATTGTTTGGTGATGATATACGGCGGAGATGGTGGACATAGTCATAGAGGCCAAAACTCAACAGAGTTCGGCTATCTTCAACAAATCCAATTGTCCCGTCGCATTGAAGGTATAATATTTTTAATTTTTCTTCTTTGTTGTGCATGCATTAACTAATTTAAATAAGAATACCAAAAGTACTTATTCATAATTTAATTTCATTGGTATCCAATTAAAAATAATCATGTATTTGTTATAGGAAGTACAATTAATTTTTATGTTGTTGCATGCAGTTTGAGGATGTTACATACAAAAGAAAAATGATGCAGAAAGTCAAGAGACATTAATCTTGAAAGGCATAAACATGAATAATACTGCCGAGCAAAATGCTAGTCATGCTCAGCCCATCCGGGAGAGTGGCAAAACAACGTTACTAACCGCACTCGGGGGTCGACTAGGTGGTCATCTAGCCGGCAACATAACTTACAAAAACAAACCATTCTCTAACGCGATGAAAAGTAACACTGGTTTTCTCGATGTCCTACATCCTCATCTAACCATGACAGAATTGTTGGGTCTACACAGCCCTCTTGCGCCTGCCGAAAACATTAACTAAAGAGCAAAAATCATAGCACGCCGAAGCTGTGGTAACTCAACTTGGACTCTCAAGTTGCAAGAATAGAATTATAGGTGGTGGCCTTTTAAAGGGAATATCCGTAGGCGAAAGAAAAATAGTTAGTATTGGGCAAGAAATGATGATAAATCCAAGCCTCTTGTTTATTGACGAGCCAACATCGGGGCTTGATTCGACCATGTCTCTGAGGATTGTGTCTACACTTTTGGAAACGGAAATGGGGGTAGAAAAATTGTTATGACGATGCACCACCCCTCGAGCAGGCTCTATTACATTTTTCATTAGGTTTTGTTGTTTTCCGTAGGAAATCCTTTGTATTTTTGGAAGGGCTCTAATGCTTTGGATTATTTCTTGTCTGTTGGTTTTGTTCCATGGGTTGCCATGAGTCCTTTAGATTTTTTGTTAGATCTTGCCAAATGGTATGTAAATATTCATTAGTGATGGATTAAATTTCTGCTTATTATAATTATTTTTTCATACATGTCCTTTGTGGATTGTTATGGTGGCAATCAGGTACTAGTAGGCACTTATAATATCATGTGATTTAATTTATTTTAGATGACAAACTTTCATAAGATTCTCTCTTTGGAATCCTCAAGTAGAACCTGCAATCTATGTAATCATTAAAGACTAACATTTAATGTATTTTAGGTTCATGTCCTCACTACTTAATTTATCTAGGTATCCATCATGTATTCATACTAACGGAAAATAGAATTCGTAAATGTTTCATGACAAATACTTTTTGGTATCAAAGCCAACATATATTTTAAATTATTATTTACTAATACTACTTTCATTGACGTGACACTGATAAATGCTTTATTCATTATTTTTTTTAATAAATTAGAAAAGTGCACGTGGGTTGCACATGATTAACTAATTTCCTATGTAGTTGAATTATATAATTATTCACGCGGTACTCGCGCACGTAAATTTGGTTGATAGCAAAGCATTACTTACAATATTTTATAACTATCAAAATTAGAATTATTGTAATAAAATAAAAATTAGAGTTACGAATATATGTGAAAAATAATTAAAATTTGATGATTGCATGTAGAGACTATAGTTTTGCATTCCTTAATTACAACGATTTGTTATCAAACTCACTAATGCAAGGGAATTATATTGATATTTAGTATTTTTCTTTTATGAAACAAAATTGCATAGGAGTAGAATGTCGCCCTTTAGTACAAAACTGAAAACTGGCATTACGTTTGTCCTTCAGTGCACAACATTGTTGGGTAGAAGCTTTAATCACATTCTAATACATAACAAAAGCTTAATAACTTTCTAATACAGAACATAAGCTTGGCTCTTGTTGAGCAAGTCATGTTTATGACCTTAGTGTTCTAACAAACTCTCAACCCCATATAGAGAGTTCCGGTTTTATAACGCACTTGGTCAAGCATCTTATCATCCACAAATTTATCCAGAGTTCAAAGATTAGCACGTTCTTCACCCTGTTTTGTACAACGATCAATGACTGAATGAGGGCCTATTACCTGTAGAGAAAATCTCTTAATTGATGCCCCCAAAAAAGAAATGCACATTGAAGATAACAAAGTAAGAAAAGAGAACATTAATTCAAAAATTGAATCAAAGTTACTTAATTCAACTCAAAAGATGTTAAGTTACAACATGCAAACAGATTTTCAGGAAATTACAAATTTGAGAGGCCCCCTAAATAAATAGGAAGAAAGAAGAAAAACAAAGTCTTTTATCAGCAAGAAATGGAATATATCAGGACAAACTTGATTAGAGGTAACTGTATGAACACAAATAAAATTGCAGGATTATTTTACCTTTACTTCAAACTACACAAAATTGCAAATTCGCTTCACCAACAACACTATCATGTTAAGATTGATGAGTAGAGAATAATATTTATCATGTTAAGATTGATGAGTATAGAATAATGGCTTCCTTGTTTCGAATTCAAGTTCCTTGATTCAGTAATTGGTTCAACACCATCATCTCTTCTTAATTGTCATCCTCCGAAGAACTTAATATGCACTTATTAGCTCCTTAACGATAACCACTAATAAATAAATATATATTGAAAGATGAAGACTTAAGAAACAGAAAAAGAAGATTGAGAGTGGACACCTTTAAGAGGTTCAAGGACTTCAACACCTCAATACCTACATCTTGCAATAGTCTTAATGACATACCACATATTTTTTTGATTAAATCACTTAAATTATTATTATGTTGTTACCAATAATTGAGTCTTAGTTAATCATGTGCAATGCACGTGCACTTTTCTAGCATAGTAAAATATAATTAATATTGTCTTGTTCAGATCTTTAATTGATCGGATCATGCTAGATCCATATTCACTTCATCTATTACTGGTCTTCCTAATCGGATTAGATCAATCGAATCTCTATAATCGAATAAATATCCTGATAAATCAGAGCGAATACAGATCAGGTTTGTATTAAAATCCGACCCATTGACAACCTTATATAAGTGTACTAATCTTCTAAGAGAATTGCTTGGTGATAATATACGGCGGAGATGGTGGACATAGTCATAGAGGCCAAAACTCAACAGAGTTCGGCCATCTTCAACAAAGCTAATTGTCCCGTCGCATTGAAGGTATAACATTTTTTAATTTTTCTTCTTTGTTGTGCATGCATTAACTAATTTAAATAAGAATACCAAAAGTACTTATTCATAATTTAATTTCATTGGTATCCAATTAAAAATGATCATGTATTTGTTATAGGAAGTACAATTAATTTTTATGTTGTTGCATGCAGTTTGAGGATGTTACATACAAAAGAAAAATGATGCAGGAAGTCAAGAGAAATTAATCTAGAAAGGCATAAACAGGAATAATACTGCCGAGCGAAATGCTAATCATGCTCAGCTCATCCAGGAGAGTGGCAAAACAACGTTACAAACCGCACTCGGGGGTCGACGAGGTGGTCATCTAGCCGGCAACATAACTTAAAAAAACAAACCATTCTCTAACGCGATGAAAAGTAACACCGGTTTTCTCGATGTCCTACATCCTCATCTAACCATGACAGAAATGATGGGTCTACACATCCCTCTTGCGCCTGCCGAAAACATTAACTAAAGAGCAAAAATCATAGCACGCCGAAGTTGTGGTAACTCAACTTGGACTCTCAAGTTGCAAGAATAGAATTATAAGTGGTGGCATTTTAAAGGGAATATCCGGAGGCGAAAGAAAAATAGTTAGTATTGGGCAAGAAATGATGATAAATCCAAGCCTCTTGTTTCTTGACGAGCCAACATCGGGGCTTGATTCTACCATGTCTCAGAGGATAGTGTCTACACTTTTGGAATCGGCTAATGGGGGTAGAAAAATTGTTATGAAGATGCACCAGCCCTCGAGCAGGCTCTATTGCATGTTTCATTAGGTTTTGTTGTTGTGCGATGGAAATCCTTTGTATTTTTGGAAGGGCTCTAATGCTTTGGGTTATTTCTTGTCTGTTGGTTTTGTTCCATGGGTTGCCATGAGTCCTGTAGATTTTTTGTTAGATCTTGCCAAATGGTATGTAAATATTCATTAGTGATGGATTAAATTTCTGCTTATTATAATTATTTTTTCATACATGTTATTATTATTTTGTAGGAATTTCGTCCGATGGTTCCTGTGAGGATGAAATCGCCATTAAGCAAACTTTGGTTTGTTCTTACAAGGAAAATTTGTCGGAAAGTGTAAAGTCGAAAGTTGGTAGTGATCATAATCGGATTCATTAATCAATTGATGATAAGAAGCTTAAGCGATGGTCGAGCACATGGGGTCAACAATTTTATGTTTTATTCAGAAGAGGATTAAAATGACGAAAGCATGACTCGTTCTCCGTCCTCAAGATTGCTCAGGTTCTTTTAGTAGCTGTCCTTTGTGGATTGTTATGGTGGCAATCAGTTACTAGTAGGCACTTACAATATCATGTGATTTAATTTAATTTAGATGACAAACCTTCATAACATTATCTCTTTGGAATCCTCAAGTAGAACCTGCAATCTATGCAATCATTAAAGACTAACATTTAATGTATTTTAGGTTCAAGTCCTCACTACTTAAATTTATCTAGGTAGCCATAAAGTATATATACTAACGAAAAATAGAATTCGTAAATGTTTCATGACAAATACTTTTTGGTATCATAGCCAACATATATTTTAAATTATTATTTACTAATACTACTTTAATTGACGTGTACACTGATAAATTGTTTATTCATTGTTTTTTTTTTTTTATAAATTAGAAAAGTGCACGTGGGTTACACGTGATTAACTAATTTCCTATGTAGTTGAATCATATAATTATATCACATCTTGCAATAGTCCTAATGACATACCACATATTTTTTTGATTAAATCACTTTAATTATTATTATGTTGTTACCAATAATTGAGTTTTAGTTAATCATGTGCAATGCACGTGCACTTTTCTAGCATAGTAATTAATATTGTCGTATTCAGATCTTTAATTGATCGGATCATGCTAGATCCATATTCACTTCATCTATTACTGATTTTCCTAATCGGATTAGATCAATCGAATATCTATAATCGAATAAATATCCTGATAAATTAGATCATCTAGCCGGCAACATAACTTACAAAAACAAACCATTCTCTAACGAGATGAAAAGTAACACCAGATTCTCGATGTCCTACATCCTCATCTAATCATGACAGAAATGTTGGTCTACACATCACTTTTTTTCGCCTGCCGAAAACAATAACTAAAGAGCGAAAATCATAGCACGCCGAAGTTGTGGTAACTCAACTTGGACTCTCAAGTTGCAAGAATAGAATTATAGGTGGTGGCATTTTAAAGGGAATATCCGGAGGCGAAAGAAAAAGAGTTAGTATTGGGCAAGAAATGATGATAAATCCAAGCCTCTTATTTCTTGACGAGCCAACATCGGGGCTTGATTCGTCGACCATGTCTCAGAGGATTGTGTCTACACTTTTGGAATCGGCTAATGGGGGTAGAAAAATTGTTATGAAGATGCACCAGCCCTCGAGCAGGCTCTATTACATGTTTCATTAGGTTTTGTTGTTGTCCGAAGGAAATCCTTTGTATTTTTGGAAGGGCTCTAATGCTTTGGATTATTTCTTGTCTGTTGGTTTTGTTCCACGGGCTACCATGAGTCCTGTAGGTTTTTTGTTAGATCTTGCCAAATGGTATGTAAATATTCATTAATGATGGATTAAATTTCTGCTTATTATAATTATTTTTTCATACATGTTATGATTATTTTGTAGGAATTTCGTCCGATGGTTCCTGTGAGGATGAAATCGCCATTAAGCAAACTTTGGTTTGTTCTTACAAGGAAAATTTGTCGGAAAGTGTAAAGTCGAAAGTTGGTATTGATCATAATCGGATTCATTACTCAATTGATGATAAGAAGCTTAAGCGATGGTCGAGCACATGGGGTCAACAATTTTATGTTTTATTCAGAAGAGGATTAAAATGACGAAAGCATGACTCGTTCTCCGTCCTCAAGATTGCTCAGGTTCTTTTAGTAGCTGTCATTTGTGGATTGTTATGGTGGCAATCAGTTACTAGTAGGCACTTACAATATCATGTGATTTAATTTAATTTAGAGAATCATTTCTTTCTTTCTCTTTATCATTTCTTTTCTCTCTCTACGTAGAGAGCCCTTTTCTCTCTTCTCTGGAGAGTTTTCTTTTGAGAGTGTGTAGTTTGGGTCCTTCTGCCCATGGCGATTTCACTGAAATATTTGTCTTTACTCAGATCCACACTTTGCTTTTAATTATCTTTTATTATTTGGGGTTTTCTTTTGTCTTTTCTCTGTTTTGTTTGTAGTGTGCCCTTACCTTTCTTTCCTTTTCTTTTTTCCAGGGTTTGGCTGTGAAGATTCTTCTTTGTCAACTATTCTCTCCAGCGTGTATTCATTGACCCACCACTATGGATATCCCTGACTTTGAATTCGGAAATAAGATGAATTTGACTGAAGTTGAAGAGGGTTTTTGCCTCGCGGATGATGATTGGGAACAACATAATACTCCTACTGATCTTCTGTTAGTGGGTAAAATTCTAGGGGATAAAAATGTGAACATTGATTCGGTTAGGGCAATACTTTCGAAAGCCTGGAGTCCCGTGAAGGGTATCGACGTTAAACAAGCGGATGAAGGACGTCTTATCTTTTCTTTCCACCATAAACTTGATAGGAAAAGAGCCCTTGAAGGGGGGCCGTGGTCTTATGAGAAAAGATTAATCGTCTTGAATTCAATTAACTCAGAGGACAATCCGATTCAAGTCGATCTCAGTTGGTGTGATTTTTTTGTGCATATTTCGGGTCTCCCTCTGGTTAAATCTAATAGGAGTATGGTGGAAAAGATCTGTCAAAAACTTGGTAGATTTCGGAGCATTCAAACTGAGCACTCGAACTCTTACTTAGGACAATCCATTCGTGCGAGGGTTGGGATCAACATTACTCAACCTATTCCGAGAGTCATGAAAATTCGAAATGATCGGGGTGATGTTATTACGGTTTCCTTCAAATACGAACGACTTCCAAATTTCTGCTACCATTGCGGGCTGTTGAACCATATGTCATTAAATTGTAAACGCAGATATCTTCATGAAGAGGAGGTTCCGGCAGAATCTCTCCCGTATGGGACATGGCTCCGTTATTCAAACACAGAAATGGGCTCAGGAAAAGGATGGCAATCGACTTCAGGGACCTATGTTTTCAGCCATCGTAAGTTCGATCCACATGCTGCCGGTAACATGACATTCAATAGGAAAATTACTGGATCAGACATTTTTTCTCCTTCGCCTGCTTCAGCTAAATCGGGTCAGATCGAATCGGATAAAACGGGTCAAACACAGTTTAATTCGGGTAGGAAGCAAATCAATGCGGAAAGGCAATCGGGCGGATCGGAAAAATTATCAGCTCCGAGGAATAGAATCGCGGTTACTCCGGATTTTGGGGATTTTGTTTTAAAGGATAAGCTTGATTTTGGGTCAAATCCGATAATTGAGGGAACCGTTGCAGAGATGGATTCTATAGAGAAGTCTAATAAAGGTAAGGGAATTATTTCCGCTGACTTTTCTAGCCCCCCCATTATTAAGCCTTTTAAAAAAATCCAAAATCCCTCCCCATACCCAGAGCAGAGCAACCAACAAACTGGCCCAGTAGCCAATTCGGCCCAAATTAAGAATTATGGACCGGATCACCTAATTCCTACACATCTATTAATCCAGGCCCTTAAAAATCAACAAATCCTTACTCAACCCAACACATCTAGCCAAGCTAAATCAAATGATCCACAACCCAAGTTTAATCGTGTGGCCCAGCTACCTAATCCCAATCTGTTGAATCAACTACCTCAATCCAAACAATTGCCTTTGGCCCTAAATCAACACCAAACCACTTCCAATCACTTCCCCAGTAAAATACCAGAATACTCTATAAAAGAGACCACCAAGCGTACGCCCACTAACTCCTCGAATCATGCTACCATTAGTACCTTCCCAACCCCAGCCCTAAGCTCAGGAATAATCGAACATATAGGTCCCATAGTTGTCGAATCCTTCAAAGCTAAAGCTAAAGAGACTACTATCCAATCCCCTGAACCAGAATTTCAATTTTCCTCCCCCATGGTCCCAATGTCTGTCAAGAAAGAAAAACAGCATCTTTCCCCTAAGAAGAACAAAACTGCTGATAAACGAAAGAGAGGGAAAGGAAAAGAGAACATAGCTCCCAAATCCAAATTTAACCCAAAACTTAGTTTCCCATCTTCCGATACCTTAGTCTTTACCTCAGTTGACTCCAATAACAATGGAGACAGAATTAACCGAAAGAGAAGTTTTGATACCATGGAGAATAACGAGTTACAAGAAGGGGATTTCCAATCTAAGCAAGGAGAAGACACTTCAGTTGTTCATCAAGGACCTTCTAAGCGAATTCTTCTAGCTAATCCAGAGGCGGAGGCTGCTGTGCAGTCCCGCCTATCGCCATGAATTGTTTAGTTTGGAATTGTCAAGGACTTGGGGGTTCCTTGACAATTCGTACACTCGGGTTTCACATCCGAGACTACAACCCCCAAATCATCTTCCTTTCTGAAACCAAATGCAAAGGAAGGAAGATCGAATGGTTAAAAAGTAAGTTTGGCTTCAACGGAGTGTGCGTGGAATCTAATGGGTTGTCGGGTGGCTTGGCTTTACTTTGGAAAAAAGATATTAGGGTAGAACTTCAGAGTTACTCTCGGTTTCATATGGATTCTTATGTGTTTGTGGCAGATGACGTTATAGGGTGGCGATTTACAGGTTTTTATGGTGAACCCGAAGCTAGTAGAAGAAATACTTCGTGGAATCTAATTAGGCGCCTGGCTTCTCTCAGCGATAAGGCTTGGATTTGTGCAGGTGATTTCAACGCTTTACTCAATAATTCGGATAAAGAAGGGGGCAATATCACTCATGGGGTGCAGTTAAGAGACTTTAGGGCGGCCCTTACTGATGGAGGACTTTCTGATTTGGGTTATACAGGCTACCCTTACACATGGTCTAACAGGTGGGAATACCCCCGAACAGTTAAAGAGCGTTTGGATAGAGCTTGTGCTTCGAATTCATGGGTCCGTAAATTTCCATTTAGTCGAGTTGAGAACCTTAGATTTGGTGGTTCTGACCACGCACCTATTCTCATCCGTGTTTTGGATAAGGAATGTGAAACTAGAGCAAAGCAGAAGAAACAGTTCAGATTTGAATCTATGTGGCTGAACAGTCCTGATTGTTCTCGAATTGTGGTTGAGTCATGGGCTGATTTCGGGGCGAATAGAGGTAGTAACAATTTATTGGGTAAACTCGAGTCCTGTAAAGGGGAATTAAAAGTCTGGAGCCAGTTCTCATTTGGCCACGTCGGTAAACGGATCAGTTATTTGAGGGAAACAATCCATAAACTTAATACAGGAGTTATCACTACTCTTTCGAGAGAGAAGGAAAAACGGTTGGCAACTGAACTCGAGGAACTTCTTGATAGAGAGGCGAAAATGTGGCAGCAGCGAGCTAAAGCCCATTGGATGCGAGAAGGAGATAGGAACACTCGTTATTTCCACAGTAGAGCCTCAAATCGTGATAAGAAAAACACAGTGGAGGGGTTAAAAAAAGCTGATGGTACTTGGTGTCTTAATGAACATGAAAAAGAAAGTACGGTTACTGATTACTTCAGATCCATTTTCACTTCGTCCCGACCTTCAGAGGAAGAGTTAGAAGTGGTGTTGGGTGCTTTGAATCCGCGGGTGAGCATGGCTGACAACCAGTATCTTCTCCAGCCGTACTCTGAAAAGGAGGTATCCAAAGCTATTTTTTCAATGCACCCCCTTAAATCCCCCGGCCCCGATGGCTTCCCCCCTTTATTTTTTCAAAAGTATTGGAGTACTATAGGTACTGACATCACCAAATGGGTGCTTGATTTTCTAAACAAGGGGATTTTCGATGTGTCTTGCAATTACACTAATATTGTCTTAATTCCCAAATGCGCTAAACCTGAATATATGTCTCAGTTTAGACCTATTAGCCTTTGTAATGTGGTTTATAAAATTGCCTCCAAAACCATCGCAAACCGCCTCAAACCTATCATGTGTTCTGTCATCTCTGATTCCCAATCTGCTTTTGTACCCGGTAGGCATATAACTGATAACGTGCTTGTGGCTTATGAAATCTCCCATTTTATGAAAAAGAAAACTAAAAGCAAAGTGAGCCATATGGCTATTAAGTTGGATATGAGTAAAGCCTATGATAGAGTAGAGTGGTCGTTCCTCAGGGCAGTGTTGATCCGCTTAGGTTTTGATATTCGTTTTGTTAATCTCATTATGATGTGTGTGGAGTCGGTTACTTATTCCTTTGTCCTAAATGGTTCGCACTTTGGTTTCGTTAAGCCGGAAAGGGGTATCCGTCAAGGTGACCCCCTTTCCCCTTATCTATTTCTTTTCTGTGCAGAGAGTCTTAGCTCTTTGATTTGTCAGGAGGAGAACATGGGTCATTTGGTGGGTGTTTCTATCTGTAGGGGTGCACCCAGGGTGTCCCATTTATTATTTGCAGACGATACCCTTATCATGTGTAATGCAGCTCCTGAAGCGGCCCAGTACATCCGTGACCTTCTTCACACCTATGGTATTGCTTCGGGCCAAAATGTTAACTTCGAGAAATCCAGCGTGGTCTTTTCAAAAAATACCTCAGACAACATTATCCAGACGATTATTTCTATTCTACCACTTCGTCAAGAACAGAGACATGAGAAATATTTGGGGCTGCCGCTTGTTGTTGGGAAATCTAAACGTGAAGTCTTTGACTATGTTCGTGAGAGAGTTTGGAGTAGGCTTCAGGGACTGCGGACAAAATCACTTTCGAAAGCTGGAAAGGAGGTTCTCATCAAGTCAGTCGTTCAAGCGATTCCTTCTTATGTGATGAGCTGTTTTAAACTGCCAGGGTACCTTTTACGGGAGATTCAGTCCATGATTTCAAGCTTTTGGTGGGATGAGAGAAATGCAAAGAAGGTTCATTGGGTTAAATGGGATTTTCTTTGTCTAAGCAAGAGAGATGGGGGGCTGGGTTTTAGAGATTTAGACGGTTTTAACACTGCCTTATTATGTAAACAAGGCTGGCGTATTCTTTCGAACCCGGAGAGCCTTCTAAGCAGAATTCTCAAGGCTTGTTACTTTCCAAATTGCGACCTTTTGGAGGCACATCTAGGCTCAAGGCCCTCACTTACTTGGAGGAGTATTTGGAATTCTTTGAGCACATTGTCAGCCGGCCTACGTTGGAGAGTTGGAGATGGTAAAGACATAAAGATATGGGGTCACCCATGGATTCCGAACCTGAGTTCCTTCAAGGCTGTCTCGGGGCCTTTTCTTTTACATCCGGATTCGACAGTCAGTGACTTAATAGATAATGATTTAGGCACTTGGAACAAAGAGCTTATTGAGTCCATTTTTGAAGAAAACGAAGTAAAATCTATCCTCTCTATTCCACTCGGGCACCGTACGACTTCAGACTGTCGTATTTGGCACTTTGAGAAATCGGGTCAGTTCACAGTGAAATCTGCGTATCACCTTTACCAAAAAATTAAACTAGATTCACTTGAACAGGGCACGGTTTTGTCGAACAATCAGCCATCTCGAAATTGGATTTGGATTTGGAATTTGTCTGTCCCGCCTAAAGTTAAAGTGTTTATTTGGATGTGTTGTGCCCAAGCTATTCCGGTTCGGGCCCAACTTTATAGACGGAAGATTATTGACGATGCTTCTTGTTCGCGGTGTAATTATGAATCGGAATCGACCTTACATGTCTTACGTGACTGTCCTTATGCAAGAGTTATTTGGGCAGCTTCTGGAGTGCCAAGCTCAACCTTCAACAGTAGTGCTGCGGATATTGAAGCATGGTTTAAGGCTATGCTGTCCAAATCGGATGCTACGGAATTCAGATTCATATGTATTCTCTCTTGGTGGATTTGGTTCAGCCGTAACAAGTTATTTTGGGAGAAAAGGGAATTTCAGCCACACGAAGTTATAATGTTCGCCCGAGATTTCCATGAACGTTATCAGATGGCGCTGCTTAACATCCGCCTGGTCCCACCAAACAATGTTCAACCCCGTTGGTCTCCTCCCCCGGAAGACTATCTAAAAGTTAATGTTGATGCAGGCTTATCTGGGGACGGTAGCAAGGTTGGAATTGGGATCATTGCTCGGGATTTCGAAGGGAAATGTATAGGCTGGAATCATTTTTTTCTTCCTTATCCTTTGAATCCGGACTCAGCAGAAGCTATGGCTGCGCTTAAAGGAGTGGAATTTGGCTTGGAGTTGGGGTGGTCAAAATTGATTCTTGAAGGTGATAGTAGCTCAATTATTAAGGGAATTGAAGGAGACTCTTTGTCCGCAGGGGGCCTGGGACATATTTTGCAAGACATTAAAGCTTTAGGAAGGAGGTTCGCTTCTTTCCGTGCGACTTACACCTCTAGAGTTAACAATTCAGTAGCTCATCAACTGGCTAAGTTAGCTGCAAATTCTTTTGATTTTTCTTCGAGTCTTCCGGATCTTGTTTCGAACATTATTGTTTCTGAGTACGTTTGATCAATAATACTTTACAGTTTGATCCTCAAAAAAAAAAAAAAATTTAATTTAGATGACAAACTTTCATAACATTCTCTCTTTGGAATCCTCAAGTAGAACCTGCAATCTATGCAATCATTAAAGACTAACATTTAATGTATTTTAAGTTCAAGTCCTCACTACTTAATTTATCTAGGTAGCCATAAAGTATATATACTAACGGAAAATAGAATTCGTAAATGTTTCATGACAAATACTTTTTGGTATCATAGCCAACATATATTTCAAATTATTATTTACTAATACTACTTTCATTGACGTGACACTGATAAATTGTTTATTCATTTTTTTTTTTTATAAATTAGAAAAGTGCACGTGAGTTACACGTGATTAACTAATTTCCTATGTAGTTGAATCATATAATTATTTCACATCTTGCAATAGTCTTAATGACATACCACATATTTTTTTGATTAAATCACTTTAATTATTATTATGTTGTTACCAATAATTGAGTTTTAGTTAATCAGGTGCAATGCACGTGCACTTTTCTAGCATAGTAAAATATAATTAATATTTTCGTATTCAGATCTTTAATTGATCGGATCATGCTAGATCCATATTCACTTCATCTATTACTGATCTTCCTAATCGGATTAGATCAATCGAATATCTATAATCGAATAAATATCCTGATAAATTAGAGCGAATACGGATCAGGTTTGTATTAAAATCCGACCCATTGACAACCCTATATAAGTGTACTAATCTTCTCAGAGAATTGCTTGGTGATAATATACGGCAGAGATGGTGGACATAGTCATAGAGGCCAAAACTCAACAAAGTCCGGCCATCTTCAACAAAGCCAATTGTCCCGTCGCATTGAAGGTATAATATTTTTAATTTTTCTTCTTTGTTGTGCATGCATTAACTAATTTAAATAAGACTACCTAAAGTACTTATTCATAATTTAATTTCATTGGTATCCAATTAAAAATGATCATGTATTTGTTATAGGAAGTACAATTAATTTTTATGTTGTTGCATGCAGTTTGAGGATGTTACATACAAAAGAAAAATTATGCAGAAAGTCAAGAGAAATTAATCTTGAAAGGCATAAACAGGAATAATACTGCCGAGCGAAATGCTAGTCATGCTCAGCCCATCCGGGAGAGTGGCAGAACAACGTTACTAACCGCACTCGGGGGTCGACTAGGTGGTCATCTAGCCGGCAACATAACTTACAAAAACAAACCATTCTCTAACGCGATGAAAAGTATTACCCGTTTTCTCGATGTCCTACATCCTCATCTAACCATGACAGAAATGTTGGGTCTACACAGCCCTCTTGCGCCTGCCGAAAGCATTAACTAAAGAGCAAAAATCATAGCACTCCGAAGCTGTGGTAACTCAACTTGGACTCTCAAGTTGCAAGAATAGAATTATAGGTGGTGGCCTTTTAAAGGGAATATCCGGAGGCGAAAGAAAAAGAGTTAGTATTGGGCAAGAAATGATGATAAATCCAAGCCTCTTGTTTCTTGACGAGCCAACATCGGGGCTTGATTCGACCATGTCTTAGAGGATTGTGTCTACACTTTTGGAATCGGCTAATGGGGTTAGAAAAATTGTTATGACGATGCACCAGCCCTCGAGCAGGCTCTATTACATGTTTCATTAGGTTTTGTTGTTGTCCGAAGGAAATCCTTTGTATTTTGGGAAGGGCTCTAATGCTTTGAATTATTTCTTGTCTGTTGGTTTTGTTCAATGGGTTGCCATTAGTCCTGTAGATTTTTTGTTAGATCTTGCCAAATGGTATGTACATATTCATTAGTGATGGATTAAATTTCTGCTTATTATAATTATTTTTTCATACATGTTATGATTATTTTGTAGGAATTTCGTCTGTTGGTTCTGTGAGGATTAAATCGCCATTAAGCAAACTTTGGTTTGTCTTTACAAGGAAAGTTTGTCGGAAAGTGTGAAGTCGAAAGTTGGTAGTGATCATAATCAGATTCATTACTCAATTGATGATAAGAAGCTTAAGCGGTGGTCAAGCACATGGGGTCAACAATTTTATGTTTTATGACGATGCACCAGCCCTCGAGCAGGCTCTATTACATGTTTCATTAGGTTTTGTTGTTGTCCGAAGGAAATCCTTTGTATTTTGGGAAGGGCTCTAATGCTTTGGATTATTTCTTGTCTGTTGGTTTTGTTCAATGGGTTGCCATGAGTCCTGTAGATTTTTTGTTAGATCTTGCCAAATGGTGTGTACATATTCATTAGTGATGGATTAAATTTCTGCTTATTATAATTATTTTTTCATACATGTTATGATTATTTTGTAGGAATTTCGTCTGATGGTTCCTGTGAGGATGAAATCGACATTAAGCAAACTTTGGTTTGTTTTTTCAAGGAAAGTTTGTCGGAAAGTGTGAAGTCGAAAGTTGGTAGTGATCATAATCAGATTCATTACTCAATTGATGATAAGAAGCTTAAGCGATGGTCGAGCACATGGGGTCAACAATTTTATGTTTTATTCAGAAGAGGATTAAAAGGACGAAAGCATGACTCATTCTCCGTCCTCAAGATTGCTCAGGTTTTTTTAGTAGTTGTCCTTTGTGGATTGTTATGGTGGCAATCAGTTACTAGTAGGCACTTACAATATCATGTGATTTAATTTATTTTACAGATGTAATTACATCTGGTTGATTGTGAATTGACAGTTAATAACGATTGTGTAGCTCGGGCTTCTTTTCTTTAACTGTGGATTTTGGGCGTCCTATCCCGTGTCCCAAGGTCTTTTCACTCTCTCGAGATCGTGCGATGTTTGCAAAAGAAATTGCTTTGGGTATGTACCACCTATCGTCCTACTTTATGGCATTGACGCTTTGTGTCTCCCAATGGATTTAGTCCTTCCGACTATTTTTTTTACAATAACGTACTGGATGGCGGGTCTTAATCCAACACCTGGATCTTTATTTTCGGGATTATTTGTTCTATTATACAATGTCCTTTGTTCAAAAGGGATTGGGCTTGCTATCGGAGCTATGATCGTGGATATGGAATCATCCTCCGCTTTGGAACCATACTTACATTAACTTTCCTCCTACCCAGCGGTTTCTACGTCCAACATGTGCCCGTATTGATACGATGGATGAAATATATTTCGATTAATCCGTACACGTACAAGCTCTTGTTGTTATCGCAATACAAGCCTAGCGAGACATATATGTGTGGCAAAATAAAACTTGTTTGGTGGAGGATTTTCCATATTGTAAAAAATATGGGGCTTGATTGGTTAGCCATATCTGTTTTTGCCATGACTATAATGCTTGTGGGCTATAGATCATTGCATATTTTGAACTCACAATATCTTACCTTAACCTATTTGCTATAGTTTGCAGACGCATCCTTAATGTTTTGGACTGGAAACCACTTACGGAATTGATATGATTATTTTTTATTCTAAGTGGAGCTTTTTGGTTTCTTTAATTAAAGTGGTGATACCTCTCAAAAGACATTTTTGTATTGTACTTTTATGGTTTTTAGTTTTCAATATAATAATTCGAGTAAATTTTTTTAATATTTAATGATTGATGTAGTGATCTATTCATCTTTTCATTCAAATAAATATTAGAAACTTCAAATGTTAAAACTAACATTTTTAAATTTTTTGACAACTGCAATAATAAAATTAATATCAAATTCTAATATTATCAATTATTACAAAGATTGGTTTTATTAAATTTAATCGCTAGGCGAAATTTGGTTCAATGAATATTTTTTATTACACCCACATGTTTCATTTTCTTTTAGATGACAATCTTTCATAACATTCTCTCTTTGGAATCCTCATGTAGAATCTGCAATCTTATGCAATCATAATCTATAAATTTAACATTTGAAATTGGCCTTTGACAATCTTACGATTCAAGTCCTCACTACTTAATTTATCTAGGTAGCCATCAAGTATTCATATTAATGGAAATTAGAATTCGTAAATGTTTCATAGCAAATACATTTTGGTATCAACGCCAACATATATTATAAATTATTATTTACTGATACTAATTTCATAGACATGACATTGACAAATGATTTATTTAATCTTTTTTTTTAAAAATAAAACTCAACCATAAATAGAGCAAAGTCATTCATTACTTATTATAACAATTCTATTTTAGGATTACCCGAATCATAAAATATAGTAGGGGAACATTATCATTCCAATTATAAGATTTACCTGTTTTGGCTAAACTATCGACGACTTTGGACTTTCTTAATTTTTCATTTTGGCCTAACATCAAGGACTTGACGAGCACATAAACCATCTGTTTTACAAGCCCATTCGAAGACAGGGGAAGGGCTTGTAATCATGAGAACAACATTGATTGAATCACTCTCAAAAATAGAGAACTCGCAGCGAGCTAGATCAATGATGAAAAGAGGTTCTTTGGTTGCACTTGTTTCGCGATAGTAACATAAAAAAAAAGTGTCATTTTTTATTAAGGCGAAAAACAGCTGAGTTCCAAATAATAATTGCAAGAGTGGATTCATCTTTTTCATGACATCGACATTAAAAAAGAAAAATTTATTTTGGTACAATATTTAAATTGACCATTAATTTGTCTTTATGAGAAAAAAACGACAAATTCAATCCAGTTATCTATCAAATATTCAAATCTCAGATTTTGTGAATTAGGGTTTTTCAAATAGTTACCATATTAGTATAAAATTCTGCTACTATTAAGTCCAAAATTTCCAAATCATACCAACGTTCTATTTTTCCCTCTCAACCTGGGATTTTGTTCGAACCCATTTTATTTTTGGGTTTTAAGAAAAAAAGAAAAAGAAAAAAAGCTTCAACTGCTTGAATAGACGAATATAACCCTAAGGAAAACGAAAGTTTGTTTTATAGAGTTTTGAAGACATCGGAAAATACGAGCAACTCTATGTACTAAATAGTCAATTTGGTGCACATTATCTCAATTTTTTTTTGTTTTTGTATTTTTAATTAATATCGAAAACTCTGTCTTCGTCTCTTTCTCTCTCTAGCTCTCTCTTAGCTCTTTATTCCCCTTTCTCTACCACGGTAAACCTGCAGCCCGTTGTAATGATTTCAAATTCGTTTGGAAAAAAATATCTCCTCTAATCCGGCGATAAATGGTAATAATTTGTGGCTTTTTTCCTTTTTTTTTTTTGCTGAAAACATTGAATATTAATGCTGATACATGTTTACATATACTTATTTGTTGTGTATATATTGAGACTCAATCCAACTCCAATTTAGGGCTAATATCAATCGGAAACGGTGACTTATTGTAAGTATGAACACGTTTTTTGATTGGATCTTTATATATTTCCCTTTGTTTTGTGGTTATTCTGTTGGTTGTGATTGAATTAGGGATGAAATGTAATGATTGTTAATCTGGAGTTATTACTCTGTTCATTAACAGTTAAAACATATATAGGGTGGATGATCGGATTACTTTTGGAGACAGTTCACAGTTGTAATGAAGTTGAGGATAAGAGTTGGTTGTTTTAGGGATTCATAAATACAGTTATATTAATTGATAAGAGTTTTTGGTTTCTCTAAGAGATGTGGGCTCACTTATTTAGTTAATAAACTAGGGTTTTAGTAGGTTACTTTTGTGCTTCTAAATTGTTTAGCAGTAGTTACCATGTAATGAATTAAGATTGATTTGTTGCATTTGCATGTATTGTTCTTACCTCAACACGTATATTACTAGTCAGTCTCATCACGCTTTTTTAGTGTTAAAATGGGAGAAATTTGATATGACGGCTTGATCTACAGAAAATGTAGAGGAGAAGTTTTGTTGATGGGTGAAGTTGGGAGAAGTGGAGAAGTCGAAAAAATGGCACATGCAATATGAAATTGAGGTAGTTTACGAGGAAAGGCAAAATGGGAAACTTAAAAAAAAAAATTGTTGGCAGTTTTAAAGCCGCCTGTGTGGCAGTTGTTCGTTATTCAACGCTGCATAACATGAATGGCATCAAGATGATATTGACTGAGTGGTGGATCTGTGCACCTCGTCATATGGTTAAATGTAGCAATTTTTTATTACGGCTTAAATATTTGCTTGTTTTTAAAGTCATATGGTTACCGTAACATCTTTTTATTGAATTAAGTATCTTTTAGAGCTCAATTAGTTATGAACTTATCATCACTGTGACATTACTTTCAATATGATGGTTTTGTGCAGCAAAACCCCCCCATTTTTTGAAACAAATTTTCTTAATAAATTTTTGTTATGCTTCTGCAGGTTTTGCATAACCATGGATCTTAAGAGGTGCACATCTTTTAGCAATACAGCACCTTTGAATATGGGTACAGTAAACTATCTAAATAGGGTACATGGAAAGGGTCAAATGGAAGATCGTGAGGAAACTGCAGATTATGCTGCTTCCATGGATGTTGATGTTGACCTTCGAGAAATCTATTTCTTGATTATGCATTTTCTGTCAGCCGGGCCCTGCCAAAGAACATTTGGACAACTTTGGACTGAACTTTTGGAACATGAACTCCTACCTAGAAGATATCATGCTTGGTATTCAAGAAGTGGCGAGGCCTGTGGAGAAGAAAATGATGATGGAAACTCCTTTCCTTTAAACTATGATAGACTGGTTAAAAGGTGAGTATAAATTTATGATATTCTATTCAACATGGACAAAACCAAAATTGAAAAGTTTAGTTATAGTGCAAAAAGTAGTTAGCTGCCTTTTCTGTTTCAACTGACGGTGATTCTGCAGTTCCTCTCTTAGTTTGGTCAAAGGAATTTGGTCTCATCTTCCAAAGAAAACTGCTACAACAATTTTTTCTTGAAATTGATTTTTAGTCTCTGATCGGGAGTTTCTGTGCATCTTTGTGTATGTGGTGTGTGTGTGTGTGTGTGTGGGTTTGGGGGGGGGGGGGGAGGGAGGGGATGCATTGAGACCGGAAATTTTCTGTGTAAATATATAAAGCTAGGCCAATTAGCTCATATAAAACCAGGAGGGTTCTCCAGAGCTCTATATTTGAGTAGGTTTTAGTAGTTTTGCATATGACAAGACAGTACTGTCCTCAATATATCATCTATGCTCTGAATAGACTCCTTTAATCTTTAAATCATGCTGTGATAAGTTGGAGAATATATATGATTAAGTATCTGAGCATGGATTTTTACCAGGTACTCTCACATTGAAAAGAACCACTTGGTTAAATTGCTCAAACAGTTGATGCTGATGACATCTCCTCCGTCACGATCATTGGCTGGAAATGTTGTTCCAAGTGCTGCTGATGTTCCCACGCTACTTGGAGATGGTTCTTTTTCGTTGTTGACTTGTATGTGGATTTATGCTTTAGTTTACTCTTCCCTAAGCAACTTTGGTGAACAATATTTGACCTTTCATTTTTTAGTCAATATCAGACCATGAGTTTAAGCTTAGTATGGCTATACAAAGGTACCTTAGTTGAGGAAAAACATTGAAGTAAATAGCCTGAATCTGGGTTTTTTTCTTTTTTATTTTATATAAGTGATTGCATTGCGTGAAAAAAAATCCTGATTTTTATAGCCTGCCATGTACTTTCAGTTATAAAGATGTATTGAAATTTGAGGTCTTATGGCTTAGATTGCAGGACCTATTGGGTTCATCTTCCTGACCTTTATTTATCAAATGCCTTCTCCCTTCTTCATCAAGGGACACAAAATTTGAATAATAGTGCGATTCACAGTGGTTTTGGAGTTGTATTTGCAATATGGGATGGTATTTATGTGCAAATTTACAGGCTATGTATGTAATATGACAAAGTTTGAGATATATGTTGAATGACAATCCTGACATATGTACCTTATAACAATAATAATTATAAATTGTCGGAAATCTGTATGAGATTTTAGATTAAGATGCTTAGCAGTTCTAGCTGATCCCTACCTGGAATGGGAAAGTGGACGATCTGTTTACTTCCATCTTGATCCACCACATGTTAGTTTGTGTATCCAGAGAGTAATCATGATAAAATTACTCAGGAGTCCGAATTTATGCTGTTTTCTTAACTAAAGTACCATGCTAATCCGATTGAATGATCACCTCTTCTAAAAGATTTAACTGTCTGCGGTGAGAGACATTAAATACTTATTCTCTATTTCATGAGTAGGCCGTACTCCTTTGAAGCATAATGAATATTGAATCCAGAACCTCTTGGCCTTATACCAAATTGAATGACCACCTCATTTAAAAACTTAAACTGTTACAGAGAGGAGAGATCTAATATGTATTGTTTTAACAGTCTGTCTCCATAATCATTTCCTTGGTTTATCATGAAATGCTTTCATCACCATCCAGCCACTATGAACTTATTTATTTACCCTCTCCCCAATCCTGATTGACTGTAGCTTTTTATTTTGCGTGTATATTTTCATTGATGTTGTTTAGCAGTCTCTTGAAGAAATGCAACTATAATCAGTTTTATATGCTATGCAGGTGAGAAAAATAAAGTAATTAAGCAAGTGAGGAATGTACCGTCTTACCTCCGCTGGCCTCATATGCAAGCTGATCAGGTACGAGGGCTAAGATTGAGAGAAATTGGAGGTGGCTTTTCAAAACATCACCGAGCTCCATCTATTCGCTTTGCGAGTTATGCCATTGCCAAGCCATCAGCTGTGGTAGGGAAGATGCAAAATCAGAAGAAGCTAAGAGGACACAGGGATGCTGTCTACTGTGGTACATTTATATAATTGAACTTTGCTATATTTATAGTTAAACTTTGCAAGAATACTTGAGATATTTAGAATCCAGTTACGAAATAGTATTTAGTATTCGTACTCCCAGGCAAATAGCATATTGACATGCCATCTCATCATGATTAATAATAAGTATTTTGCCCCTTATATTATTAGTTCCAATCATGTGGCAATTAATCTGGTCTACATTATTTGTTTTCACCTCTGTTGACTGTTCTATAATATTCAATGCCTATGCATTGGTTTATACATTTTTTTGGATCTTATAGCAATATTTGATCGCACTGGTCGATACGTGATTACTGGATCGGATGATCGTTTGGTCAAGATTTGGTCAATGGAAACTGCATTTTGCCTTGGCAGTTGCCGTGGGCATGAAGTAAGTTAAAATTCAGTAGATTTTATATTTGGGATATATTTGGAGAATACTTCTGTGTTTGCTCAATTTAACTTTTCCTTGCTTATATCTGTCCTTTTGTAATTGTTATCAGGGTGACATTACAGATTTGTCCGTTAGTTCCAATAATGCTTTGGTGGCATCTGCGTCAAATGATTACAGTATTCGTGTTGTAAGATTCTTATGCCAACCAACATGAGATTAGTCTTTTTGGCTCTTCAAAAACTGACTAGTATCTTTTGCAGTGGCGTCTGCCAGATGGGTTACCTATTTCTGTTCTCCGTGGACATACAGGAGCTGTTACTGCCATTGCCTTTTGTCCTAGACCAAATGCAATCTACCATCTCTTATCGTGAGGCTCATATTAGACTTGATCACCGTGTTTTCATATATTTGCTTTTTTTTTGTTTTTTGTTTTTTTGGATCTACTAAACTGTAGCTCAGACCGGAGAGTCATATATATTTGCTGTTAAGTCTGAACTTGATTAAGCATTTTTAATTTAGTCTGTATTAACATCCTAATCAGGTACTGTATGTGGATCAGCTTTAAGAATTACTCCCTATTTCATTTAGGGTAGTTAGAGAATTTTAACTCTTGTAATTTTGGTTGCCCATGGTCTATAGGGCCATGCATAGCAGGGTTTGATTTCTAGAATCTTTGTAAGCGTCTCCTTCATCAAAGAACTATGGCATCGGCTGAAATAGGATGTCATTACACATTTAGGCGCCTGCATTAACTTCTGTGCATGTTTATTTTCTTAGGTAGTAAAGATGTGATTTTTTGAGATGATGGTCTAAACATTTATGATTTATGAATAAATGTCTAATATTATAATCATTTCGACTAGTTTTTTCCTTGTTGAAGACTGGTCAGTATCTTCTCTATTTAGTATGTTAATAACATCATTCTTTGTTAGTGTGAAAGGAGTTCTCATAAATTTCTTGAGTTATAAATTTAAAATTAAAACTTCTGAACTAACAGTATAAAGAGAATTTTTGTTAGAAGATATTTCTCTCCCTATCTCTTGCAGTCTTTTAGCTCACAGTATTTAGTTTATAATTATCTTTCCTGTATTTCCTTTGCATATTCTTTGCAATCCAAGTGCTGCTCCATTTTAGTTTCCTTTTATATTGGTACCTCTTGTTTGGTAAGATCATCATCTGTTATGTGTGTGTATCTGATGGGGTGGGTTGGGGGCTTATATCATTTCTAGTTTGTCCCAGTAAAATAACTGAGAATTATTAGCTTCATGTGAGATTCGGTAATACACAGGATTGCACCTCATGAAATTCTCAATGGAAGTTTGATGTCTATATAATAAAGAGAAGTCAATTGCATGCATTATTTGTGTCTTAGCTATCTAAATTGGCTATCATAAATGGACTATGGCATGCCTGTTGATGAAGCTAGTAGACACTAAAATGAAACACATCGTAGGCCGTTAGGGTGTGGTCATGTACGTCTTATGGGAAGTCTTAAGATTTAGACTTCAGCAGGACACCAGTCCACACTTTCACTTTGTCCGTAAACTGATCAAGTTTTTCTTGTTTACTAAAAGGCCAGAAAGCTTTACTTAATTAATCATCATTTGTTGTTATGTAATAGCTTTCCTTATATGTAACATGCTAGGTGTTTAGAATATTATATTTATTATATCAAATATGTGGTAATGAGCACACCTGATATTGTTTGACATCAAATCCACTGAAATCGATACCATTTTAGTTACCAGTCCGTGGGGCTAACAACAAGTTCACTTAGTTCTTAAAATGCATACTTTTACATTTATAGGTCATCTGATGATGGTACATGTCGGATCTGGGACGCTAGATCTTCCCAGTACAGTCCTCGTGTTTACTCGCCAAAGCCAACAGATGCTGCTGCTGGTTAGATGATGCCTTGGCTGTTGTCTAGTTTCTTATGGTTGCAGTTTGTAACTGAACTTACATATTTCTGTATTAGTGCAGTAAAGAGCAGCGGTTTACCTTCAGCTAGTTCATCATCGAGTACTGTTGTGCAGTGTCATCAAATATTGTGTTGTGCATACAATGCTAACGGGACTTTCTTTGTTACTGGGAGCTCTGACACTTTTGCCAGGGTATGAATATATAAACTTGTCACATGACAAAGAAATTAGTATAGGTTCAATGATAATGGATTCTTTTGTCACGAGCAGGTTTGGAATGCTTGTAGTAAACCCAGTACAGATGTTCCAGAGCAACCAACTCATGAAATTGATATTCTAGCTGGACATGAGAATGATGTCAACTATGTTCAGTTCAGGTATATATGTAATCACTGTACCCCTAACGCCTCTGTCAGATTGAAGGATTTGAATCAGAAGAAGAATTTGGAGAAAGCATTTAACGGACTCCAATATTGGGTGGATTTCAAATTCATCATTTTGGTTAAAAGAATAGTACAAAATGAATACCTAGGGGTTTGAAATCCATAAATTATCAAAATGTCCTGCACTCCTGCTATGGATCTCTTATTATGGATTGAAATGCTTAGTCCCAAGTCCCCCACATGAAGCCTAAAAAGTTTCTCATGCTCTCACCTGCTGTTTTCTTGAACAGTGGATGTGCAGTGGCGTCGCGATCTTCTCAATCTGAGTCCCCTGTCGAGGATAGCATTCCAAAATTCAAAAATTCCTGGTCTGTTATTATTAATTTACTTTTCTGAGTTAACTAACATATACTTTGATGTTCATTCACTTCACTTCTTGTATAGGATTTGGACCCTTGCCTAGGCGATTTTGTTTTTTTCAACCCGTCAATGACTCGTGCTTTTGAATCTTACAAATACCAGGTTTAGTCACGACAACATCGTCACCTGTTCGCGTGATGGTAGTGCAATTATATGGATACCCAGATCACGAAGATCTCATGTAAGTAGTTTAGGCTAGTGTTTTTTTATGATTAAATATAATCTAGCTCTACATGAATGCTTTTTACTCGGTGTTTCATTTTTAACTTGGCTGCAACACTGTTGTTTATGATGGTTTTATCTTCGGAACATATCCTCATTTCAGGCTAAAGTTGGACGTTGGATTCGGGCATACCATCTTAAAGTTCCTCCTCCACCTATGCCTCCACAACCTCCTCGTGGAGGTCCACGCCAGAGATTACTTCCAACTCCTCGTGGTGTCAACATGATTGTGTGGAGCTTGGATAATCGATATGTGCTTGCTGCTATCATGGGTATACTACTTCGTATTTACCTTAGAAAAGAAGTATATTACTTCATATCTGAAAGCTCTATGTTTGCAGGCTTTTATGACTATTTTATTCTTAAGCTGGCGTTATGCAGATTTCTAAATTTTAAATCTGTGTAACTATGTGGGTTCAAGACTTGCAATAGGATTGGAATTTGTATCTGGTCCAATAGAGGTTCCTATTATATGAAGTCAGCATTATATATATAGATAATATGTATATGTTTGTGGGTGTGCATATTTGTTTTGGTAGTCCTAATAGTGCAATAATTGATGGCAGCGATATCAGAACTTCATAAAGGGGTGTTTTTGAATAATACCAGTCAAGTTGGAATTAGATGATTAATTTTCACAAATAAAGAGGCAACTTCTATATCTTTGTTATGAGCCACTTACTCCCCCCCTCCCCCCTTTCATGCTGTTGCAATTAGGGTCAGATAGTTCTTAAGGCATGAACATTTGTACTAGCCTGGCACCTTACGAGCTTACCTAATAGGAAAAAGAATTGGTATTTAATGATTAGCAAGATAAATCATTTGTGCAGAAAGCTATAATCTGTTCAGTTTTTATATATTATTATGGATCTCTTCTCTTTGTTTCTCTGTTATGGTGAAATTTTTCATCCTTTTCTTTATGCTTATTCAAGCAAGGCATATTTTCTGGTTTCCTGTAATGGATTTTTCTTTTTTTGGATATTTCTGCAGATAATAGAATATGTGTTTGGAATGCTAATGATGGTAGCTTGGTGCACTCTTTGGCTGGTCATACAGCTTCTGTAAGTACCATTGAAATTCTAAGCTCAAATCATCTCGTAGACCTAAAAATATGGCTACAGAATAAGGATTTTTATGTGGTGTGCCATAATTATGTAGCTTCATATTTCTTTTAAATATATAAATATTCTTCACACCGTTTGTTCCCCTCCCCATGCTGCAAGTGTTTGGACAAACCAATATATAAAACAAATTATCAGCAAGATAGTTTGAACTTTTATTTTCATTTCACCTCCATTCCCCTAAAAGCATGTGAGTTTTTATGGCAGGTTTATAGACCATATTTAATTCAAAGCAGTGTCTTCATCAGATATTTTAGGGATTTCAGATTGCTTAGATTCCTATCTACATGTTTTCTAGAGTATTTCTATCAACTTCGCCGGAATAAGTTTCTAAATAGAATGGTGGTACTGTCTAGTTAGATTTGTTTCCATTTCATATATTTAGTTCACACATCATATACTTCTAATTGATTATGCTGTAATTACTGCCTTTTGAAACAGTGTTGTGATCTTGTGATGTTCTAGTTATCTTGTGCGGTTGTACTCATAAAATGCAACATCAAATAACATATTAAAAGATTGACGTACTTAATTTTGATAATGCGTCCTCTGGCATATTCTGACACTACATTTTGACACTTCAGCTTCTGAATACATATATTTATGTGTTATATGTGAGAAAAGGATATGCTGCTTATGTTTTTACAGTCCAGAAAACACTTTTAGTGGGGAAAAAAAATGCAAAAGTATAAAAGATTGGATTACTTGCTTTCAAAATTCATTTTCAGTATTACTGCATTCTTATCTATCCGCATATGCTACTGAGCAATCTTTTAGCCCCACTTTTATTTTTACAAACCATTGTATTAGTTTTCAATGATAACATAACAATTAGAAATCTTAAATACGAAGGAATTAGTATTGAGGCATAAAAAAGCTACATAAAGAACTCTGATTAAAAAATAAATTTTCGATTAGTACCTTTTTTAGAAAAAGAAATAAGAATCTGTGTAATCGGAAAAGTGGGAGCAAAGATCATTGTTTCATAGTTAATGAGAAAGTAGGCCTTTAACTTTTCTTTTTGGGAAATATTCTCGTAAGTTACATAGTCCCCCATTGTAAATCTGGCCTTCGGCAAAGTTCCCGAGTTGATTATGAAGATCTTGGCAAAGTTTGTTGCTGTAACTTAACTTTCAACCTTGCTGCTAATAATTTTCCTTTTGTAATTTGACAGACTTATGTTTTGGATGTTCACCCTTTTAACCCAAGAATTGCTATGAGTGCTGGGTATGATGGAAAAACCATATTGTGGGATGTAAGTAAATGGTTCTTTAGGTAAAATTATTTCTATGTGCTAGTTTTGTTTATATGTTGATCTTATGCTTGTCACATATTCCTAGATATGGGAGGGTACTCCAATACGAGTATATGAAATTGATGGGCGCTTTAAGTTGGTTGATGGAAAGTTTTCACAGTAAGTCACACCATGGAATTTGTTGACTCAATAATAATATAATTATTATTCATTCTGATTTCGCTGTCATTTGGTCTCTTCATATTACAATTCAGTACTAAGAGTCTTCTTTTCAATATTGTATACTATTTTCTGCTTATCTTTGTTGTCAAATGAAATTAGGTGACTCTTACCTAACATGTTCTTTCTTGGTGATCTAGGGATGGCACATCAATTGTGCTTTCAGATGATGTAGGACAAATATATTTACTAAACACTGGTCAAGGGGAGTCCCAGAAAGATGCTAAATATGATCAGGTATATAAATGGAACTGGGATCAGTTATTACTTCAGTGTAAAACACTCTCGTGATGATTCTGACCACATTAATGTATATCCAACAGTTTTTCCTTGGGGATTACCGCCCACTTACCCGGGACACTCATGGCAATGTTGTTGATCAGGTGAATTGCCATTTTGTTCATTTTTTGTACTGCCAGTTAACAACAAAGACCATATTTTCATCCAAAAATTTGTGTAGTTGTTGAGTTTGAGATTTTTTTTTTTTTTGCCATCATAAATTTTATTTTGATCATTTAATTTCTCCAATAATCAGTGCTCATCTTGTGGTGCATCTAAACTTGGTTGGCTTGGGGCACCATGATTTTTCTTTCTGAAGAGGGTTTTCTTAGTATATCCATAGTATAAACTTAGAGAGCCTCTAATGTTAGTTTTCCACCATACTTTCAGCGAATATCTTCTACCTCATGGTGGACATTTTAAAATTGTAATTTTTTTAGGTTTCTTGTACAGCAGACCTTGTTTCAGGTCCCGTTACATCTCTACCGGTCTACCCCAAGGATAGAACAAAATCTAGAAGAACATAAAAGGAAAAGATAAATATAAAAGGGGATGGATTCTCGTTATTATTATTTTCGTTTGAATAATTTTGAATATTATAGTCCAATTACAACATCTCTCTACTAATTTTCACTCAACCATGTCCATGCCAAATAACTTAAAAGAAAAACTAAAAATTCTTCTGTAAAAGCGTGGCTAACATTGGTTGCAACTTGCAATCTGTAAAAGCATGGTTAACATTGGTTGCAACTTGCAACACAAATGACAGTTTTTTTCCACCCGTAAATGATGTCTATCATGTAAATTGACAGTAGATATTGTTCTGAGGATTATCATTTGAAAAAAATTAATATCTCGTCTGTACTTTTTTTGCAACTATAAGTGTTGCTTTTCTTAAAGGATAGAGCATTTACACACAGTATAGAAGTAGGAAAGCTAATTATGAGCTAGTTTCTAATTCTTGCATAAGAAGAAATCTTTAGTTGTTTTTATGTTAACACGATTCTGAAGATTCGGCTACTGGCATTTTATGACTCTAATGCATCTTCGAGTGATAAAATGTATTCCCCTTGTTTATAATCTTGACATGTTGCACCTGATGCAGGAGACACAGCTCGTTCCATACTATAGGAATATTCAAGATCCATTGTGTGATTCAAGTATGTCATGTTTTCCTTTTCAATTTCATTTAGTGTGTGTGCATTTTGTCTGATTATCTTTATATCCAATTCTTTTCTTTCAAATATAAGCTTCTAATGGCAGATTATTATGCGATTTCTTGATGAATCACAGGCATGCTTCCATACCCGGAACCTTACCAAAGCATGTATCAGAGACGTCGACTTGGTGCTCTGGGCATTGAGTGGCGTCCTTCATCAATAAAATTTGCTATCGGAACAGATATAGGGATGGGTCAAGAGTTCCAGATATTGCCTCTGGCAGATTTGGATGTAGTACTTGAGCCACTGCCTGATTACCTGGATTCTCTATATTGGGAGCCTGAAAATGATGTCATGAATGATGACAATGACTCAGAGTACAATGTCACAGAAGAACATTTTAGTGACGAGCAAACTTGCCCTAGTGACAACACTTCAATTGACTCAGACTGTAGTGAAGAAGACAAAATCAGACGAAATCAAAAAGATATTATGCGCCGGTCTAAACGAAAAAAATCTATGCTAGAAGTAAGCTTGAATCCAGAAGTATCACTATTTTTTTAGATTGTTTATTGTCTACTCAGCATGTAATTTTTTTACAGATTGATTCAATGACTTCTTCTGGTAGACGTGTTAAGAAGAGAATTACGGACGAACAAGATGGAAGTTCATCAAGAAATAAAAGATATAAAAAATTAAAAATTGGTTTGAGAACTTCTAGAAGGAAGTCCATCAAATCGGAGTCATCGAGACCTCAAAGAGTTGCTGCACTTAATGCAATCAATAGTTTTTCCCAGATAACAGAAGTTTCTACTGATGAAGAAGATGTATATGGCTCAGCCAGTGACTCATCAGATAGCGAGTCATCCTTTGAGTTGTCGGCGTTCGATGAGCAAATGAAGTATGCAGCTGTTGCAAGTGGATCTGAAGATGTAGTTAAACCTTTTCAGCTCCCTGACTCGCCTATCAATATTGAAAACAAAAAGAAATTGGTTGTGAGATTTTCACTTAATCGTACCACCCCTGCATATTCTGAGAACCAGACGAGCCAATGTAAGAGTCAAGCTAGTGAAGATATTCCAGAAGATGAGAGGGTTAATTCTAGATCACGGGATGTAGGGTCATCTTCTCCAAGTATTGTTGATAAGGAGTTCTCTGAAAACCCGAAAGGAGCTGACATTGAGTTAAGGACATCCACAAGTTGCAGCAATGCCAGTGTTAGTTGGGGAAAATTTAAAATACGCACATCAAGTGCCACACAGTTAGGGGATCTCGTGCCAAAAAATGTGAATGCCATCAGAACTAATGGATGCTTGCCTGATGAAGACAAGCAAAATTCTGGGGAAGGTGAAAAGTGCTCATCTAGTTCTCATCTTTGCGAACCTATTAATGTTATGGCTGATGCAAAGAACTGTTTTGAACCACAAAACAAATCCAAAAAGAAGCTAATTGTGTTGAAATTAAAATCAAATAAATTTCCAGGGGAATCTACCAAACCTCCAGGCAATGATACCTTGGTTGCCGCTGGTGAAAGACACTCCTCGGTTGAGGAAAAACCAGTGTTAGAATTTCCAGTGGAAGGCAGTAGGCATGATGAACCAAATCATATGCCACATTTACCAGTAAATGATGAGGGAGAAACAGAAATGCCTGAATTGGCTACTGATGCAGTGCGTAGATCTAGATCCTTGAAATTGAAGGCTTCTTCACAAGAGATTGATCTTGTAAACCGTAACTTTGAGATGGATGGGGACTATTTGCAGCCAGGCACATCAAGAGGTTTAAAAAAGTCTTCAAAGAAAGATATTAATCACTTTTCTCAAGAGAGATGGATGTCTACATCAAATCATACTGTCAGAACTAGGTCCTCCAGGAACAAGGGGGAAGGTTATTGTAGTGAAAATAGAAGTGCTTTGGTTGGAAGAAATTCTGAGCATGTGCCAAAAAAACTAAATTGGCTACTACTGTTGGAGCAGGAAGAGGGATATCGATACATACCTCAGCTAGGAGATGAAGTTGTATACTTGAGACAGGTAGAAAATTAAACTTCAATTCTTTATTAATTCTTGTTCAGAAGTAATAAATATTAAATATCTGTCCTCTCTTAAATTTTAGATCCAGTGGTCATTTAATATGCTCCGCCACCCATCTATGATTCAAAAAAGTTCCATGTGTTAGGTTTGAGCAAAAAAGATATAGCCTACACGTGAGGGCTTAGAGTTATCAAGTCTATGTTTGGTTCTTGGTATTCAGCGAGGACAATGATAAGGAAAAAAAGTGAAAAAAAAATTGAAGTTCAATGTTTTATGCAAGAATAAAAAAAATTCCTCAATGTTTTACTCACAAATATTCAAGAACCATACATAGTTCAAATGTATTTCCTCTCTAACAATTCTGATAGCATTAGCTCTGCTCGTTTTGTTAAGTTACTTAAAGAGCTCTTCTTTTCACCTTTAACTATGTGCAGGGCCATCAAGAATACATAGAGTCCAGTAAGACATCAAAATCTGGTCCATGGCAGAAGTATAAAGATAAAGTTAGAGCTGTTGAAGTTTGTGAGGTTGAAGACCTCAATTATACAACACTTTCCGGTTCTGGATGGAGCTGTTGTCAAATCACGTTGAGATTTGTAGACACTTCATATGATTTGTTTGGCCAAAAATTTCAACTAACACTGCCTGAACTGAATGACTTCCCGGATTTCATCATCGAAAAGACGAGGTATGATGCAGCTATGGATCGAAAGTGGACGACTAGGGATAAATGCCTTGTTTGGTGGAGAGACGATAGTCCGCAAGGCGGTGCTTGGTGGGATGGTCGGATTCTTGATATAAAGGATAAATCTAGTGGTTTCCCTGGTAGTCCATGGGAAAGATATATTGTGCGATATAAGGATGATACAACTGACCATCATCACAGTCCTTGGGAACTGCATGATCCAAATTTTTCGTGGGAGCAGCCAAATATTGATTTTGAAATCAGAGAGAAATTTGCCGATAATTTAGCTGATTTGGTTCAGAAAGCTAGCAAGAATCAGGTAATAGTATGTTACAGAGAACAAAGAATGATAAGAACATAGAATGTTCTTATCATTTTTTGGCACATGCTCAGAATTTGCCGATAATTTTAAACGCAATACATTTGCTTGTTTTAATACCTTTCTTCGAAGAACAAAGAATGATAAGAACATTCTATGTTACAGGATCGATACGGGATCTTGAAATTGAATGAAGTTGCACTGCGGTCGGATTTCATGAACAGGTATAATTTTTTGTAGTATAAATTATATAATGTTTAAAATAGATATTAAACATTGCGTTTTTTTCAGGTTTCCTGCTCCACTATCCCCAGCAATAATCCAATCAAGACTAGATAACAACTATTATAGGAGTTTGAAGGCAACAAGACATGACATTCAGGTCATGATATCAAACGCTCAATCATTCTTTCTTAAAAATTCGGAATTTTTAAGAAAGATGACTCGTTTGTCTCATTTCTTAGATAGAGTTCTTTCAGGCTATGAGTAGTAGTCTGTACAATTTTCCTTTCTTTCTTTATATGAAATTCTCAGATTTCAATTTTGTCGCACGGATCTGGTTGACCCATGTCTAGATCTCTGCAATATGCAAATGATTTCTTTGGAGTATTTTTTTTTTCTTACAAGAAAGTTTATATGTACAAGTGTACAAGGTGGTCTAAAATATTAAGATACTGTTATATTTTATGAAATGCAATGATAATTGATCAATATAGATATATGTGTTTTCATGTTTCAACTATCAGCTTTGATATAGCTCTCAATAAATTTTCCTTGTTAAGTGGTTTGGTTATATAGCCATCAACTCCAGCTTGAATCATCCTATCAATCTCTTCTCCTTTTGTGTGGGCAGTCAAAGCAATTATTGGAATGTGAACCCCATATTTTTTCTCTTCTTCTCTGATCTTCCTAGTTGCTTCAGTTCCATCCATCAATGGCATCTGCCCGAAAAAACGTAAGAGAAAATGAAAATTGAAGATTATTCGACTATATAAGTTACTCATAAGACAAGTACAATATACACAACCATGTGATTAGGTGCTACTACTTATATTCGGACGACCGGTCATGAAATATGTGAATTGAACTTGTTTTGTGATTGATTGAGTGATAAGTTTAACCTCGATAGAGATTTCCCGGAAGAACTCGGTATGTCTATGTTTGAATTTTTTTTTTTGGTAAGATAAGTAAAATGCATATGTGATTGGTTCTTGAGTGACCAATTACAAGGGAAAACACTTATTTTAATTCAACAGAATTAAGTATAACCATAAGGGAGATTTTAACAGGTATAATTGCAGAAAACGTCACAAGTTAATCAGTGACTTAATATTATTTCGTCCCGTAATTTAATGTTTTTTCGGAATATTGTCCTAAACTAATTATTAATTTTGATTTTTCATCTCAAACTATATCAATTCGCCGAAATTCGTTTCGTAATTTACCATTTTGCATGAACTTAGTTAAATTTCTAATTTAATGAAAATGACAGTTCAATCTTTAATTTGGAACAAATTTTGTCATATTGTATAGTTGTTCATGCTAAAATTTACCACATCATGACATGTAAGCAGCCATGTGATAGTTTGACGTACACATGCGCAATTTCCGTTTCATAATTAACGGTAGACAATATTCCAAAAAAAAAATTATTAAATTACGGGACGAAATTCGATGAGGTGATATAATTTGGGACGAAAATCCAAAATTACTGATTAGTTTGAGTCATTTTCTACAATTTCGCCATTTTAATACACAAAATCAGGAAAATAAGAGCAAATTCTTGTTAAGGTATGTGAAATCAAGAAATAAGATCAAAATATACTTACTTGGCAATCCATTAGGATGCAATCAAAGGGTCTTGAATCCATTGAAGTTCCAGCTTTTGTTCCATTATCAAGACTACTGCAAACTAGTTTTAAAGCTTCTTTCCCATTTTGACATGAAAATATACTTGCACCGAGTTGCTGAGCCACAAATGTAGCTACATTTCTTTGAATTCGATCGTCATCTGCAACCAATAACTTCTTCCCCTTCAATGGTTTTCCGCTACTTGGCCCCTCGATTTCCTCTTTTTTATTTGCAAAACTCTCTTCCGGAAACTTCCCCTTCATACCCGAAGTACCAGCTTCAAAAGAACCAACCTTCTCACCATTAATTTCCACTCTTCTTGGAGGTCCCATGCCATGAAATTTAGGTAAAAGACCTATAGCTTGATACAAACGTGACCCGTGTAATGGCTTAGACATGATCAAATCCGATGAAGGCAGCTTATCTTCATCAAGCCCCTGGAAATTAGTATTGCTCAAGCTCGGCTCATAGAGCCAAAGAACCCGACTACAACTATTGTTGTCTAAATCCCTTCTGAATTCAGCCACGGCTCGACTGATCTCTCTAAAAGGCCCAGCCTGAGTGTCGATAACAATCAAAACAGAGCCATTCAAACCACCTCGCGCATTAGGCTTTCTTAGAGTGTGTGAAATGTTGTCTGTACCTTCTAGAGAACTCAAAGGCACTTCTTTTGAACGTGTGCTGGATGCACCTGAAGAGCTGTTGCCCGATGGGTATAACTTATGTTTGATTTTTTTGAGAGTCGGAGAAAGTTGGTCGTGTTGCGTGACAATGTGCACTTTAATACCTAGTCTTTGCATGAAATTTTGTAGAATGCTACTCCTTTTAGCACTTTGAATGAAAAGTAGGACATGGGGTTCTTCGGGTTTGGGGCTGTGAGTTCGGGTACTAGGCCCGGAATGCCGAAAAGAATCACTTGAAATGAAGTAGTCACCATTAGCTTTAAGTCCAGCTTCTCTTGCTTGGGTAGAGATATCTGTCTCGCATGTACTTAAGAACACGTTAAATTTGAAGCAAGTTCCCTTTTCACCGATATCTTTTTCCACGATCCCTATCTCTCCACCCATTAGACGGACCTAGTATCAAACAAAAAGATTTATCAAGTTTGAATCATCGAGAGAAATACAACCTCCCCTCTGTAAAAAAGACGCTATTTTTAGGAAAAGTCGCACTTTGCCTCCTTATATTTGACATCATTGTTAATATACAAATATTATTTGAATATGTTCTCACCATTGAAATGTTAAAGAAGGTTGCTACAGGGGCAAGTACAAATGGAAAACGGCTTAAAGATAAGGTAAACGCTATTTCCCTTTTTACTTTGTAGATAAATATTGTTCTCGTCTATTTTACGTCTACTTAAACTAGTTACGATAAGTTGGAGATTGATCTTAACATCGATTAACTCTACGTTGAAAGAAAATCATACCAGGGATTGAACAATACCGAGCCCCAAACCAGTTCCTTCTTGCCCCAATGATGTTGTCTCTTTAACTTGAACATAGTTTTCGAAAACAGATTTTTGCTTCTCTTTTGGAATCCCTCTTCCTGTATCATTCACCTCAAATACAAATTCCATACAATTTGGATCCCTTTGAATAGTGTTCACAACTTCTGATTCACTATATTCTTTATCATCAGTTACTTCCAACACCAAACACAATAGGCAATTCATAACTGTGTTATTATTACCACTGGAAGCAAGTATTTCATTTTCAAGAACCGGTTTTCTTGCCCATACTCGAACTGTCACATAGCCGTCTGATGTGAATTTCACAGCATTGCTTAGTAAATTGCTCAAAATTTGTTTAAGTTTCCCCCTGTCACCTTTAACACAAGAGAATTTCTTGACAGAGCCATCGTATGGATCCAGAATTACATCTACGCCCTTCTTCATACCAACCGGATGGTACAAATCAACCACATCTTCTACTAGCTGTTCTATGTCAAATTCTTCATCTTCAAGTTGCATCTTTCCAGCTTCTATCTTACTTGTATCGAGTATTGAATTCAATATACCTTAAAGAAAAGTCAAAATCACTGTAAAATCTATGTAGTAAGAAAACTTTTAAAATGAAATTGAAGAAATACCAACCTAAAAGATCCCTTGTACAAGTTTCCATTTGGAGCAAGTTCGTCTGAAACTCTGAACGTAAAGGGTCTCTTTTAGAAACTGTGTTAAGACATATTTCGATTAAACCATTGATGCCTGCTAATGAAGCACGAATGTCGTGGCCTGCACTTGCAAAAGCAAGACTTTTGTTCATACTTTTTCTTTCTGCTTGTTGAGTTGCTTCCATTTGCTTTATCAGTGCACCACATAGATACATCTCTCTTCTTCCAGCTCCAATGATTAAGTACATGAAGGTGCATATAGTAATTACCATAGCACCAATCATTAGAATAAGAAACACAAATGCCAGTTTGATGTTCTTATGAATGCGGCTCGAGAGGTCGTTGTGTGGCAGAGCCAAAACATATACCTGAAAATGAAACAACGCAAGTTACCTAATGTGTCGTGTGTGATGAGAATAGTTTTAGAATCAACTTAGTTATCATTCGATTCGTAGTTCTATACTGAATTTTTTTTTTTTTTTTTTTTTTGGGATTCCTTGTGGAACTACATCATATTTCCAGTTTATTTACAAGAACAAGGAAGACAAACAAGCGTGGATGAATAGCAAATTAACCCCTTTTGTTATTGTTAAAGGCAATTTACCCCCTGTGATAAATAGAACGGCAAGATACCCCTGTATTTTTTTGTAAAATAAGCATATTGCCTCCCACTTGATTTTTTCATTTGCATGGGGGGTTAAAAATAAGGTTTTAATTTTTAAAATTAGAGATTGCATTGGATCGAAAAATAATTCTAAGGACAAACAATTGAAAACCCAATAAGATGAAGCACAAACTCAAAGTAATTGGACTTGGATGAAACTTTGAGATTTTTCTTTTCTATCAAATTTTTGGGATGAATTTTGCAGGAATTTTTTTTTCTCAACAAAAAGTGAAGAAAAATTGGTTATCAATATTTTTACCTATGAAACAGTGAAATATGAAAAGGAAAAATAACTTTCTCTCAACAACAATCAATTCAAGTTACTTTAACGTTTAAGAACATATCCACACTTATTGAAATCAAACCATTACAAAAAAAAAAAAAAAAATCAAACCATTAAATACCATGTACAACATAGTCATAATAGGCAATTTTTAACATCAAAATGACTCTTAATTGCGTTTTGGAGAGTGTGTACAACAGCTCCATGATATGATGAAGATGTAAAACGTTCATTATTATATATCACAGAGAGGTAATAATAATATGACTATTTTAATATCACATAGGGTAAAAACTCACAAGTTTAATAAATGTAGAGTAAAAACTTACCAACTGCAGTCCTTCAATTTCAACTTGTGAACATTTAACCACATACTTTTTGTCCCAAATGCTTAATATAGAGTCTCTTGCATCGGGTTGACACGTTATGTTACCAACTTGGTAAACTCGATCATCATTAGAACCTAATAATTGAATCGAAATTTGATCGTCAACGAGAATCATACGAGTGTTTGGAATTCCTTCAACGAGAACATTTCCGTCCTTTGTAGCCAAATACAAGCTCCCATTATACAAGTCTACTTCAGTAGTCAAGAAATCAGTTATCGATTTCATCGAAAAACCTAATGAAATGGCTCCTCTTCGATTCATACCAGCAGTACTACGCAAAACAATGTCTTGAGAATCGCCCCAAACAGTCCCTACTGAGGCATAGCTGCCATATGTAGTGTTCAATGCACTTTGAAACCAGCTCGAGTTAACTATAGAGTACGGAGTATGCTTAATTGCTTCACCGTATAGCTTTCCACTATCGCGGTTAGCATGCTGGATGTACCATGTTTGGTTCTTAATGCCCTTTTGTGTTGACAAAAATGTAGAATTTGAGTATAATGCATATGGTTGATTTTCTTTAAAATAGTATGCAAAGAATAAGCCATTTAATCCAATGTATGAAATCTCTGATGTGTATGGAATTGTTGATAATGCTTGAAATAATGGAGATGCCACCTGCATTATTGAAAAATATACCAAAATAAGGAAAATAGACTATCTTAAAGTCAAAGAAGACCATTGAAAAGTCAAAACATTGACTAAAGGTACGCGATCGATCTCGCGTTTCTAACTATTGAATCTTATTCGACATTCCAAAAATGAAATATGAGTAAAAAAACTGGGACATAGAAAGTATTTGTTAAACACACAATTGATGTGATACTTGAATAAAAATTGGACATTGGAGTATAGCAAACTCAAGGCTAGAATTGAGCTCTTGCAGAAATATCATAGGTAAAAACCAAAGTCAAAATAATTTGATAATGGAGTATAAAATTAAATGCATGCATGCATGAATTTCCCATTTCAAAGATCTTCAGAATCTGGAACAAAAACTGGACACTGCTCTTAAGAACATCCGAACTAGAAAAGTATGATTTTTAGATATGAATTTTTTTGTTCTAACTTTCAAATATTTGTGTTATTATTTAATTAGTTTTATTATTAATTGCTTTTATTGAAAATCACAATTATTTTATGTGTTTCAATACAGAATCAACTCTTGTACGATTCAATCACTGATTTACAGTGAAAGGTTAGTTTCTTTATCAGCTATCTTTGTAAGAGTTAAAGGCAACCTACCCCATGATATTCAAAATGTTCAATTTACCTCTGTATAATTTAAAAAAGAGCATTTTAACTCCCCTGTAATTTTATATAAGTTTCACACGACCCCACAAATATGACAGTTGGATCCTAGTTTGAATAGACAATGTGGCAACAATGTAACATTCACTTGACTTGGACATTAATACCCTTGTGTAACCTTAAAATTCAATTAATACTACAAGATTCACATGTTTATCCTTCGACGATCAACCCGGCCGCAAATATATGAAATCGATATAGTTTGAGTAATTACATACTTATTAATATTCCTAACTTTTATACCAAAAAGTTTGCGTTTATTAATGCTAAAGTCGACTAACTTGACCATTGATCATGACCTATGTATATTCGCTTCTCCACGAATTATATATAAGTCTTCCACTTGGCTCCATCTGATTGGTGAATGGAACATATGTAAATCCGAATAATAATAAGAATAATAATAAAGTTACAAGGAATTAACTATTCATATGTACCAACCTTGGATTCAATAGTGGAGAATTCAAGTTCTTTTTCATCCAAAGATGAGCTCAACACTCTTACTAAGTTGATGGTTGATGCATTAAAAGGGGAAAACAATGTAGCTGTTTTTTGAATTCCCAAATGTAATTCTTCATTGATATTGAAGTTCATCAATTTTACTTCATTTTCGATCCTTTTAACTTTGTTTATCCACAAAGGAATTAAAAAACCAGCTAAAGAAACCACAACAAACATCTGCACCAATTAAATGTTGAGTCATTAAAATAATCATAATCTTGAAAACGAAAAAAGAAATTGAGTCAAATGAATCACGTGTAAAAGAAGATTACAACATAATAATCGTAAATGAAAATTAATTGAAGACATACCAAGAAAATGAGAAACCAAACATGCCGCAACATTATGCATGAGCTTAACTTCATCGGAAGATTTGACTGTCACAATCAAATATTACATCCAAAAAATCATGTAAATATTTCACCAATTTGGAATTCACAAACTTACCATGTGAAAACAAAAAAAGAAAAGCAACAAAAGTTAGAAACGTATATATATATATATATATAAAGAAGATTGTATTTGTGCTAATGTATCTAGTCTCTAGTTAAAAAATAAATTTTTTTTTCCTTTTCTTTAAGAAAGGCTTATTGCCAAAAATAATTAGTTTCTTAGCAGCAACGTACATATATAATTATATAAAATTAGTATAAATGATGAAATTAAGAATAAAGAATCAATAAAAAAAAAGGTAAATTCTAGATGTAGATCGATGTAAGTATGTAAATGTAAAAGATATTTAATTGATATTTGATAGGATAACCAAAACTTGCTCATGCACTAAAGAGTAATCTACCCAGCGGCTTCTACCCTATATTTAATGAGATGATTGGATTAAGGGTGTTTTCAGGAAAAAAGTAATAAAGAAGAAATACCATGTAAGTAGAAGAAAATCTGGGATAATATTATATTTATTTTAGGAAAATACATTTTTGTAAAATGAAGAGCATTAGTGCCATCCAATTAAAAGTTATAAATCGATTTTGTCAACAATTATACCCATGTTGAATATCTATTGGATGGGGTTTTAACTTAACGTGTTTGAACTTCAACGTCTTTGAAAAGAGATTAAAATCGAATTGAATATCCTCGAAAGATCGATCAACAAAAACGGTTATGTCGGTTGATAAATAAATTGTTACTAATATATAAATAAAGAAACAAAAATATTATTGAAACGGTTCTGTTGCTTTGTTTCCTTTGAATTAATTAGGAAAAAATAAAATAAAATTGTTTCCTTTTAGTGAAGTATAGACAATTCAACCTCCATTCAAAATTTTCAACTTATAGTAAGTATTTAGCAAATCAATTAAATTACTTCAATATATCCAATAGATATATGGATATAATCTTTTTTTATGTCCAATTAAGATCGAAGATCCAATCAGTAAGTATTAATTAGGGAATATAATAAAACAAGATCAAGTAAATTTTTTGTGTTTTGATTTGTCACTTTATAACTTTTAAATTTTTATAATGGCATTGAATATTTCAGAATGTTTTTGTCAGCACAAGAATCGATAGATTGGATTTCTTTCTTTTCCTTTTTATAAATCCCATGTTGAAATATTATATGCGAAAAAGATTACTTCAAATGTTGAGCAAAAAAAAAAAATTAACAGCCACATTCATGTATATATTATATTTCGTTAATGAGAATCAAGATAAAATATTCTTTAATAAATATAATTAAGATGAACTTTAGCTAGAAGCATTAAAATATGCAAGACGAGCAAAACAATACTATTTTTTCGTTTTTTTATGAAGAGATTTTTATTCGAAGCAAAACAATATTTAAAATAAAATAAAAAGAGAGAGAGGGAAGTAGGGAACCTTTAAACACTTTTTGTAATCCGTACGGTTTTATGATTGACCTCTTGTTATACGAAAAATATATAAATAAGATACAAAAAGAAAGAAAAATCACAAAGTGATCACGTATATAGACATAAAAGACCAAATTATAATTAAATTTTATAAAATCTAATGAATTTAGAAACATATTCAAAGAAGAAGATAAAAAAACTAGAAGAATGGAGTGAATTTGAAATAACATTTATTATTATGAATTTTTGTTGTAACAAATTGTTTTACTAGAAATCTACAAATAATTATAAAGACCAGTAGTAAATCAGAAAAATATCCACAAAAGTGAAACTCGAACCGAAGACTCTTAACTGAAAATTCTGAAATAAAAATACTATGAAAATGAAATTTTAATTGGGTTTTTGGCAGTTTGCACCCTAACTTAAAAGTTTTGGGACTTTGCACCCTCGAAATACAATTTAGTTAGCACTTTGTACTTAGTATGTGTTTTGAAAAAAAATCATTGATTGAAGGGTATAATAGTTATTTTTGAATATTTTTGGCACTTTGCACCCTAAAAGTATAGATTTTGACACTTTACACTCTGAAATATATAGAATATTGACACTTTGCACCCAAAAAATATAATTTCTGGCATTTTCAACCCCGACTTTATATGATAATCTAAATAATGTATATAACATGCAATAATAGTATGTTAGATAAGTAAAATTGTATTTTAGATATAAAACAAATAATAAGATACTTGAAAACAAAATAAAGACAATGTCTTTTTTTTAATCTAAATTTTACTGAGAGAAAATGTTAAAATAAGTTATTATAAAGTAAAATAAATTTAGAATAACAAGTTTATGATTGTTGTGTATAGAAATGGCCATTTTATCTCTACATCGTCGACATTAATGAGTTTTTTTTAAAGAAAAATACATTATGGTACAAAATGTCATACAAATCATATTTTTAGGGTGCAGAGTGGTAAAATTTTAAACAAGGGTGAAAAAAGTTAATATTTTATAATTTTAGGGTGCATAATGCCAACATTTTATATTTTAAGGGTGCAAATCTATATTGTCAAGGTGCAAAGTGAAACAAAAATTAAATATTACTATTCTACCTTTCTACCAATGAGTTTTATCACTAAAACACACGCTAGAGTGCAAAGCGCCAAATAAATTACTCCCTCCGTTTCATAATATCTGTCGCTTTGGAAAGATTTTCTTGTGCCATATTATCTGTCACTTTGGATTTTCAATAAAACATTAATTGCTCTTTTTCCATTTTTGCCCTTTATGCTCATAAATTTTCTCAAACATTAGTGGAGGATAATTAATTAAAAGGGTATTTTAGTCTTTTTCAATTTTTTTTCAATAGATTTCAGCCATATTCAATAATTTTCTTAATTTGTGTGCATACATGTGAGAAGACAGATATTTTGAAATGGAGGGAGTATATATTTAGGGCGCAAAATGTCAAAATTTTTAAGTGAGAATGCAAATTGCCAGTAAAATGCCAAAAACCCATTTTAATTCATGATTTTCTGAATTCAATAATTGGAGGGAGAGAAAGACTGGACCTTCAAGATTAAAACTTAAAAGTAAATAGACTTGGCCCTCAATATATACCAATATGGGCTGATAAGTATGGTACACGCAAAAGGCCAAAGGGTCCATTAAAATTCGGGTCGGCCCATTAAAAAGAACAATCGAACGTTGGACCTTCGGCATTTAAAAAGCACGCGCCCCCGTGCAATTTTCCCGCCAAAGCTCGCAGCCTCACGCGCTTCCGTTCCCGCCCTCTATTATCCCCTTTCTTCTCCATCTTAAAGTAATCATTCCCATACTACTGCGTCATTTCTCTCTCTACGGACTCTACTCTATCTCACTCTATACATACACACATACATACACTCGCATAAACCTACACAATGTCTTCGTCGAAAAAGACGAGCAACGGTCGGTCGCCTCTTGTTAATCAACAGCGCCAAATCACCGCATTCTTCTCCAAAAAGCCTCAATCATCGCCGCAATCGTCTCAGTCGCCATCGCCGTCGCCGTCGCCTTTGCTCCCCAAGCAAAACCCTACCTCCAGCCCTAGCCTCGTCACTCCTCCGCCAACGCAGCAGCTAAGTAGTCGTAAGAAACCTGTCTTAGTCATCGGCTCAAACTTGAGTTCTTCTTCATCTCCTGCAAACCCTAGCTCAGGTAAGAAACTGTACGGTCCAGAGGTTGTTGACAGGAGGATTAGGGTTTATTGGCCGTTGGATAAGTCCTGGTACGAAGGTTGTGTGAAATCGTTTGATAAGTTGTCGGGGAAGCATTTGGTGCAGTATGATGATGACCAAGAGGAACGGTTGAACATTTCGGAGGAAAAGATTGAGTGGATTGAGGAGCCGGCAAAGAAGAAGTTTAGGAGACTAAGAAGGATTGCAGTTGTGGAAGATGAAGAGGAGGAGGAAGAGGATGTTAATAACCTAGAGGATGATGATTCGGAGGATGAAGATTGGGGGAAAAGCGCGGAAAAGGAAGCAGTGGAAGAAGAGGATGGTTTGGAGGACATGGATTTGGAGGTGGAAGAAGAGGAATGTGGGAAAAGTGGTGTTAGGAAGAAGGTAGAGTCAACGAAGCGCAAGGTCAGTGGAGGAGAAAATATTGGGTCAATTTCTAGTAAGAAGAGCAAGATTGGTGGAGAATTGAAAAACGGTGATCATAAGGTTTCTTCTGGTGTCAATGGGGAAAAATTGATTGAGCCTACTAAAAAATTGAGTGCTGATAGTAAGTGAATATATGTTTTAATCTTCAAACTTATGTTTTCTTTTTTATTCCACGCTAAATTCTTGTCTAAGCAAGGAAATGTTGGTGATAAAGATTTGTATTGTTGTACTTTGACTAAGATTATTCGTTATTAGAAGTTGTTTTGCAGTGTTCATATTTTATGTTTTCTTTCAGTTTTGTTATATTTGTAGCCAGATTCTGTATGGTTGCATTTTATACCTAGTGTTCACAAGGAGTAATAAATTTGCCGGATATAAATGGGAATTTAGACTTTTATCTTTTTCCTTATTTGATACTGTGATCTGTTTCATTCATTATTATCTACTATTTTCGCTCTTAGTTCAAACGATTTCTTTTGAAAACTTGTGTGATAAAGAGTAATGCATGGATATATGATCAGCAGTTGATTTTAATTTACCTCATTGTAGGTGGAAAGGTATCTCTCCTAGACAGCCATATAGTGGGCGATGCAGCAGAAAGATTTAGCACGCGTGAAGCGCAGAAGTTCCGGTTCCTTGAGGTGTAAGTTGTTTCAAACATTTCTTCTTCTGTAACCATAACTGCTGAGGGAGACAATGTTCAAGCAAAGTAGATAGAGTTTCTCTTGTTATTTAGAATCTGTAAACTTTATGCTACCGGTATCCCTTTGCAGTTGAGTCCCAATATATGCTTCCACTTCCTTCTAATCAAATGTTGCACATGTTCTCTTCTAAAACAGAGACCGTAAGGATGCACGTGGAAGGCGCCCCGGGGATGTAGATTATGACCCAAAGACCCTTTACTTGCCTCCGGAATTTGTGAAAAGTTTAACAGGGGGGCAGGTAATTGCAATTCTTGAGTTACTGGTTCAAGCTACCTTTCAAATATTCGAAATGGGTTTACCTGACCCCTTTTCTTAATCTTAGAGGCAATGGTGGGAATTTAAGTCGATGCATATGGACAAGGTTCTATTTTTCAAGGTATCTCATAGGTTATTAAGGATATCTGAAGTCTGTTGTCAATGATATAGACTTTATCATTCCTCTTGTAGTTAACTTTGAACATGCTTTTCATTGGTGAACCAGATGGGCAAGTTTTACGAACTTTTTGAAATGGATGCGCATATTGGAGCCAAAGAACTTGCTTTGCAATATATGAAGGTACTGTGACCCTGAAATTCGATGATGGCTCATAGTTTATTTATGTTGGCATGCATTCTGCACATTAATGGTGAACCGGTGAGATGGCGGAGCTGTTTTGATAAAGAATTGATCATGTGTTTTTATATTACTATAGCCGGAGGTTTTGTATCTGATAGCTGCTTCTTGTTGTCAGGGAGAGCAACCTCACTGTGGATTTCCAGAGAAGAACTTTTCATTGAATGTAGAAAAGCTGGCTAGCAAGGTTTGTCTTTTATTCTAAAATTTATGTCTCTAATCTCTTCTGCTTCAATATTCATCTTCCTATGTTTTGAAATGTTAAATTTTATAAGAGTATTTTGACAGGGCTATCGTGTTCTTGTTGTGGAGCAAACAGAGACACCTGAACAGCTTGAGCTCCGTCGAAGAGAAAAGGGCTCAAAAGATAAGGTTGCTCTAACATTGCCTAACATCTCAGAATTACACCACATTTTTTCCTTTATTTTATCATAATACTATACCTTGAGTCTGATTGCTGATACATTCTACCTATTTCTTTTCCAGGTTGTGAAACGTGAGATATGCGCAGTGGTCACAAAAGGAACTTTAACAGAAGGAGAAATGCTTTTGACCAACCCTGATGCTTCTTATCTGTTAGCAGTGACTGAAAGCTGTCAAGTTTCAGCAAACCAACATGGAGTTCATATATTTGGTATATGTGTTGTTGATGTTGCAACGAGCAAGATAATCCTTGGGCAGGTAGATGAGAATCCTTAGGCGTAAATTTATTGCGTGTCTATACTAGTTTCTATACTAGAGTTTGGTGTGGCTTCCACACCTTAAATACCTAGTTAGAGCTAACATCTATTTGACCTTAAATACCTAGTTAAAGCTAACATCTATTTGACCTCTGATTATATATGACCTTTTACTGTGTGCATGTCTGAGTTTCTATGTGTAGTGTAGTGTCTGATCTCCCAAAATGTATGTCAATGGATGGCAAGCTTCATCTTGAATTGTCTTTAATGCTTTTGAACTTGAGACACATTTTTAGGTGAGCTAAATATGCTTACTTTAACCAGTTCAGGGACGATGCAGATTGCAATTCATTATGCTGTCTATTATCTGAGCTGAGGCCAGTGGAGATTATCAAACCTGCTAAGCTACTTTGTGATGAGACTGAAAAAGCACTGTTCAGGCATACAAGAAATCCTCTAGTTAATGAGTTGATTCCCTTTTCTGAATTTTGGGATGCTGAGAAAACTATTCGTGAAGTAATAGGCATCTATCAGAGATCTAGTGATCATTCACGTGATGCAGCTGTGAGCGAAACAGTTGTCGGGGATTCTTCACTGGATAATGGTGTTGCGAACTGCCTGCCAAATGTGTTGTCTGACCTTTTGAGTGCGGGTGAGAATGGAAACCAAGCACTATCAGCTCTCGGTGGCACTCTTTTCTATTTGAGGCAAGCTTATCTGGATGAAACTCTGCTAAGATTCGCTAAGTTTGAGTTGCTTCTGGGCTCTAATTTTGGTGAAATCACACAAAAGCCATTTATGATTCTTGATTCAGCTGCACTAGAAAATCTTGAGATTTTTGAGAACAATAGAAATGGAGATTCTTCTGGGTAAACTTGTATTATTATGTTTCTTATATTTCTTTTTTAATATTTTCTTTGTAGATATTTTCTTATTTTCTGTAATCCCATTTCAGGACATTATACGCTCAACTGAACCATTGTGCTACAGCATTTGGAAAAAGGTTACTTAGAACGTGGCTTGCAAGACCTCTGTATCATCTTGAGTCAATTAAAGAACGCCAGGATGCTATAGCAAATCTTAAGGCATGTTTACTCTGAATCGCTTAATCCTTGTATACTAGTTTGCTATTGGCTTTAAGACTTCTTTACCATGGCTAGGTTTGAGTTAATATTGTTTGTTCAAAACTGAATCTAGAAGACTGGTAATAATCTAATAGGTGTATAGGGTGGATGTAGTAATCTGACCCATCAAGGGAAATGCACATCTTTTCTGAGTCGGGATATGTTCTTCACCTTGCTTGGATTTTTATTTGTATTTGGCATATTGGCAGAGTGAGGAGTTTCGATTAGGATTTCTGGTTCACCTGAAGAACTATTAATTATTTTTCTATGCCATTCCTTTTAGGGAGTTATGCCATATGTGCTGGACTTTAGAAAAGAGTTATCCAGGCTTCCTGATATGGAACGCTTACTTGCACGTGTGTTTGCTGGCAGGTGAAGTTTAAAAAGTTTTGTAATTTTCCTTTTGAGATAAATAGCTCCAACGTTCTTCAAGGGATTTATTTTCTAGATTTTGGTGAATGCAGTGAAGCTAATGGAAGGAATGCAAATAAAGTTGTTCTCTACGAGGATGCATCAAAGAAGCAGCTTCAGGAGTTCATTTCAGCTCTACGTGGGTGTGATATGATGATCCATGCATGCTCTTCACTTGGTGCTATTTTGGAAAATGTGGACTCTAAGCTGCTACATCATCTATTAATGCCTGGTACAAGCTAAAATGAAGTTTCAGCTTTAATATGCATTGTTTATTAGATCTTATAACTTAGAAGACAACTTTGTCAGGCTCCAAGATTCCTGATGTTCATTCGATTTTGAGACATTTCAAGGATGCATTTGATTGGGAGGAAGCAAATAATTCGGGGCGTATAATACCTCGAGAAGGGGCAGATATTGACTATGATGCTGCATGCCAGATAGTTAAAGACATTGAGTCCAATCTAAGAGAACATTTAAAGGAACAACGAAAGTTACTTAGAGATTCATCTGTGAGAACCTCCCAACTAGCACCCTGGTATTCAATCATCACTCGAACTCTGTTGAGCATCTCACATCATTTTATTTCCTTTGGATATCTTTTTCAGATTTCTTATGTAACAATTGGAAAAGATGCATACCTTTTAGAAGTGCCCGAGAGTTTGTCACAGAGCATTCCAAAGGAATATGAGCTTAGATCATCCAAGAAGGTAAGAGAGAAAATTCGGGCTAGTTTTATTGTTAGGTTTCAATTGTATGTGTAGATATTCCTATTCCAATACTATGTATGCAGTGACAATGGAGAAAATACAAAGACTAGTCTTTAGAAAATTTAGATTACTTGTTTCAGATAGAGAATGGTATACAGCAGTATTTTAAAGTGGGATGAGCAAAACCTGACTTGTGAATTCCATGCAATAAGAAAGACAACTGAATAATGGTGCTTCCCACTTTTTTTGTTACTTCCAATTTCCCTTTAAGAAGCACAACACTCAAAAGGCTCTTGTCTTTATTATTTCTCTTATCTTCCAACTCATAACATACTAAGTTCGTATTTTTCAGTTCAGTAAATCTCCCTTTCTGTTACTTAATATTCAAGAAATTTTGATTTACTGCATTTTGGGCAAAAGAACTAGATTGTATATTTTCTTAATTCTCTCCCCACCTTATCAAAATGTGAAGCCTTATCTACATCTGGTCTGGTCCTTCAAAATCTTGTATATTTGTGAAAAAGCATTGCTAGCATATTGTCAACTGAAAGAATGGCTTTCAAAGAACTGAAACTTGAAAATTTTCTATATTCAAGATAACCATGTTGTTTACCATGCACTCTACTATAATATTTCAGGTTGTCCCCTTGACTCCTTTCAGTCTTCCTTTGTATATTTGAAAGTTATCTGAAGTTGTAGCTTGGTCTCCTTTACTACTGCAGTTAGCATCTACGATATTCATTCGTGTAACTCAATATCTAAGTTCCATGACAAATGTAGTAAAACATGGTTTGGTGGTCTCATTTTAGTGATTGGTTGGAATCCAAGTCACTTAGCCTTGTGTCTACAAGCAAATTCTTGTTATTCCTTTTTATTGCTAGTTTGTATAGCTTCTTTCTTTTTTCCCTCAATTTTTCTTCTGGAATCATTGTTCTCAGGGTTTCTCCCGGTACTGGAGTCCAGTGATTAAAAAGTTAATAGGAGAGCTCACTCATGCTGAATCTGAAAAGGAGGCAAAACTGAAGAGTATCCTGCAGAGGTTGGTTGGACGATTTTGTGAGGATCACAGTAAATGGAGACAAATGGTATCTACTGTTGCAGGTATGAATGCCTTTCTAGTAGTAGAATGTTAGCTGGCTTAATCCACAGTTTAACTAATCTTTTTTGGGATCTACCATCCCTTATTTACTTGATGATTTATGCAGTATTGGTCACTCTTTTTTGTATTTTGCATGTGATTTAATTAATTATAAATCAATGGAGCCTTTCACTAGCAAAATATGTGTGAACGTGTGGCTGCAAATGTATGTGCCAGCATGTACTTTCGAATGAAACTAAAAAATTGGACCTCATAGCAGAACTCTCTATTAGCTGAAAGTTCAAGGCTCATGTGATATTGTTGATTTATAAATCACTGTTCTTAACAAATCTACTTTTGTGTGAGTTTTACAAGATTTGTTCTAATAAGTGATTATGGGGAAAATGTCTCATATGGAAGGGGTGACTGCTACATTTTGCAGAACTGGATGTTTTGATCAGCTTATCAATTTCAAGTGAATACTTTGAAGGGAAAACATGTCGTCCAACTCTATCAGCATCATGCGCTAATGAAGTGCCATGTCTTAGTGCTAAGAGTTTAGGGCATCCTGTTCTTAGGAGCGACACTTTGGGAGACGGTACCTTCGTAACAAATGATGTCACACTTGGTGGATCTGGTCGTGCCAGCTTTGTTCTTCTGACTGGTCCTAACATGGGTGGGAAGTCTACTCTTCTGCGCCAAGTTTGCTTGGCTGTGATTTTGGCCCAGGTTAGTGTGGAGTCTTATTCATGTAGTTCCAGAAGCTCTTCTATTCCTCGTGATTTTTTACTTGGATTCTTCACAGATAGGTGCAGATGTGCCTGCAGAAAGTTTTACTTTATCTCCAGTTGACCAGATTTTTGTTCGGATGGGTGCTAAAGATCAGATTATGGCTGGGCATAGCACATTCCTAACAGAGCTTTTAGAAACTGCTTCTATGCTAGTAAGACGATCATGTTATTCAACTGAAGTGTCCAATGCTGGTTCCTGTCTTCCTTATTTCTCGAGTATTTCTTTGATCACTCGTCATTTTATGAAATGAGATAACAATGTGTTTCTCTGAACCTGAGTAGATGAAAATGTCTTACGCTCGAATTTCGAGCAACCATTCATCTATTTCTACTACAGTAAACTATTGAAAATCTCGGTTTTAAGATAGAGGGCTATTTCTTTGCATTTGAGGTTGGATTCTTAGAGTTTGTCTTGTGGATCTTTCCAGCTGTTTTTTATATTATGTTTTTGGTCTTCTATTATAGACTACTTTTGTGTGAATACTTTCTCATCTTCTTATCCGGTTGCCACTAAACTTATGCAGTCTTCAGCTACCTGCAACTCACTTGTGGCATTGGATGAGCTGGGACGAGGAACATCAACTTCAGATGGGCAAGCCATTGCGTATGTGCAACTTACAGAGAATTTAATTGATGTTTTTGCTCTTTCCCCTTTTCATTGTGATATAATTTCAACTATAACATTTATTCTTGTCGGACTAGAAATTACTGTTTGCAGGCATATTAGTATTAGTAGCATAGGTGCCACATGTCAGTTTTAATTCTCTCATCTTTTATTTAACATGCCAAAAAAGATGCATTGGAACATATTTTTTATTTCTCAGTTCTCTTACTCTCTCTTTTGCCAGTGCATCAGTTCTTGAACATTTTGTCCGCACGGTACGATGTCGGGGAATGTTTTCTACACATTATCATAGATTAGCTTTTGACTATCAGAAAGATCCTAAGGTATGTAACGTTCCTGTTGTCATAGTGGGATTTTACTTTTCATACAGTAGTATATATGTGCAGCATCTGAAGACATTTTGACAGGCTCTCAATGGAATTTACATTTTAATCCTAGACATAATTGTATATATGTGGTCGAAGTCCATGATCAATAATTATAATGTAAACAATGTAAGTCAACTTTTGAAAGACCAATAGTCCCCACTTCCGTTTGAAAGAGAAATAATAGTGGAAAAGTCCTTATGCACTGTGACATTAATTGTAAAAGTTTCTAGCTTCATGTATATTATCCCTCTGACCATTTTCTTGTTGAGGATTTTTCCACTGTAGACCATTGTTTGACTTCAAACTTCATATGGGGTGTGTGTGCCCATTTATTCCCAGAAAGTAGAAAGTACAGAGTTTGTTCAGATCTATGTTGGCCCATTTATTTCATGATTTTAGAGTTTTGGAGCGTAAATAAACACTGAAACATGATTTGTATGAAAAAATGAAAATGTGGTATTTCAGGAAAGCGTGTGAAGTGAATTGATGTTTCGTGTGTTTGAAAATGTAAATAAGTTCGGATGTGTTCTCAATGCTGAGTTTCGGGTATATGTGGGGCCATTATAGTTTTTTAGAATTTTAAAATTATGAATATGCATTTTAATGTGCATTAAATGTTTATGTATGTCTGGAACATATGGGGCTATTTGTTTTCTATCGGAAATGATGAGTTTTGATATTTTGGATTTTGAAATCATGGAAATCTGAATTGTCCAATATAAACAGGGCTACAGTCTATTTAAACACTACCTTAGATTGAATATTGTTTTCCTTTTACGGTTACAATATTTTACCCTATATTTCTTCTATTTGCCTCATGTAGGCAAAGATTTCTCTCTTAATCAATAATCTGCTTCTCTGCATAGCATAAATGAGTACATGATACTTCTATGGCACTGCATTTTGTTGAGCAATATTTATCTATTAATATATGATATTTCCCCCAGCGATATCATCATTTTATTTATTTATACAGATCTCCCTCTGCCATATGGCATGCCAAGTTACGAAAGGAGTCGAAGGTCTAGAGGAAGTAATCTTCCTTCACAAATTGACCCCTGGTGCATGCCCTAAAAGCTATGGTGTTAATGTTGCTCGATTAGCTGGTAAGTCGATGTAATCTTCAATTATACTATAAAAAGAATTTCATGAATTTTCAATTGATTTCAAAGTTATACCCACATCATTGCATGCAAGGGATGGATTGTCCCCTGAAAACTATTGTTTCAATGATGTTATTGGCATCGTTTCCAGGACTTCCCGATTCAGTATTACTTAAGGCTGCGGCCAAGTCTCAAGAGTTCGAACGAAGTTATGGCAAGAGGAGGTTAGGGTCGGATTTATCCACCCAAAAATGGGAAGACAAGGCTTATTTGATCGTCCAGAACTTGATAAAAATCGCAGCTAAAAACGAATTTTGCACTTCCTCTAACAACACGGTTGTTGGCACTTTGGCCAATTTGCAGTACAAAGTAAGGTTACTTTTACAGCAAAACTAGAAACTACGTATAGTATATAAAAAGAGTTTGGCACATCTACCATGATTCCATGACCCATTTCTTGCAGCTAAAAGGGGTTAGGTCATTTACATTAATTGGCCAATTTTGCGTAAATTATCAATCCTTTTTAAGCCATGTACATTTTTGTAAACTTTTGGTGGTGAAATTTGAGCTCAAAAGTTTGTTGATCTTGTTAGGTTGTTGTAAAGTTTGGCCATCATTCCATTTCACTAACATTGCAATAACACTTCTGGTTGTCTTTCATTTTCTGTAGCAATAATACTGCTTTATTTTTTTTTTTTATTTCTTTTCATTTCATCTCTATGATTTATTTGTTTTCACTATTACAACTCATAAAGAAAAGAAAAAAAAATTATGTACACAAGTTGAACTCTTTAGGTCTATACATCAATCATATTAAGCTGTTCTTCTTCTTCTTCGTCTGTGTCGTGGCCAAGGCTCTGAAAAAAACATCAGAATTTAATGAGCCAGTTACAATGTTTTTCACAAATTAAAAAAATGCTGATTTTTAATTGTTAATTACCTGATAATGATGTCTAATACTGTTGTGTAATGCTTCTATTATTCGAAGAAGTATATACATTGGAAGAATTATTCCACTAGCCTTAACTATAAGTACCTGCTTATTAAAAATTAGGAAAAAATTAAATCAATTCACTGCTATTTGGTATGACAATTGGGAATTATTATTACTTGCAAGCATGGATCAAAATTTTGGTTCAAATGTATGTTTTGGTCAATCAAATATTGAAAATTTTTCGAGATTATTTGAAATTTTTTCGAAAACACTAAGGAAAATTTGTAAAAAGATTTGCCAAATTTAGAAAAATAATAGAGTTTAAGACAAATAAATAGTTTCGAAATTACATCTTTTCGTTTCCTCTGGTTCAAAAACGGAAACTTCGATGTTTTCGATGGAAAAGATGAAAATTTTGATCCATGTAAGTAAACAAGAAATCATGTACTTACAGTGCAGAGTGAAAAAGGGTAACTCTCTTCTCCGTTAAGAACAGCAAACAAATGCCTGATCAGAAGCAGAGCAGTGAACTGCAAATTTCATGACTTTAAGGTAAATAATTGGGTCTAAAAATAAAATGTTCCCGATTAATGAAATAATAATTTAATGAAGCTACTATTGATTTAAAAACAAAATTATTGCTACTGCCAACTGCCCTGAAACAAGATTTTGACAATTCAACTTTGACTGAAGAATTAACAGAAATCATTAAATATTAAATAAAAACTTACAATGTAAGCTACTGATCTACAGCAAGAAGCACTTCTATCAGCTGCTGATTCACATTCAAGAATTTCTTCTGTTGAATTTTCTTCTTCTATTTCATTTCTTGGAATTTCCAAACTACCCCTATCAACACAACCCACAAAAATATAGAATATTTAATCACTATTTAATGTTTATTCAACGCCAGCAATTAAAAAAGAAAGAATTCATTAAAGAAGATTATTACAAATCTTGAATTATTAGCGTAAATGCAAGACACGTGTAAAAATCTAGCAAATCCAAAAGGCAAGAATACTTCTGCATTAACAACGGCGGTGTAATATAAAATTAAGCAGAAGATTACTCATCAAGAAAGTGCATATTTGTTTAATTAATTAATTAATTAATTAATTAAAATATTTAAAATTAAAGAAGGACCAATATGAATACCACCTTATGGTTACTGCTGTATCAATTAATTGTGTCTTCTTAGGTGGAGTTGTATACCCAGGTTCAAATTTCTGCAAAATAATTAAAAATAAATTCAAATTAATTACTATATAATTTTATACTTGTAATAACTAAAAATAGCTTTCAATTTAAAATTTAAAATTTAAAATAATCCAATCTTTGGAAAAGACAGCCGAGAATGAAAAGTACTGAGAAAAAGTTAGAAAAATCATTGCGTAGCTTAAAATGGGAGTCAAGTTGAACAAAATACACATGTGGATAAGAACATATTCATATCCCATTTTTTATTTAAAAAAAAAAAATACCCTTTTTTAAACTAAATTTATAGTCCAAGAAAGACAGTTGAGATAGAGACAGAAACAGAAACAAATTCCTCTGCCTTCCAGGAAAAATAAAAAATGCAAAATACTTCTTGAAAATTAAAAAAAAAATCCCATTTTTCATTTAAAATAAAAAATAGAATAAGAATTTCCGTTATACATGAAAATCCAAATTGGAAGGCTAAAACGAATAATAGAAACTTACCAAACAGGTATACAACACAAAATAAAATCGAATATCGGTCAAAAAGTAAAAAACAAAAAAAAAAAACCCAGATGATCATCTTCTTGAATTTATAAAACTATGATGATATTTAAATATGAAATGAATACGAACCTGTAAACAAATTTCACAAATTGTGTTTCCCTTTTCGTTACACCACCTCTGTATGCAGTCTCTGTGTGCAAACTTTATTTATTTTTAAAAAAAAAAGTAAAGTTTCAGAAAATTAATGATCAATATTGAGGAAAATGAAATAAATATTGGAAAAAAAAGCTACCTTTACAGTTCCAGAACAAGCACAAGGGGACTCCAAGATTTTATCAAACTCTTCTTCATGGCATATTCTGCATATACATATTGAATTAGAAGATGATCTTTTTAAATCATCTATTAATAATATGATATCGCTCATAATTTTTTTTTTCTTAAGTTTTTCTATAATTTTCGGACTGTTTTTTCTGTTACTTTGTGGAAAGTTTTGTGTTTCTCTTTCTGGCCCTCTCTGTCTTTCCTTGCTCTGTTTTTGTGGGAGTCTTTGGGCTTTAAATGCAAGGAATAGGAGACTGAATTCCAATAATACCCTTATGATTTTAGAACGAATAATTTGGAATTCATTCCTCTCTCTAAGTTACCTCTACTTGTTAGAATCTTTAAATATATTAATTAATTAGTAGCACGTTCCACGAGTTGATTAGTGTCGAACGATATAGTGTTAAACTTAGTTTGAATTTTATGTTTGAGTTTGATTTAATTTTTAAATAAATAGAGATCGATTCGAGTATCGAGTAGCTTAATATATTTACATGTATTCCGTCAAATTTTAATTTAATTAACGAGTTGAACTCTAATCGAACTTCAAAAGTTATCAAATGATAATTGTTGTTCAAACTTGTTTCATAATTATTACGAATTAACCTTAAATGAGCTTTAAGACAACGACATCGAGCCAATTATCAAATATTTGATTTGATTTACAGCTCTAAGTACAATAATTATTTCTATATATACTATATATGAAGTGAATGACATTTTTGTCCTCCTTCATTCGTCCATTTTATCAATGTAGTGTATAATCGATCCATTTTTTTACTATTTCATGGTGGAGACGGTCTCATGTGCAAAGCACGTACATTACTTGGAGGGCATTTTCGTCCCTTCAACTAGTATTAAATTTTCAAGTAATGCGCACGTAAAGTCATCTTCACCGTGAAATAGTAAAAAAATGAATCGGTGACTGATACACTACATTGATAATGCATTTGCTAAAAATAAATTTAAGGACAAATAAAAGACGACTCATAAAAAATATAAAAAGTGTGACTCAGCTCTATAAAAAATGATATAGTTTTCAAAAAGAATTTTACTTGCGTTTCCTATCACAAAATATGATTTGTGTCTTGAATAATACGAGGATTATTTCGATTGAATAAACTATATTAATTATAAAATATACTAGAAGAGAGGGATTATAGAAAGAAATTCTTCTAGAAACAATAAGTGAAGCATTATTGTACTCGGTTAGGACTTATTAGGGGCATGAAACCAAACGCGCTACATTTGTACAAAACCTAGTCATTTGACCCTGTTTTTATGTGCAGGTTTGCATTTATAACCCATTGACTTTATTAATTTCATCAAAATATAGTACCCCATGTAGAAAATTAACTTCTATATATCCTTCTTTCTCTTCTCTCGCCGGGTTTAAATCTATACTACTTATAACTATTCCATTAAATATATATGTGAAGTTAACTATAAAAGAATGGGCTTTTGGCGAGTTAACTTTTAGTGATATGTTTAATGGGTAATTTACCTTCCTGTGAAATAAAATAATAAGTAATTTATCTCTTTGATAATGGAGGTGTTGCACACACACTCTATAATGCGATTGAAACTTTATATTCATGTGAAAAACGACCAATTTAACCTTACTGTTGACAACTTATTTATCTCATTTAACCCCATGTGATATGCGTAAATAGGCTATTTACCTACATGTGATATGCGTAAATTGACACTTTAACTCCCCGTGATATTGTATAGTGAGTTTTTTACCCTCTTGTTAAAATGTAAAAATTAAGAGGGAGGTAATATGCTTCTTTTATAAAAACACAGGGAGGTATTTTGCCATTTTATTTATTTTAAAATAAAAAAATTTGCTATGCACTCATAAAAGAACTGTCACAAATTCAAACTACTCATATTTTGTGATTATTTATTTATGAGATAATTAAAATTAATGGTGGAAACTGGATGCTTGGATAGGTTAAGGACGAGTCGAACTTGGGTTACGAACATATTGGGTCGTGTTTTGATCATGGATCAAAACTTTTATCTTTTCCGTTGAACACATCGAAAAGTTTTCATTTTTGAATCAAGCTAAACGAAAATAAGATGTAATTTTGAAACTATTTATTTGTCTGAGACTCTTATTTTTCTTAATATAGTAATTTTTTTTATAATTTTACCTTAGTATTTTCGAAACATTTTTGAAAAGTCTAAAAAATTTTTCGATATTTGACTGATCGAAACATACACCCGTAACGAAATTTTGATTTAGTTTTGATCTGTTTGTTCTAGTGTTTAGTTGGCTTTATTCCTATTCGAATCAGGTTAAGATTTGATGCATATAATTCTTAATTTAGTGCAATTCAAGAATATATATATATTAAAAAAATGATTGTTTGGGTTCTACTGGGTCGGGCACAACCCATGGGTCGTGGCTCATTTTGATACCACTAAATATTGATTACAATCATCTAAATGTAGGTCGGCTAATTTGAAAGTTTAGGTGCTAAGCTCTCCATTTGGAATTCACTTATAAATTGGTTTAGATTATTAGAAGCCAGAAAACAAAACTACAAACGTGTCCGTTCATAAGAGAATTCAATAGTCTTTTCAGAACTAAAAAGTAGTACTTTTAAAGTATGGGTTTAAATGATTTATTTATTAATCAGAAACAAAGTATGGGTTTAAATGGACCACCACCTTAATTCCCAAACCTCACACGCAATTAGCTATACAAAACGGCAGATAATAAATTTGGAACTTTAACCAAAAAATAATCTTTATTATTGTTGGGATATATTGGGAAGATTATTTTTTATATTGCCATTATTATTCACGTTAGAATTTTATTATTGTTAGATTAAGACATGATACAATATATTTTACTAATAGATATAAACATGAAATCCTTTTGAGATAACAAATTATAATAAGCCGCCGATACCTTGATCAAGTGGTTAAGGATGAGGCTCCATAACCAGGAGGTTATGGGTTCGACTCTCACGAATATGGGTATTTTTTCTAGTTTAATATTAGTAATTAGTATACTTTGATATCATTGTAAAGCTTCGATTCGATAATGTTTAATGTAACAATATATACACCATCCCAAAAAAAAAAACCCAATCTATGCAACATAGATCGATCTGAATCTGTATATATTAAGAAATTATTTTTTAAATACTTCATTCGGATCCCTGCTACTTCACACGAAATATTTAAAAAATTATTTCTTGAAATTTATCGATCTAATTAACACATATTTCGAATATATGGGGTTTTTCGTGCTGGACTTTTAATAGTACCAAAAAAATATATACAATGAACATTTCATAGGATAATTTTATGTAGATTTCGCGTAACATGGAGGACTATCTTGCATTTTCTCTGTAGAACATAGATTGAAGTAAAGAAAAACTAATGTTAGTAGTGTCTTTCTAAAATAAAATTTTATAGAACATAAGTGTATATAAGATACCACATCTCAACCACTAAAATAAGTCAACAACAAATCTGAACCACATTCATGGTTAGATGATGACGCGAGTGGCATCATACATTTAGAAAAAATAAATACATGTTAAATTTACATACTAACCCTTTAATTAATATGTTTAAAAAAACTCTTTAATCTCAAATTTTAGATCTCTTTCTCAAAAGAAAAAATCGAGGGAATTACAGTGTTCATACCAAACGTTTGCGTACTATATACCTTTCATACCAAACTTTTCAAAAGACACATTTCGTACAAAAGTTGGACAACTTTTTTTACATTTTATTCGGCCGTTATTTTTTGGATGAAAAAGGTCACGCGTCAAACACGTGTCCGTTTAAGTCACCATTCTTATCTCTTCATGGGATATTTGCAATTGGACAAAAAATATCTAAAAGGTAAAAATTGGGAGGGGGTAATTGCAATTATTGCCGCCACCAGTTCCTCTCTCTTCACCTCCGGTACCACAACCACCGTCCAACCCTTCTCCATCTGAAAACAGATCTTTACATGAGTGAAGTAGCTGAACTTGTAAGAAATGTTGTGACTAACTTTGAAAATTCATGTGAAGGGCACATGTATATTTTCCGTCGAACAAAAATTAAATTAAATTATTTGAGGCAGTAAAGTGCTTAATAGGTACATATGGATGGTAAACTGGGACAATATGTAACTTTGGAGATAAGATTTTTGTCAATTTTTTAAAGTGGATTCATAAATCATATGAAAGTTTTTCTCAGTTTTTTTTAAAAAAAAACAAGGGGTTTATTGCAAAATTTTAAAGCTACGAGGGGTTATTGGTAATCTTTTTAAGTTAAGGGAATCTTTTTCATCCTTTGATGTGATAAAATTGTCTTCTCGAATTGAGAGGGATATTTTTTTATAATAATAAAATAAAAAAGTACAGGGTTTTTTTTGCTAATAATAATAACACAAAACCTTACTTTAGTTAGGCAGACCCAAGTGGTGTTGTTGAATTTCACTTATTAAAAAGGGTAAATTTATCTCGAAGAAAAAAAGATATTTAACTTAAATTTTAAGAGGATACGTGTCACCAAGATAAATGTGCTCTTCATCCCTCAAAATCACATTTTAGACGGACCCATGTTAGTAACACCGTCTTTAATTCTCTTATAAAACTTTGAGAAATAAATATAATTAATATGGTACTCTGAATTTTAGTCTCTTCTTTAATTAATTGACAGAAAAATTAATGCATCTTTTGGTCGGTTGTCTTATTCCAGGAGAAATTTAAATTTAGTGATTTGCCTTTAATTAATCGTACAAGGAAATGTACGAAACAATTATGAAATACTTTTAGAAAATATAAATTGGAAAAGTGAATAATACTTAAGAAATTCTAACCTAAACTTTGTGCATCAAAACTCAAACCTATCATATGATAAACTATCATACACTTCAAGTAAATTCTAATTCTTATTAGAAGCACTAGCTATTACAAATTAAAGAGGTAGGTTTTACTATTAGTTGTAATGGTTCAAACCATACGAAAACACACACTTAATTGAGTGTGAAATCATATACCTAATAATTAAAAAGAAAAAGAAAAAGAAAATGTCGTTTGTACAATTCTTACAATGGCATCTAGACATTATCTCTTCCGATCTAATTTTTGGGTCGTCCTTAATTAGTTTAATGTGAAATTTAATTAGTCTTAGACTAGGGGGAAAAAATAGAACTTTTTAGGTAGCTTGTATATATCCTGAGAAGTAGTAGTTATGATTTGTTGGTAATAATTTATTATAATTTTGAGTGGAAGGATAATTCAGCTAGAAAAAAAAAAAACTATATATGTTATGAACATAAATCTTGTTTTGAGTTCAAGAGAAATAAGAGAAAGAATTACTAATGATAGTGAAGTATTTCAATTCTCAGGCTAAACAAAACATTGCTTAAATTATTTTGTACAAATGTTGTATATGATGTGGTATAATTAATCAAATTTTTTAATACATAATATAGATTGAAATTTTCTTTGTTGATGCATGGTGGATATTAAATTCTTAAAAAGAATTAGATAAAGACTTGAAATATCATTACTTCAAAATTTAGAACTAAGGAAAATTTTGAGTTAGAATTAGCGGTATTCATTTGGTGTATATTAAGTCGAATGTAGCAGAACTGAACTGAAACTTCAGGTTCAACATTTTGTCAAATAAAAAATCAAACCGATTAAATTGGTGCTTTAATTTTTTTTTTCTGAATTGTTAGGTCCAACGGTTCGATTTTGGTTTGACGTATTCCGCCAAAAAAAATTATTTTTCATAAAAATAAAAATCAACTTTCAAGCTTGCAAATTAGAAAAAAAAAATCAAACATCAAATACAAAATGTATCTCGAATTAAAAAACAATAAATTAGTATGGACTAAGAAACTCTTGTTGTGGTAATATCCAAATGCGACTATGGTTCAAATGGCGTAACTAAGAGCTAATCACAGTCTTGAAACTCAAAGAAGTGATCACTACCCGATAACAAAGAAAATGTCAACTTTAAAGATTTTTCTAATCATGAAATTACAACCGAATATCTTTCTCCTCCAATAGCAATATGGTTAGGCCATAAAATTAGGTCACTAAGAAACATTAAGATGATTAGTTCTTATTATGAAAAAAAAAAATCTCTAGAATCATGTCAAACGATTTCAAAAGATAAATCCTAGCTTATGTCTGACAATCACTCTCCATTTTTATATAACAAAAATCAAACGCCACCAATTTTTTTTATTCAACTCGTTTTGGGGCCTACAGTATTATTCGATTTTGCAACAAAATTTTCTATTTGTTCTACCTATGAATGGAATAGTGCACGCCCCAAAAAAGGGAAACCATAATCATTTATTTGGGGCTTTTTATCTTACTTAGTTATTTTGAAATTTGAGTTGTCTACTACTTGTCTTTTACTTTTGAGAGTTTGAACGTGAGTTGTATGATTGGCAATTTAACGGCACGGAGATTACCAGAAATTTAAATTTGTGGGCCCCACGATTAATCATTTACACAGCATGTGTGGAAAAGAACGCGTTCTCTTCTCACCGCCCGCGGCGGCCTCAAAGACTATGCCAAGATTCTGGGGGTCCCACCGTCTAGGCATCTTAATTTTAGGTACTGTTTGGTAATTTGTATTTCTGCACCAAGTTAACTAGTTTAAAAAAAAGGGGGAAATCACACTTGAACTTATAGTCGAATTGCACATTTTTCCTCAAAATTTAACTTTTTGGAAAATCCACCCTGAACGTATATTGATGTTGTATTTTTCCCTTGAACTCTTTTGCGATCATTTTTCCGACCAAAGAGTTCAAGGGAGAGAGTGCAATATAAAAGCTCGGTATAAAAAGTGCAACTCGATTATAAGTTCAGGGGGAAAAGAGCAACTTTTTAATTGAAAGTTCTATTTTGCTTCTTTAATTAATAAGTTTACCTCTTTACTCTTCAAATCATAATTATGAACTAGAAAGTCCACGATTTTAGATTACCAAATTATTTATTTTGTTTTTTACAAATCTTATCAATTTCAAACCTCAGTCGAAGAATGTAATGCAAAACTTGCAAGATGAATCTACACAAGAATATATAGTGTATGCTCGATTTTATACCTATCTCCTACTCTGTAATCTCTAAATAATATATTTGTATCAATTTTATATATTTTTTAATCTTGTACCAACGTTTTTTCTTTTCTATGTTATATATCTTATTACAATTATACATATTATTTAAAATTTTATGTTTTTTGCACTTTAAATTATAATGGTTGCAAAAAATTGAGTTTTGCTCACTAAACTTACTTCAAACTTGCACATTTCTTCCTTTGTTGTACTTTCTACCTTGAACTTTTGTGCTACACTTTTTCCAGAATTATTTGGCCAAAAAGGTGGTAGGTAAAGAGTTCTGGGGAAAAAGTGTAATATTAATGTAAGTTAAGCGTGGAAGAGTGCAAAAACTAAAGTTCAAGAGAGAAAGTACAACTTGACTGTAAGTTCAGGGAGGAAAGTGTTATTTTCTCAAAAATGGAAAAAAAAAAAAAAAAAAAAAAAAAACCCTACTTATGATCTGACCCGCGAGAAATTATGTAGTACAACCGCTGCACCACGTCATCAAGTACACGTGGTGCAGCCCACCAATACACATGGGGCATGTGGATTATTAATCCACATCACCCCATGTTCTGGCAGTGTGAACACAACTTTCTGAACCCCTATTTTTTTGGAACATGGCCAGAACATGGGGTGATGTGGATTAATAACCCACATGTCCCATCTATATTGGTGGGCTGCACCACGTGTACTTGATGACGTGGTGCAGCGGTTGTACTACATAATTTCTCCTGACCCGCTTAATGTGATGCCCGTATAAAACTTCAAACTTTTTCTTTAATTTGTCAAAAAAAAAAAAAAAAGAATTGGTCTTAACCATTTTTGTGTTTTATTCCATATTTTAATTACATTTAAATCCGTTATAGTTTGTGGAAAAGAAAACATTAATTTCGTTGTGATATTAGTTGTGATTTAAATCCATTAATTTCGTTGTAATATTAGTTGTTACTAATTTCCTACATTTTTCTTGACAAGATTTAGATGGCGTAAAGTCAATACATTATCTTAATTAATGAGCCATTTACGAAAATGCATATCCTCTAGTGAGAGTGTCTAATTTCCAACTGATCCAGTATAAAACAATGTGGTATCGGTATGATGCTTCAATAATATTGATATGATTACTTAATCAAATTACTGAAACTACAATATATAATATTTTGAAAAACAATAATTTAATTAACGGGTCAACCGCTCAATTTTTTAATTTTACAGAATATAAGAAAATAAACTGATTTATATATATATGAATCTAATATACGACTAAAACTCATCCATCATCAATTGAACCTTAAATCAAAAGTACTAATAATATCCAAGTGCGTGTTATTGTAATCTGGCTTAGTACTATAATTGGCTTAGTACTAATAATCAAAAGTACTTTTTTTTTTTAATCCCATTTGTTAATTATTCATCCATTCTCTCTAGTTTAATTCAATTTTAGTCGATTTTCACATTTGTTAATCAATTCACTTATTCTCTCCGGTTTAACCTAATTTTAGTCTGATATTACTTATTATTGCGTTAATTTAACCTATTTTCTCACATATTTCACTTTTTTGTGCCAGTTAACTCATTTTTCTGTTCTTTTATGTTTATCGATTTGATCCCTTTTTTAGCTATTCAGTGTCTAACCGATGTCATTCATTTTTTATTACTGGTTTCACCCATTTTTTTTGCTATTAATCTTGTTGTGTTATCAATTGCACCATTTTTTTTTTTTTTTTTTGCTCTAACTGACTTTTCTTCTATCTAACTCATTTTTTCATTGATTTTACTGAAGCCGGGCAGAATAGTGATTATTCTGCAGGCAAGTTCCATCAGATAAATTTGCTACAAGAACACGAGAAATAGGCACCCATGAACCTTTGAGAGAACAAATCTCTTCTTTTTCAAAAACTCATAATCATCAATATTTCAAAATAGTGAAGATTACAACTCCTTTTATAAGACTCTAATCCTAGGCAACTGAAAGGAAATAAAACTCTTAAGGAAACTGAATAACTCCTAGAATCCTATAGAAACTAAATCACTAAAAATAAGGAAACTAAATAACTAAATAATAATAAAAAGATAGATTGTCTTGGATGCTCCTGCATCAGTCGCTCAGGGTTGGAAAGAACTCGTCCTCGAGTTCACAGCAGTGTCATCAAGATCCACAAAACCAGGACAAACTAACGATGACGGTTAATCAAGCCTTGTACTTGGGTCTGTCCTGTCCCTCCCGTGAATTCCTTAGCTGTTTCCACCACGTCGTCTGATGTTGGTTAAATCCTCGACAGCCTCTGCAAATCCTCAGTCTTTACTTCCTTGGAGTGAACTCTTCGATCACGGTGTGGACTCCTCAACATCACCATGACTCAGTCATTTAAGCTGATGAGAATTTTGCCCCAAGAAGCAAGAAACCCAGTATTCGCCAGAGGTTGGGTAAATCTGCGACTTGCTTGGCAAAACCTCGATCTTCCCAATCAGTGATTATAGCCTTGCCCTGTCGTTCACGAGAATGGCGCAACTGCTCCCACCAAGCAGAAGCCCTACCCTTGAGTGTGACCGCAACTAACTTAATCCTCATTGAAAAATTCTGAAGCTCTGATACCAACTGAAGCCGGGCAGAATAGTGATTATTCTGCAGGCAAGTTCCATCAGATAAATTTGCTACAAGAACAGGAGAAGTAGGCACCCATGAACCTTTGAGAGAACAAATCTCTTCTTTTTTTAAAAACTCATAATCATCAATATATCAAAATAATGAAGATTACAACTCTTTTTATAAGACTCTAATCCTAAGCAGCTGAAAGGAAATAAAACTTTAAAGGAAACTAAATAACTCCTAGACTCCTATAGAAACTAAATCACCAAAATAAAGGAAACTAAATAATAAAAATTCTAATCCTAAAAAACTAAAAAAAAGATAGATTGTCTTGAATGCTCCTGCATCAGTCGCTCTGGGTTGGAAAGAACTCGTCCTCGAGTTCACAGCAGTGTCATCAAGATCCACAAAACCAGGACAAACTAACGATGACGGTTAATCAAGCCTTGTACTTGGGTCTGTCCTGTCCCTCCCGTGAATGCCTTAGATGTTTCCACCACGTCATCTGATGTTGGTTAAATCCTCGACTAGCCTCTGCAAATCCTCAATTTTTTACTTCCTTGGAGTGAACTCTTCGATCACGGTGTGGACTCCTCAACATCACCATGACTCAGTCATTTAAGCTGATGAGAATTTTACCCCAAGAAGAAAGAAACCCAGTATTAGCCAGAAGTTGGGTAAATATGCGACTTGCTTGGCAAAACCTCGATCTTCCCAATCAGTGATTATAGCCTTGCCTTGTCGTTCACGAGAATGGCGCAACTGCTCCCACCAAGCAGAAGCCCTACCCTTGAGTTTGACCGCAACTAACTTAACCTTCATCGGAAAATTCTGAAGCTCTGATACCAACTGAAGCCGGGCAGAATAGTGATTATTCTGCAGGCAAGTTCCATCAGATAAATTTGCTACAAGAACACGAGAAATAGGCACCCATGAACCTTTGAGAGAACAAATCTCTTCTTTTTCAAAAACTCATAATCATCAATATTTCAAAATAGTGATAATTACAACTCATTTTATAAGACTCTAATCCTAGGCAACTGAAAGGAAATAAAACTCTTAAGGAAACTGAATAACTCCTAGAATCCTATAGAAACTAAATCACTAAAAATAAGGAAACTAAATAACTAAATAATAATAAAAAGATAGATTGTCTTGGATGCTCCTGCATCATTTACCATTTTTTTTTTATCATATATATTTAATCAATTATACATTTTTCAATTAACTAAATAGGACCTTTTTTTATTCAAGTAGCCCGAATGTGTCATTATTTTTTCTTTTAGGTGCTTTAATAAGTGATAACTTCTTAAGAACTTTCCAAAAATCTTTTTTGAAGAAATATAGAAAAGTAGGTTTTTAATTTTTTTTTTCCATTAGTATTTTAATGAGTCGTGAAACTTTAAAATATAATAATAAGATTAATGTAGGAGAGACTTCTTGTTTAATTATACTTCTAGGATTTTTTTTAATCTTTTTGCCACAAAATTAAATATCACAAAATAATTTAAATAGAAATATATTAGTATTCACAAAAAATGAAAGAAAGTTACTTGACCAAATCGTATTTTTATATGTATATAGAATAGATAGACATATAGATAGATATAGATAGATACACTATTCTATTAATAATATAAATAAACTCTTAATGAAATAAAGTTCTTATATGAAGATGGGAAATTATCTTAATCTTTCCTTCATTTTTACTTTTCAATGAGGTTTTGGGTCCAACCCATGAGGTTGGAGTCCTTTAAAAGATAATTAGATTTAAATGAGATATGTATAAAAAGACTTTTAATCTTTTTATTTGCGTGTGTTATGTGTACACCTATGATGCACGGATACTTCAAAAAATTATAAAATGTCGTGTTGGACTCTTTTCGGATACGATACTCCTCGGATACTCGTGGGATACGTATTCGACACTCGACGTGGCGTGTCGGTAAATATAATTAAAAAGAAAAGTTGGACACACGTATCAGATACTTATTTAGAAGTATCCAACACATTTTATATTCTGAGTTTTGCTAAGTCACCACAATTGGTAAGAACAATCAATAATGTAAGGCATCAAACCACACTTTGTATTATATACAACTGCAATACTGGACAATTTGTCTATAACGGGACATGTTTTATTTAACATAATAAAACAATGAACATTATGTATAATTAATAATATTAAAATACTAAATAAATTTTTTTATCGAAAATTATGCAATTTCGTATTTATGAAACTTAAGTTGTTTTATTTCAATATATATGAATATAAACATTTATTATTTTACTTATTTCAATATACATAAATATATAAATTTATATTTTTTATATTCGTATCTATGTCGTATCGTATCCAGTAAATTTTTTAAAATCTGCGTTGTCGTATCCGTGTCGTGTCGTATTCGTATCGACGTATCGGTATCCGTGCAACATAGGTGTACACACACCAAGATAGAACGAAAAATAGGAGTTAAAGTACTATTGGTAATTAGTTTTATCTCAGATTCAGTCGGAGATTCTTTATAAATGTGTCTCAAACTATCCTATTTGTATGTAATTTTATTCTCTGATATCTAAGCTAGTAACTTGAGAGTTTTCACCTTGTCGGAGAGGTTGTTGTTGTTGTTTATGTTCTTTGAGATCTATGAGTATTCTCCTGGATTTCATAAATCCATTATCATTATAAAGGTTGAGTTGGATCGGTTTTCGATCTCATGATTTTTCCCAACTTGGGTCTCCACGTAAAAATTATCGTGTGCTTGTTTATATTCTTGCATATTAATTCTTGCTTGAATCAGTCAATTAGAGAAAATTAGTATTTAGGGTCTATATTTGATTGTTTTAATCCCATTTAAATCCAATTTCGTCGTGATATTAGTTGTTACTAATTTTGTACATTTTCCTTGACAGCGTAAAGTCAAAACATTATCTTAATTAATGAGCCGTTTACGAAAATGTATATCCTCTAGTGAGAGTGTCTAATTTCCAACGTATAATAAAAATGTGGTCTGGTGCTTCAATAATATTAATATGACTACTTAATCAAATTATTGAAACTACAATATATAATATTTTGAAAAATGATAATTTAATTAACGGGTCAACCGCTCAATTTTTTAATTTTACAGAATATAAGAAAATAAACTGATTTTTATATATATGTATATAATATACGACTAAAACTCATCCATCATCAATTGAACCTTAATCAAAAGTACTAATAATATCCAAGTGCGTGTTATTGTTATCTGGCTTAGTACTAATAATCAAAAGTACTTTTTTTTTTTTTAATCCCATTTGTTAATTATTCATTCATTCTCTCTAGTTTAACCCAATTTTAGTCGATTTTTCACATTTATTAATTAATTCACTCATTTTCTCGGGTTTAACTTAATTTTAGTCTGATATATTACTTATTATTGCGTTAATTTAACCTATTTTATCACATATTTCATCTCTTTTTTGTGCCAGTTAACTCATTTTTCTGTTCTTGTACGTTTATCGATTTGATCCATTTTTTAGTTATTCAGTGTCTAACCGATGTCATTCATTTTTTTAACTGGTTTTACTCATTTTTTTTGCTATTAACCTTGTTGTGTTATATCAATTGCACCATTTTTTTATTTTTTGCTCTAGCTGAATTTTCTTTCTATCTAACTCATTTTTTCATTGATTTTACCATTTATTTTATCATATATATTTAATCAATTATACATTTTTCAGTTAACTAAATAGTACCTTTTCTAATTTATGTAGCCCGAATGTGTCATTATTTTTTCTTTTAGGTGCTTTAATAAATGATAACTTCTTAAGGACTTTCCAAGAATTTGTTTTGAAGAAATATAGAATAGTAGGTTTTTAATTTTTTTTTTACCATTAGTATTTTAATGAGTTGTGAAACTTTAAAATATAATTATAAGATTAATGTAGGAGAGACTTCTTGTTTAATTATACTTCTAGGATTTTTTTTTATAATCTTTTTGTCACAAAATTAAATATCACAAAATAATTTAAATAGAGATATATTAGTATTCACAAAAAATGAAAGAAATTTACTTGACCAAATCGTATTTTTATATGTATATAGAATAGATAGACAGATAGATAGTATTAATAATATAAATAAACTCTTAATGAAATAAAGTTCTTATATGAAGATGGGAAATTATCTTAATCTTCATTCATTTTTACTTTTCAACGAGGTTTTGGGTCCAACCCATGAGGTTGGGTTCCTTTAAAGGAAAATTAGATTTAAATGAGACATGTATAAAAAGACTTTTAATTTTTTTATTTGCGTGTATTATGTGTACACACATAAAGGAAAATCGAAAAATAGAAGTTAAGGTACTATTGATAATTGGTTTCATCTCAGATTTAGTCCGAAATTATTTACAAATGTGTCTCAAACTATCCTATTTGTATGTAATTTTATTCTCTGAAATCTGAGTTAGGAACTTGAGAGTTTTCACTTTGTCGGAGAGGTTGTTGTTGTTGTTCATGTTCTTTGAGATCTAAGAGTGTTCTCTTGGATTTCATAACCCATTATCATTATAGTGGTTGAGTTGGATTGATTTTCAATTTCATGATTTTTCCCAATTTGGGCCTCCACGTAAAAATTATCGTGTGCCTGTTTATTTTCCTGAACATTAATTCTTGCTTGAATCAGTCAACTAGTGTTTAGGGCCTATATTTGATTGTTTTAATCCCATTTAAATCCGTTATAGTTTGTGGAAAAGAAAGAATTGATTTTGTCCTGATATTAGTTGTTACTAATTTTGTACATTTTCCTTGGCAAGATTTAGCATGGCGTAAAGTCAATATATTATCTTAATTTATGAGCCGTTTATGAAAATGAAAATGCATATCCTCTAGTGAGAGTATCTAATTTCCAACTGATCCAGTATAATAATTAACAATGTGGTATGGTGCTTCAATAATATTAATATGACTACTTAATCAAATTATTGAAACTACAATATATAATATTTTGAAAAATGATAATTTAATTAACGGGTCAACCGCTCAATTTTTTAATTTTAAAGAATATAAGAAAATAAACTGATTTTTATATATATGAATATAATATACGACTAAAACTCATCCATCATTAATTGAACCTTAAATCAAAAGTACGAATAATATCCAAGTGCTTCTGGATATTTTATTTATTGATGTGCTGACATATGTGGTTATCTTCATCTCGTTCTTATCGCTTCTTCCTTTCTCTATCTAACTTAGTTTTCTCTCTCTATTATCATTATTATTAATATACATATTTTTATTATTATTATTATTATTATTAAAGTGAATAATATCTTAATTTGGATTGGGGTGTCTAATGCTGGTTGCACCTATTGTCTGACAAGGACGTATGGCGATTGGCCCAAGGGTGGGGGTGAGTCGGTAACACCTCCAAAATTTCTTGTACTCAAACTCTTCTTCAAATTTATTTTCAATTTTTCCTTTGTATATATTTGATTTTACACTTTAAATTTCAAACTCGTTCCGTAATAATATGGGTATCCGAATTATTGCGGGACAAGATGGGTTGGAATTGCTGGTTTCATACTTTTCTTACTCAAAAATTCTCCACGGATCTAATAAAAGTAAATTGCATAAGCGATTTCTCGTCCCTTTTTTTTTTTTTTGCTATAATGAATTGTTCTTTATCTATTATTTACATAAACATAACAAATTGAAATCAGTTCAAACATATCCAAATAGGATAAAACCATATAATGAGTAAATACCAATATATGATCTAAAGCATATCACAGTAAAAAATAAAATCTCTGGTATCTCGAGCAAATACCGAATAGTTATCTAAAGTCATGATGTATTATGCATGTACTAAAGTGGTAAGATTTTAAAAAAAAGAATATTAGGTTTAAGTAAAAGAATTCTTAAAATGGTGTCAACTAAATAGCTTGATAATATCGCAGTTGTAATTATGTAAAGTTTATAAGTTATATAATATTAGAGAGATATGCGGGTTCAGGTATTCGGGGTTGGAAAGATCAATCTCAAATCCGTCACGTATTACCATAACAAAATACGGGTATTTCAAGTTCAGGTACCCGAACCCGAAAATACCCGTCCCATTCTGGTTTCTTAAAATATGGGACGGGTCGTGTTTGGGTTACCCGAACCGACGCCCACCCCTAGTGTATGGGGGTGAATTAGTTCAAGTTAATTGCCTGGATCAAAATTTTCATCTTTTTCGTCGAAAATATGAAATTTTTTTCATTTTTGAATCAAGTCAAACGAAAACAAGATGTAATTCCGAAATTATTTATTTGTCTGAGACTCTCTTATTTTTCTTAATTTAGTAAAAATTTTTACTACAATTTTTTCTTAGTATTTCCGAAAAAAATTTAATATTTGGCTGACAGAAATATATACTCAAAACGAAATTTTAATCTATGTTTAATTGTAAATTTTTTTTTTAAGGATAAAATTGAGCTATATTAATAATCAAGCAGACTCAGATACCATGATGTCCGAGACAAGATCAGGGAGATCCGAAGTAAAGTCAAAGGAATTGACAACTAACTTAGCCAAATAATGAGCCACTGAATAAATTAAATCTAGAAGTGTAAGTCGTAAGTCGCCCGGAAAGAATCGAGTCTTCTTCCTAAAACTACTCTACACTTTAAAAAACTATTTGATGTACCAAAATATATTTTTATTGTTGTTCAATCATTAGAAATATTGTGATATTATTTGAGAATTTCATTATGAATTAAAATGTCGTTTAAGTTGCATATATGATATATATCTAGTTTTGAACCTTTTGATTTTTATTGGGAAACGTTTTGGAAAACTAGCAAAAATTATGAGAAAGTTATTAAATTAAAAAAAAAAAAAAAAAAGGGTTTCACAACAAAATATGCCTTATTTTTATTTCGATTTATTCAAAAACATAAACTTTTCGATATTTTCGACGAAATAAATGTAAATTTTGATCCACGACAACATGCTCTAATTACTTAGGGTGCGTTTGGCCTAGCGATTCGAAAAACAATTATAGGATAATTAATTTTACTAAAATTGATTATGGTAATAATTGATTATGATAAAAATTATTTATAGAATAATTACTTTTGTATAATAGCTTTTGTAAAAGTAACACTTTAGTTGCTTCTAATATAAGTTAATTTTTTGCTTCTCGAGATCCCAAAAGTTAAATTATGATCTTGGGAGTCAAAAATCATGAAAATCACGACTGAATATAAGTAATTTTTACAATCAGGGCCAAACAATTCAAAAATCATAATAGAGATGTAAAAGTGATTTTAAGAACTCCAATCGCTGTGCCAAACTCACCCTTAGTATTTTTTACTCCCCGCATATCATGTCAGATTCAAATCAATGTGGTTAAAATTATAAAAAAAGAAAAAAAGAAAAAAAGATCGATGTGGATAAAATTCCGTTAAATCGGTCCATTGACAGCCCAAAGGATTTTATGTCAAAATTGATACCTTGACTTGACGATCCAACAACAATATGAAAGCCCAAACATAAAAACAAAATCAAAACTATAAAGATGAAGTTTGGGCCTTTCTAAATTGTTGTTGACAATACTTTTCCTTTTTGGGAAGCCCTATAAACAATTTGTTAATGGGCCTTCATAACATAGATCAAAATTTTTATATCTTTTTATTGAAAATATTAAAAAGTTTCTGTTATTGAACCAATTAAAACAAAAATAAGGTGTATTTTCGAAACTCTATATTTGTCTTGTAATTTTTTCTTTTTCTTAATCTAGTATTTTTTTTTATAATTTTTCCTTTTTATTGAAACGTTTACGATTTTTTTTGAAAAGTTTTCTAGATTGTGCTGATAGAAACAACAATAGAAAACGAAACTTTGATCCATGTTTCGTAATTTGTTGTTGACAATTAACAATGCAGAGGAGAAATCAAAAGTTTGATACAAGTTCAAGAATCTCCATTACAAAAGAACAGATAAGGGTAAAAGCCTTATAAAAGCCCAGCCCAAACTCGATCAGTCCATTTAGTAGAGATTAAAGCCCACAATGATAGATAAAACACCAATTAAAATGATCCGGCAGAGCCCGAGTATGAATTTTCTCATCAATCATCATATAATCTTAAACATTATTTTATGGGATAAATTACGAAAACCCAGAAAAGAAGATCTAATTATAAAACTTTTCCTAACGTATTGGTTATTATAAAAATTTTCATTATGTTTGTCACCTTCTTACAATTAACTCATTGTTTTAAAAATGTTTTAATTTTACTGCTGAATATTATTTGTAATATTTAATATCTTAGAAATGTTAAAACTTGAGTGCTAATTGTTATATTTTATAAATCGTAAAAGTGATAATTTATATATTTACTGTCAAAATTATTGATATAATCTATAATTCCCCACAGGGCCATAAGTTTCAATAAATATTGCAAAAAAAGAAAAAAAGTAGAAAAAAACTTATTTACATATTTATTAACAAATTAAATTGTATAAAAATAAATTGAATAGAATTTTAATAATAATATTTTATAAATTTTATTTTCATATTTAGTTAAACAAATTTATTTGCCATATTAGAATTAATAAATTTTAGATTTACTAGTTTTGAGATGGAATTAGTTTTATATTTATAAATTTTATTTAATTTGTCATTATCGAAATTAAATTATTAATAAGTAAAAAAATTGTAATATTTATTGAAATTTATGAGTAATTATAAACTATATCAATTATTTTGGTAGTAAATATATTACAATCATATTACAAATTTATAAGATATAACCACTAACATCCAAACTAAAAATTTATAAGATATTATAGACATTACAGATACAATGGCAAAACTGAAACATTTAAGGGCAAATGGTTAATTGTAAAAAAATTACAAATCTGAGAGGAATTTTTGTAATACACAATACCTTAGGAAATTTTTATAATTAGGCCTGGTAATCGAATTTGCCCTATTTTATAATATCATTAATACTATCATCTCGTATAAACTTTATGTATGTATGTTTGCTCACATATTATAGCAATTAAAAATCCAAAAAAAAAAAAAAAGTGTAGAGCCATAATACAATCTACATAATTTGTATTTACTTTCAGTGTCTCACAAAAAAAAATTGCATAAACATAAAGATTTAGTTTTTTAGAAATTTAATGTAAGATACTAATTTCAATAATTGATTATCAAAATAATTGAAATATAGACATTACCAACCCATCAAACATTTATTAGTAATTTAGTGGAAAAACTAATCCCATCTCAAAACTGACACGTGAACCATCTCAAAACATATTCTCCTCTCCCCTCTCCACAAAACACAACAGCGAATCAGAAAATAAACCGAATAATTCCAGGCCAGATCTACCGGATCCGAATTCAATCGAACAAAATATGTTTCTCCTGGACTGGTTTTATGGCGTGTTGGCGTCCCTAGGGTTATGGCAGAAGGAGGCTAAGATCTTGTTCCTTGGCCTTGATAATGCCGGTAAAACAACGCTTCTTCACATGCTCAAGGACGAGGTAATTTAATTTATTATTTTAATTGATTTGATTAATTGGATCTATGATGAATTGATTTAGTTTTCGTTTTCGTTTTGGTTGGATGCAGAGATTAGTGCAGCATCAGCCGACACAGCATCCGACGTCGGAAGAGCTGAGTATTGGCAAAATTAAGTTTAAGGCTTTTGATTTAGGAGGCCATCAGATCGCTCGTAGAGTCTGGAAGGATTATTATGCCAAGGTATATTTGATTAAATTTTTTTTTTTTATTGTGTTGTATTGATATGTATTTAAGTTTTTTGATTGAAGTTATAAGTTACTCGATCTAGAGATTGATAATGTGTGTTTTGAATAACTATTGGGAATGGATGTTTTATGTTATTTGTATTTTGGTTCCGAGTGATAGCATTTTAGACCGGAGTAGAGAAGTCGTTTTAGGACGCTGCCAATATTTGGATGTCTATTATGTTTCTAATACTAGTTCAAAGGATTCAACTTGCTTATAATTGAGAATGATACTTAATTGTAGTAAGCTCTGCTGGTTTTCTTTAGATTGTTTGGGGATATATTTGTGGTGTGGAATACTATGGCCTAGTACTTTTTGGATTGCTGGCATTGCAGTGGGCATGTATTTGTTTCACGACGTTTTCCTTGTTCATGAGCTATAACTATGAGAAAGAATTATATGTCAAATTAAGAGCTCTACATGCTACTTGTAGCTCTTGCTTTTGGGTTTCTGCTTTATTCTTTAGACAGCCTTTACCGGAATTCTAAACAAAATAAAGACGAATATAGTCCGAGTTAGTGCTTTATTAGATCAATGATGTGCTATTCTTGGAAGTCTAAATGTACCAAAGGATATATCAAGATCCTGAAATTTTCACTAAAGGAATAACTCAATTTGAATAAAGAATTTATAGGTATATTTCCTTGGGATCGGAGTTGTTTCCCCTTCTAGTCGTCTATGTCTGTACTTCAACAAATGTTTTTCAGTACGTGAATGTTAATGTGCATTTCTTGTCGTTCTCAGTTTTCTTGGTTGGCTGCATATCTTGCTGTGTTTGTCTTGTTATTTAGCCTCTGTAATAGTTCTCCTGAACTTTGAATCTTGTGGGATGGATTAGAGTTCATTGAATCTTGTGGGCTATAACAGTAACTTAGAAAGCATGAAAAAGAGGAAACGAAAATCTTTGCATGAGATTAAATCTTGTAAATAACGTGTGTACATATGGAGAGTATTATCATCCAGAAGTGACTGGTCTCCTTTTGTCAATTTACTTCCAATCCAATGTGTTGAGCTTTTAGTAGACTTTAGATTTTGTTATCTGGCATTGATCACTAGAGGAAGTATTTTTAGTACCCTTTTCCTTTCAAACATTTCATTGTCTCTTTTGGGGAATTTACGTCCAATCCAATTGTTGACTTGTTGATTCAACTTCATTTGTAGGTCAAATATTTGAACATATTACCAAACTTTTCTTTTCCCAAACACTTAGAAATATTGATGAAATTGTCTGTATGCCCCTGTGGTTTGTTCTACAGGTTGATGCAGTAGTTTACCTTGTTGACGCCTATGACAAGGAACGTTTCGCAGAATCTAAAAAGGAACTAGATGCACTCCTCTCTGATGAGGCCCTTGCCACAGTCCCATTTCTCATATTGGGAAACAAGATTGACATACCGTATGCTTCCTCGGAAGATGAGTTGCGTTATCACCTTGGCCTTACAGGTGTAACTACGGGCAAAGGAAAGGTAAATCTAGCGGATTCTAATGTGCGCCCATTAGAGGTATTCATGTGCAGCATTGTGCGCAAAATGGGTTATGGTGATGGCTTCAAATGGGTTTCTCAATATATAAATTAAGGTTGTCTTCAGTTTCAGCACAATGATCAAATTGGTACGGCCATTAACCTTCTTTCTCATGAGAAAATGAAAGAAACAGCTGGAACTTTGTAAGCTTTGAGCTTTGAATTTGTACTTCAAAAAGTGAAATTTGATTTTTGCAGCTCTGTAAAATTTTTATTTGAATTTTTGTTTATTCGCTCTATTATTTATACCCTGAAACAAATTTTGTTTGTTCTGCTATGAGCATGTCAAGGTAGAAAATTGAATGCTATCTGGTGTAACTGTCTGTTTTGTAAAGTTTCATTTTCTTTCTGGTGATATATTTCATTCAATGAATTGATATGCTATGTTTGGTTCTTGGGTTTAGTTCTTTGAAACTGGACGAGGTGAATTCATTGTTCTAATTGATTAAAAATAATATTTTTCTTAACTTTTTATTTACTAAAATTAAAAAACCAGACTTAGTTATAATGTCGAGACATTGATGAATTTTTTGTTAATTGGGATGCTTTTTTTTTTTTCAACATGGAGACAGACATGATTATGATAGCCATGATTGCTGATTGAAGGAATAATGCTAATTTTGACAGGTAAAATTGGTAATTATGTTGGGATGTATGTGTGGCAATACGTGGTAAACATCTTCACGAACTTGATCAAGACATTTCTTGTGAAATAGAATAAAATATAACAAAATTACTAAAAACATTAAAGTGAATTTGGATAACATTGATATTGTTGGATACGTAAAGGCATGTTTAGTGTCACAATTTAAATATTGATTTCAATGTTTATACAATCGTCAAATAATTGGACGAAAATGAACATAATCGATCACATACACTGCATGTGGTCGTTAGCACGTCTTTTGAAGAGAAATTATCACGTGATAATGTGATAACGTGAGAGAGCCGTAATCATTTTCTATCTAAAAGACAAAATAACGTGATAATTTTTCCTCCAAAAGTGAGCGAAATATGATTATTTTTTTCCAAAAAGAGTAGGTAATGGACTAATGGTCACATGCAGTGCATGTGGCCAATTCCGTCTATTTTCGTCCAATTATTTAACTATGGTTTAAACACTGCAATTAATATTTAAAATTATACCTAAATGTGCATAAGTATTCAACGGTACCAAAGTTACAAAATGACCTATTGTACCTTACCAGACATGCAATTTTCCCTATCACTAAATATTGTCTTTACTCTATTACTAAATAACACTACAATTTAATTAGAAAAAAAAATACTAGAATAATCTTTTTTTAGTTATATTTCTATATAAAAAGTTGGTTTTGATGTTTGTAATTCATATATTTATAATACTAATAAAAAATTGAATAACAATAATACAACATGTTTGATAGTTCTTAAATTACCCTTATAGAGTTATATGTTTCTCACTATTAAAAACAAGTACAAATTCTTAAGAGTATACATGTTATATTTTGATGTCACAAATATGTATTAGTTGACATATATATATTATATCATATAAGATTGTAAGGCCCATTGCTACAGTGCCTCTCTTTTTTTTTTGCCTTTTTTCTTTAATCCCTCACCCTCTTAAACGACGTCGTTTAAAGACCGATACTATATCGTTTGTTTAATTTCTCCTAGATTTATACTACCACCTCAATTTACTTTCTCTTTAATTTCAGCTGTTTTATATTAGTTTTAAACGTCTTTTCACCATACAAATTTAAAGCAATATATATCTTTAAAAGTAGTGGTGTCAAATTGAGGTTTTTGCACTTTGCATCACCGAAACATGGGAAATAGGCACTTTGAACCCTTGAAATATTAAAAATATAGCACTTTGCACCCTGTTTTATTTTCAAGCAAAAACTCAAGGGCAAAATAGATAATTCTATTATAAATCTTTGGCACTCTGCCCCCAAAAATAAAATTAGCACTTAACACCCCTAATTAATAACAAATTAACAACTTACACAATAAATGGATACTTTGCACCCCAAAATATAAATTTAACACTTAACACCCTCAAATTAAAAAAAAAAAACTCAAACCCCTCATTTTTTCGGGCAAAGTTGACCACTAAGGTGAATTTTTTTAAGGCAAAATAGGTAATATTTATGTTGAAGTAGACAATGGGTCTTCGAGAAGTTTACTCGTACTTTATTTAGTTATTTATGGTTATATTGTTGTAAAGAAAGATGGAGAAAGAAATGAGTATTCGAGTATTGTAATTGTATTTTGCAAAATTTAAGTAAAAAATGAACTACCTATTTTACCTTAGATTTTTTTCACTCCGATAGTCAACTTTGACGAAAAAAAAAACGAGGGGTTATGGTTTTTTAAATTTGAGGGTGTTAAGTGTTAATTTTGTGTTTTGGAGTGCAAAGTGGCCATTTATTGTCTTTTGGGGGTGGAAGTTGCTGATTTATCCTTAATTAGAGGGTTTAAATGTTAATTTATTTTGGGGGTACAAAGTGCGAAATTTCAAGTTTTGAGGGTGCAAAGTGCCAATACTATTGAATTACCTATTTTGTCCTTGAATTTTTGCTTGAAAATAAACGAGGGTGCAAAGTGCTGCATTATTCATATTTCGAGGATGCAAATTGCTAAATCTAAATTTTAGGAGTGCATAGTGCCTATTTTTCATGTTTCGAGGGTGCAAAATACAAAAAGAACCCTATCAAATCATTACTATACGTGAGATGATATTTTTGAAAAAAATAATTTTAATTATTAAAAAAAAGTGTTATTTCGAGATATCCCAAAAATGAAAATTTAGGAATAAATATTAAACCGTCTCAGATTCTAATATTAGTAAAGGTCTATATTTTGACCAAGGAGCAATTTACAATAATTACAAATTAAAGAAAATAGTTTCTAAGATCTTGTAATATTAAAAAACAGATTCTAAAAGATAAGTACAAACTAATTGAAATCAGATTTGATGTCACATTTTCGTCAAAAAATGTCTTCATAATTTCATAAACAGAAGCCAATCAGCGTAATCCACTCCACTTACCTTCATTCAAATTCAATTCAAACACGCTTTTCTGCAGTCAACACTCTTTATCCACTACTCAGTAATAATCACACACACACACACACGCACACACAGAGTATATATAAATCACTCACAGAAATCATTGAATCTTCATATCATAAATCAAAATCCCCAATCTTCTTCAAACAAAAACACAAAAAAGAAAAACCACTCAATTTTTAACTACTGAATATAATGGGGAACTTTACCTCTTGCTTCTACGCAGAATCCAACAAGGCAAAATTAATCGATTTTCACCGGAATATTCTTCGATTCGTTGACGTTCCGATAACGGCGGCCGAGCTAATGCTAGAAGATCCTGGCCACGTAATCTCGCCGGTGGTTGAATTAGGGCTTAATTTTCGATTAACCGCGATGAAAGCGGACGAAAAATTATCTAAGGGAAGAGTTTATATATTGATCCCTGCGAGTAGAGTTAATCGAAAGTTGTCAGAATCGGAGATGGCGGCTATTAAATCGGCTTGCCGTGACAGGAAAACGAAACGACGTAGTTCTAGGGTTTTGCCGGTGGTTAATGAGACTTCCGATTTTAATCAGATTATTAATAAGTTATTAGAAGAAGGGGATAAGATTGGAAATTCAAGTTACCGGACCAGGCAATGGAAACCTGCTTTAGAACCTATTTACGAGGGAATATTATTTAATTAGATTATATAATTATTTTTGTTAATATTTAGTGGAAATTCAAGGCCTATCCAAGATTAATTAGGGTATATATTTATTTTTGTAAATCTTTTTAGTGTATATTTGACACATAAAGATAGGATGAAACACGTTTATTTTGGAAATTCCTTTAATCAAATTTACTGTGATTTTTTTTGGTATTCACTTGATTTCATTTCAACAAACGTGAGACATATTAGAGAAGGAACAAATTTGAGTTCGTCATATTTGAAAACTAGTCTTTTCGACTAGAACAAACACTCATTGATAATTTGTTGATAAATATCGTTTCAGATAACGTCAAATATTTATAAATTATAACTCAAATTCAACATGATCGCAGCTCACGGGTTTTTTTTTCTTCACTTTGCACATCTGAAACGTTGAAAAATACACTTTATAGCTTTGAAACATAAATTTAGCACTTTGCACTCCCAATATATAAATAATTTAGCACTTTGCATTCTCTTTTATTTTCCTCAAAAACTTAGGACAAAATAGGTAATTCATTTTTGAATCTTCGACATTTTGCACTCCCGAAATACGAGAAATGGGCATTTTGCACTCCCGAAATAGAATTAGCACTTAACACCTTCGAATTAAGAACAACTCAAAAACTTGCACCACCGTAACACAAGAAATGATACCCCCTAAACACAAAATTAGCACTTAGCACCTCAAATTAAGAAAAAATTAACAATTAGCTTCTCTCATTTTTTTCGACAAAGTTGACCACCGGGGTAAAAAAAACCTATGGGCAAAATAGGTAATTCATTTTCCTTTTTTCTTAAAGTTTGCAAAATACGATTATGAATACTAATTTTGTGTTTTTCTTAAATTGAGGTGCTAAATGCTAATTTTGTGTTTTGAGGGTTCAAATTGTCAATTTCTCGTGCTTCGGGGGTGCAAGTTGTTGAGTTTCTTAATTTGAGGGTGCTAAGTGTTAATTCTATTTCGGGAGTGCAAAATGCGCGTTCTCGTGTTTCAGGGTGCAAATTAAAGTGCCAAAGATCTAAAAATGAATTACCTATTATGTCCCTAAAATTTTTGAGGAAAATAAAAGAGGGTGCAAAGTGTTGAATTATTCATATTTTAAGGGTGCAAAGTGCCAACTTCTCACGTCATTAACGAAACTTCGAATTCCCATTATCCGGCGTGTCAAGAAAAATATTAAGTTAAATTAAAGATATGAACATCATTGAGAAAAAAAATAAGAAAAATTATAGAATAAATGTATTGCTATTGTGAACAATGGAAATTTGCGAATATTTTTTAAGTACGAAAGAATTGATCGAGACTCAACCTCAATGATAAATTTTGATGTTGCTTGCTTTTTGTGGGTTCAATCCAGAAAATGAGCCACTAAACTTCAAAATTGATTTTCATGATTGTCTTAATCCTATGATTGTTTTAACAATTTCTTTCATATGAAACAAGAAAAAGGGATTAATAAGCAAGCACTAATAAAACTTGTGGAAAAATATACGTCCAAGTGTTACAATCCAAATGTTTGATGGAAGGCTTATTTAATTTTAGAGGGAATAACTCTACCCCAATAACTACTACGGCTCACCACCCCATTAATAGAGTACTAGGCATGTATGGTTGTGCCATTTAATAGAAATCAAATTTAATGGGCCTGTTTGTTTGGCATTTCCTAAAAAAATTTCGTGTTTGAAAAATGTCAAACAAACATATTTTTTATTTTCTGAAATAAATTTTTCATCCCTCAATTTTCTTAAACTATTCTCTCAAAATCTAAACAAACAGCAATGTTCTTATTTCTAAACAAAACCTATATAAACTCTACTCTGATTTGACATAAAATAACCTATCTTTTACACAATTTATTTCACAACAAACTTGATTTGACATAAAGTCTTACACATCTTACATCTACAACCCAATTCTTCCAAAAAAACTTGCACCTATTTTATTTCTCAAACCACTCTCTCAAAACCCAAACAAATAACATTACGCAAATCCAGATTATTTCACAAACCTTCACTACTCTCCCAAACTACTTTCCCAAACACCAAATAAACAGGCCCAATATTTTGTTGATCCTTAAATATTTTTTTTAATGTTTCATCTCGCATATAATAATAATTTAATATCACAAACCATCTACAATTTAATTAAGCACAAATAAAAATATAAAAATATTTTTATTTTTATGTTTTCAACTCCTACGTAAAACTTAAAAGGACGGAGAGAGTATATATTATTTCTATATTTACAAGTTAGACAAAGTAAAAACTTTGATAAATTCGTTAATCTTGATTGTGTTAGTTGAAATCTTAATAATACAGTTGAACGGTTCCTCTTCCATTGACTTATATAGTTACAGTTGGGTAGGTACGACTAAGTAATCAATATCCATGCATGCCACACGTTCAAAAGGTGGATTTAATATAATTACCAGATTAATAAATTTACTTTATACTCCATTTACTTAACATTTTCATTAATCCAAGAATTAATATAAGATTATGACCTTACCACAAAATAAAGATAACATTAATATTTGTTGCATTGTTAAGGGATGTACGTACGTCTAGGCTCTGAAAGTCACAATATATACCAATCATAAAATCTTTAGCCTTCACATTATGATTAAATAATTTCTATAGTAGGAATATTAAATAATAGATACTATAATACTTATAATTATAAAGTCGAAAGAAATTCAATGACTATTGCCCAGTCTAACAATAACGAAATTGAATTTTTCTACGAGATTGAATTTTCAGCGTTTTTAGAAGAGTATTTTAAAAAAAAAAAAAATAACGCAAGTTCAATTTTAGTATTCTATTAATATTAAAAGAACATGCAAAATGTTTAGGTGCCAAAAAGAAAGGAAGGTTTGATGTTGTCAAAGAAAAAATATTTAGTGCAATCGTTAAATGGGTGACGTGATACAATACTAGAGGTTATTGCATTTAGTTTCTAAATTTAGTGGGAAATAAAGACTAAGATTTCATCCGACCATTTATTTACGTGAGAAAAATTATTTGAATAAATTTCATCTGCTTGAAATATCACGTTATAAATGCAGCGCATGCATCAAACAATCTCTCGTCTGGCGTTCTTGTTTGTTATTACTTTGGGAAAATACCACTTTGTCATCTAATATTTAAAAGTTTTCTTATTTGCCTCCTAATCTTTATAAGTTCTCATCTAACCCTCTCAATTATTAAAAATATCTCAGATCATTATCATTGGATGTCGCAGACGTAATCTGTTCAAAGGTTCGGTCGCAAAGTGCGAAAATATTTAAAAATTGAGTGACAAAGTAGAAAAACTTTTAAATATTGAGTGACAAAATGTGAAAACATTCAGAGTCTTATTATTAAAACTAGGTGAAATATTCTGTTAGATTATAACTTTCTACATCTAAGGGGGTGTCTGAGATATATATAATAACTGTGAGATTTAAGTATGCACTCAGACAAAATAAAAAAGGTTCAAAGTTTAGGGAGCAAAGTGATATTTTTCCTATTACTTTTTACCAAGTCCACCATCATATCTAATCCCAAAGTTGGGGCGGTTTAACAAACACTCCTTTCACATAAATTACAAATAAATAAATAAAAAATTAACACTTATTTCACATACCTTCTTAAATCTTAATACATATATATATAACGCAACAAAAACGCATGCTTTTATTTACCCATCTCATTAAACCCAACTTCTTTAATTAATTAAATTAAATAAATCCTCTCAACTCAGTTCCTTCCGCCACCAATGGGCAATTCCGTCCCCCACCGCCTCTCCGACTCCGCCGGAAAAGTCATCCTATCAAACGGCGCCGTTTTCAAGTACGACACACCCCTAACCGTCGCAGAACTCATGTTAGAACACCCGCAAGAAGTCGTCGTAGAATTTCAACCCGTTATCAAAGGAAATAAACCGACTCCATTGCCGGCGGACAAAAAGCTCGAATCGAAGAAGCTTTACATTATGCTTCCGATTCGAAAAGGAAAACCGGCTCCATTATCATCCGAAGATGCGCGAAAGATTTTAACAAAGACCAATTCCATTTTGAAATCAAAAGCCCTTTTATCTTATACAGGGTTTCTTCCTCTGTTCGTTAGAATCTGTCCTGCTGCACGAGAAAACGACGTCGCATCGAAGAATAAGAATAAGTCGTGTTTGAGTGATGAAAAAGAGGAGGGGGGAAAATCGTGTGACGACTTTTTTAGTGATGTTTTGGAAGGAAGGCCTGATTTTTTAAGCAGGACTGTATCTGGAAAAGGGTGGAAGCCGAGTTTGGATACAATTAGAGAAAAGACGGTCAAGGAAAAGGTTCGCCATTGGTTGATTAAGAACAATAAATCGTACGTGTTAAACTATTAATTAATTAAAATTGCATGAATTTCGAATTACTTTGTCTTAAATTATATAGGAGTGATGTTAATTAAAATGTGTTGTGTTTAAGTAAGCACTTTGCATATATGTATGTTCAATATTGTGTTTAAGTAATATTGTAATTGTTGTGCATTATATATATGTATGATCGTGTGGACCTTTTGGAATTGCAGTTAATTGTTTTTTCAAGTGAGAATAATCAAGATGATGTCAGTTGTTGGGTTTAATCAAGAGATCAATAATAAATTAATCATCAAAGGCTGTGTTCGCTTGGGCTCATCAATTTATAGCCCAATTAGTAATCCATTCCCATAAAACAATCGGCTCAAATGTATAATGAGTTGTTCGGGCGTTAATCTGATGAATTACGCAATTCGGCCCAATTATCTAACACGATGTTCGGTTAGTGAAATTACGTTTTTGCCCTCTATCTAGACTCAGATCAGGCCGTGGATTAATGATTCAATCATGGCCGTTCGATCATATGAAAATAGACTAAACACAAAAATTGCAAAAAAAAAAAAAAAACATTCAATGGCAGAATTTTTTTTTTTTTTTTTATAAAAATGGCAGAACATAACAATAATTCAAAAATTATAGCCCAATTTGAGACAGGTAACATAACAATGTGCGGGTGATGGCTTCCTTCTTGAACTAACCTCCATGATAACCTCTAGAACATAACAATGGCCGAAAAAAATTTCATAAAAAAAAAACAAAAAAAAAATTTGAGCTAGCCTTCAAGCTTCGTACTCCTGTTAAACTAAAAATTGAGCTGTTGGTATCTTGCTTCGTACTCCTGTGGTAAAAATTATAGCAAATAATTGGTTTTATTAGCAAATGTTTGAGAAGAAATTAAAAAATGGTAGCATTTTCTAGGGCACTTCTTACCTGGTCAACATATATATACGGGGTTAAAAAGGTAAAATTGCAAACAGGTCCCCGAGTAACCGCGACGGTTGAACTTACTCAGAGTAAAAATCTAAAGTTATCCTTCTGATAATTGCATCTTTGGTCCTTTACTTACAAGTTGTAGGGCAAATTCCCCAGAAATTGTCCCCATGGTATTCCATTAACCCCTCTATTATGATCGGAAAATTTGGAAAGCATCCATCAAGGAATTAAATGAAGCATCGTGGAACAATAAAGAATACTATTTCAAGGTCCTACGACGAGGTTATCTTTACAAAACGCCGGTATACTGTTTCTTATATATGCACTCTTTTTCCCTGGCTCGGTTTTTATCCCAATGGGTTTTTCCGAGTTAGGTTTTTAACGAGGCATATCCGAAACACAGTATGAGCGGCTCATCTCGTGATAGCGTGCGACATGACTTATACTTCTTCGAGCGCAAGCTCCGCTTCACGCTCGAGAAGTGGGGGAGTATTGATGAGGGGTAATTCCGATCCCTTGCCTTCGCAGGCTCGATGCGATTCGAACAACGCCAGCTCCTGCAACCAAAAAGCTGGCCCAGGGTTCTAAGTAAACTATTCCGAACCATTTAAAGGAACCCGAGCTCGAGAGGTACTATTGGGCCGAGCCTAGGCCCAAGCCCATCAATTCTGTTATAAATACCCCACGCATTTATGACGACGACACAACTTCCCAGGTGCTCTACCTTCGAGACTGCTGCTCGGACTCACTTGGGAATAATTGCATAGGCTAGCTCGTATATATTTCACCCTCTAGCTTGTACGGCATCCAATAATGCTCGGATAGGACTCCTAATTATTGTAATCTGTACTCGATCACATTGAATACAATATTATTGATCTCTTATATCCGTTTACTTACGTTACATAACATTTTTACATCACCTTCATCGAACCAACGAAAACGCGTAAGATCAATTGGCGCCCACCGTGGGGCCTTATTCGAGTGTTAGATCGAAATATGCCTACTACGAGGAGAAATATGTATGTTAGCGGAAAGCATTAATGGTCAGAAACTCCGCTATTCATTATCCAAGAGGATCCTCCGACCTTCGGAGCGTTCGTCAACTCAAGATCGAAGATAAGACCTATACGATGAAATTCCGAGCTTAAGTTTAGTGGTTTATTTCTATGACTGCACAGCTCACTTGTTCCTTCGATGGACTTATTTTCCATGAAAGATCTATTTTCTAATGCATAGTGAATAAGAATATCACAGATATCGTCCACAACAGATTAACGTAGAATTAGTCCCGTTGACTCGATCATCAGTTAACGTTAAAGGCTTAAGAAATCTATGGAATTACATCTGTTAATGGTTGGAATTTATTTTTCCGATCATGAAATTTATTAATTTCAGAAGCAATTTTCGCGAATTGATGATTGGAGAGATTAGTCTGTATACATTATTTATCTTTTATCTTTATTTCTCTCGAGTTAATTGGGATAGGTTGAATATTTGAACAACGGCAACAAATTATATAAATCCTCTGAGTCGTGGATAAATATCAGCGATCGTTCGACCAATAAGAGAAGAATAAATTATGAAATTCGATCAGAGAACAAAGCTTTATTATTAATATTCCTCAAACAAGTTACAAGGTGAAGCTTCGAATATAATTGGAGCTCAAAAGATACAGCACTACCATTCCTACCCTACTACAAATTCTACAAGTAAGTCTACCATACTCGGCCATCGCTCCCTTTAAGACAGCTCCAGATGCAGACTCAGCAGCGAATCTTCGTGGCCATTGCTCGCCACCTGTCGCACATCCGTCCTCATTGCGGGACAGAAGTCAGATCGGAACTCCTCTCCCGGGCTTCAGACCGACCTTAGGTCTTCATCTGTAAATAATGATTGAAATACTCAATCATTATTTACAGGTTAATCCGAACCGGTGCATCAGAGGTCTATCTCAGCAGAGGCACCCAAGGAAACTCGAAGGAACTATACTTCAAGAAAGCCCTCGAGGAAGCTGGTGCCTCAAATTTAAAGAACTCCTCTCAGATCAACCAGCTGCCCGATCGGATACTACGCCAGAAAACCGGAATTCTAACCCGCACCAGATAAGATATGTCTGGGAAAACAGGTTGCCTGCCGGTATTCTAGGCGCAATTTCTTTTGCCTGTCGATATTCTAAGCGAAAAGGCTTATATCTAAGGAGCTTAGATCGAAAAACAGGGTTCGAAGTCTAATCTCAAATTCCTTTATCTGGGAGAAAATAAGAATCAAATTTAAATCTCGACCCATTGAGATCGGAGGGAGCATAAAGGAGAAAGTGAGAAGTGTCGTATGCATAAAGGGGCCTATTTATAATGGTAAAGGATTTTGAATCAACGGCCCAGACAACGGATCACGAACGGCTGGGATGTCCGTATTAAATGAACTGACCGATACGTTTCCCGAGAAATAGGGTCCTGTTTGGTCAGCAGAACATACGGTCCAACGATGTGCAAAGAAGGGCTTATTCGAAACATTCGTCCGAACAATGTTTTCGCTTACTATCCAACTCCAAAAATAGTGCGAAGATCGGGGACTCTTGTCTAGAAGATCAACCCTCATGCACTTGATACTCTAGATATGAAACCGCTATTTTTGTAGATAATCAGAGATGTTCGAATCGGGAAAGCTACGATTGATTTACTCGGACAAAACTAACAAGAAATTCGACAGTGTTTGAAATTTGGAGATAGCAAGGTTCGATCATAATAAGTTCATTATTAACTTCAAATCTACCAAGACATTAATATTCTTAGAGACCACTGTTCGAGTATTTCGTCGTTAATTTTAGATATTTGTGGTTGAAGTTATTGGAAATAAGAGTGTCTGATTATCTTTATTTCTATCAACAAGGAAAGGAGAAAATTCCATTCATAAATTTTATTAAATGATACAAGAGTTCAGAAGGAAAACATGGAAGGTACATTTCGAACATAGTACAAACTAATATATTACAGAAGAACACGTTTACTTTCTACAATCCTATGAAATTTTCGGTTCCCTCTCCTATTGTCTGCTCGAAATAACCTAGCTCCGAGTAGGGAATCTCCTGCGGATCCGCAGGCTTTTAACTTTATTTACAATCTTCCGAAGACAAAAGGGGCGAACGCACGGATTATCGGGTAACTGTATTCTGAATCGTTCTCTCCCCAGTATGTCTTCCTAAATGCATTGTTGCAACAGGTCCCTAATCGAAGACCTGCGCGACAACCTACAGACTTCTTGAATCTGGCATATTGGCCTTCAAGATGGAAATTGTATTTGCCTGTCGATATTCTAAGCGAGCTCGGGTTAGAAGACTGTCCCTCTTGAAGATTGTTCGAAGTCTGAGCTCAAAAAGCTGAATTGATTGAATAACAATTTTGATTACCATGATCGGACATATAAAACGCCGATACAACGAATAAGAAAATCTTAGCAGTATGACGCCCCTTTTTATAGTAAAAGATGAAAAAATCCGGCGGCAGATAATTCGCGAAATGAATGGATGAGATTTGTCGACCCTTGCAATTCTCGGTAAATGAGGAACCGTTTGAAAAAAATCAAACTTATCAAAATTGGGAACTTATAGACAAAGAATTTTCTTAACAAGGCATAAGGATTATTTAAGCTCTAAGGTTATTCACTATTTGCTGTTCGCGATGATTCCTCTTTTCTCGTGATTGCAGAAGACTATTTATTTCGATCGGGGTTATATATTCATAAGGGACTAGTCTCGCCAATATTCATATTTATTATCTATTCTTCTTATTCTGATATTATCGACCTCGTTCATCTATTTTTCTATCTCTACTTATCTCCATCTATTATAAAAAATATATAAAGGGGTGAAAGCTGTTGCTATGACCCTCAAAGATCGACCAAGGGTGAAAGCCGTTGCTATGCCCCTTGGATCGAAAGATAAAAATGGGTGACGACCCTCGGGCTAAAAATGCTCTGAAACGACTAAGGGCGAAAGCCGTTGCTATGCCCCTTAGATCGAAATTATTAAACGGGTGAAAGCTGTTTCTACGACCCTCGGGCTAAAAATGCTCTGAAACGACTAAGGGTGAAAGCCGTTGCTATGCCCCTTAGATCGAAATTATTAAACGGGTGAAAGCTGTTGCTACGACCCTCGGGCTAAAAATGCTCTGAAACGACTAAGGGTGAAAGCCGTTGCTATGCCCCTTAGATCGAAATTATTAAACAGGTGAAAGCTGTTGCTACGACCCTCGGGCTAAAAATGCTCTGAAACAACTAAGGGTGAAAGCCGTTGCTATGCCCCTTAGATCGAAATTATTAAACGGGTGAAAGCTGTTGCTACGACCCTCGGGCTAAAAATGCTCTGAAACGACTAAGGGTGAAAGCCGTTGCTATGCCCCTTAGATCGAAATTATTAAACGGGTGAAAGCTGTTGCTACGACCCTCGGGCTAAAAATGCTCTGAAACGACTAAGGGTGAAAGCCGTTGCTATGCCCCTTAGTTCGAAATTATTAAACGGGTGAAAGTTGTTGCTACGACCCTCGGGCTAAAAATGCTCTGAAACGACTAAGGGTGAAAGCCGTTGCTATGCCCCTTAGATCGAAATTATTATACGAGATCAATCAAATTTCTATTGCCTTATTTCTCCATGATTACTTATACGACTGGGGGATAAAACCTTTATTTGGCCCCTCAGGTTGAAGTTATTACCCGAGATCGATCTGAATTCTACCGTGGGATTTCTTAACAATTATATATTCGATTAAGGGATAAAAGCCTTCAACAGGTCCCTTACATCTGAAGTATATTCAAAATTGATCTAAATTCTATCCTGTTGTTTCTCCACGATTACCTATTAGACTAAGAAGGGAAAGTCCATAATTGGTGAAAGCTGTTGCTACGACCATAAGTGCAAAATATCGATTGTACAAAATTCCGATATATATCTTATTTCGAAATGCAGCGATCGTGATCCGCTAGAATCGCCTTTATTTATACGAATATTATTAATTCTCGATCACGCTACCAACAAATGAAATCGGCAAAAAACGTCAATTATCATCTGGATATCAGAGATCGAAGAATGTCTATTGTCGACTATTATCTGAATACTTATCAAAGTTGCTGGGGAATAGCACTTTTTCATGTTTTTGAGGCAAAGAAATTGATGCTCGATAACAATATACGAAAGCAGTTCTACAGGTTAACAAGTAAGGATGATAAAAGAAATAAATATCTCATTCATGGTCTTCCAAAACAGTTACAAAAGAATTCGTAATTACAATAATAAGAAAAATCGAGCAAAGCTGAGACTTTACATTTAATGTAACCCTATTATAAATTAACCCTACGCTAGAATATTTCCGTAATCAAAGGAGGAAGGCGGGGCTAGAATAACACTTCTACCCTTCATCCATCACTTCCTCAATAACGGCTCCACGCCGGACCAGATCGAGAGATAGGGAAGCAATCCCTAGAAAAATTATTCCATGCAATCTCGAAGGCAACATTCTTCAAGAAACATCTTGAAGAAGTAGAGATCGAGTGCAGGAAAACTCCTCCAGCAGTTGACCCACTATCCCGACTGGATGGAGGACAGAGTACAGGAAGTCGAGCCCGCCTCAAAGACTTGGAATCAAAGAGAGCTGGTCGCCTGCCGGTACCCCAGTCGCAATTATTTTCGCCTGTCGATACCCTAGTCGAAATGAGTTGCCATTAGGAGACAGCAGAGATGGTAAAGGAAGATAGTTCGAAGTCGAACCTCGAACCATTTGATCGGGGATAACAAACGAAACATGATGGCCAGAGAAAGTAAAATCTCAATCATAGAGCCGATCAAAACAATTACTGAAGTGTAAAATTTGAAGGTAACTGCGGAACTATATATAGAGGAAGGAAAAGGCATTTAACGGCTCAGATTTGATAATGCTAACGGCTAAGATACAAGCAGTAAATGCGCCGACCGTTACGGTTCCCGAGAATACAGAAACTGTCTGGGATAAGTGAAGAAAATGTCAAATTTATTCCTGCTCGAATTCATCCTGTCCGAATTCATTATAATCTCAGTTCCAATCGATAAAAGAAAATCATGAAGGAAAATTCGGAATACAGCTTATAAAGAAAGCGTTATCAGTAATTAGCCCGAGGATGACTGAGACCAATGAAGTACAATATTTGAGTAAAGCGGTCGTAAAGATCGATAAAAAAGACTATTATTTTCCGAGCTTGACATTTCAAGCAATTACAAACTACAAGATATCAATTCCTATTACATATCAAACTAATCTTTCGATGCTAAGTACTTTTTACAGTGTTGAGAACAAAGAACAAAGAACTAATCTATATATCCGAACGAGAAAGGAACTTCATAACCAGACGGTCCTATAAAATCTTCGGCGGACGATAATGTCCTTACTCAAATGAAAGGAGCCTGCCTAGCCAACAGGCTTTTGTCTTTATTTATAGTTCCTCGAAAAGGAAAGCGGCAATACGTCCTTTTTCTAGGGGTAACGTGGATATTTTATTGAGGCACTCAATCCTCAAAGCGCCACCCCTAGCATCCTCAAGAAAGAACCTAACAAATTGCTACATACCCTCGAAAAACTTGACGCCTGAGCATCCCTAAACCGCAAAAGACTATGGGAACTAGTTGGGTCGTGGATGGTCAGCAATAAAGCTTATTGGCCTTCAGGGTCGAAATAGTGTTCGCCTGCAGATACCCTAGTCGAGGTTGAAGTACAAATTTGACTATGATGTGCAAAATAAGTCCTAACTCTGAATTCGAAATATTGAGCCATGCAGCAAGGTCTCTTAGACAGCATGGTCGAAGGAATCTGCTTTCAGAAAATCTTATAGGGGTATAAAGCAAAGATCCCCATTTATAGGCACTACTCTCAAAAATCCAACGGCTGGTAGGAAGCAAAAGGAACAGTCGAGATCAAAAGACTGTCGCACTTCCCGAGAGTTTAAGCGGGAAGAGAAAGTAACCTAATTTTAGAAATTAAGCAGAGATAGTATACCAAGATCGAAGATCAAGAATTCCGAGGGCAAAACTCACGACCACAAGAACAAACGAAGAAAGCAAAATAAAGCATGAACAAAAAAGAACACTTCAAATTATAGGAGGACATGCAATCCGAGAAGTAAATAGATTATTACAAACCATAGGGAATAAAAATGTCTGAGAAGTAAAAACAATGTAGCCATACAGCAAGTCTGAGTAAATAAAAGACAACAACTAGAGAAGCTTATTATCGGAGAAAATCTTTCGAAGCTCTGCATTACGAGCCTCACATCCCGCTTCATATCCACGGTCGTAAGCCTCCTTTTCTCGACGCGCGAAGTCTTGTTTCTCCTGCTCATGAACACTCTTCAGTTTTTCGAGCTTCTCATTCAGCTGCTTGTGGATCTCCTCTCCATGTTCTTTAGCAGTCTTCTCCCTCTCTAGAGCAAGCTTCTCCGCGAAGACACGGTCGAATTCTGCTTTCTTCTCCTCAAGCTCGAGGGAAATAGCAGCACGCTGATTTGTTTCCCGCTCAGCAAACGTTTTAAGTTCGACAAAATCCTGTCCGGCCTGTTAAAAAGATCGCCAACGTTTAAAAAAAAAAAAAAAAAATTTAAAACCTGAAACAGGAAGTGTGTCCCAGGCTGAAACAGCTCTTCTATGTTTCTATCCTTGGACATGTTGGTTTCGGAAGAAGTAAAGTTGATTCGCAATAGACTATCCATGGGATCAGCTTTAGAAGGAGACCCATCTTTCGACTCCTCGGGCAAGGATGAAGTAACTTTTGGAGGAGTGGGCTCAATGTGGGGTTCGAGAGGATTATCTATTTTTAAAGCTTCAGCAGAAGCCCCTCCACCAATTTCTATCTTGGGTTTTTTGCTGAGACTGCCTGCGGGGGGAACGGTTGAAGCATCAGAGGATGGTTTGCTACCAATAGCAAGATTTTGCAAAGCCTCAATGGGAGTGACCCCATCAGAATAAGGCCTTTTATTCGAAGAAGGAATGGGAGTCTTTTCTCTGACAGGATCTTCACTCGAAGAATCGACAACTTTCGGGGAAGAACCCCCGAGCGCTGCCTCGAGCTCTTCATCCAAAATGGACTTGCTGGAACTGCCCTTGGTTTGCCTTGAAGAAGTGCTTTTCTCTTTCTTATTTTCCCCCCCTTTAGGAGCTTTCGGGGAAGACACAGAGGTCTTGGAAGAGGATTTGGAAGGTTTGGCCTCCTTAGCAGGTTTCTGCTCTTTGCTCGGATTCTTATTCTTCAAGCCACCAAACAGCTGTTTGGGGTCGATTGCTTTACCTAGTATGTTTTCCATGATAAACGGGGAGAGAGTTGAGAAATTTGAAGAGTGCAAAATATAGAGGAAGAGCTCCGATCTCTGAGAATATTCTATGACAAAATTTGAAGGGGTCCTCATATTTATAGGCGCTAGAACCTATAATCATGATAGTGGAATCGATGCGATTTTCAAGAAAGATTCCATATGGAATAAAAAGATATCGAGCATAAGAATACGAAAAAAATATCGAACTACGAAAAGCTTCAGGTGTCCAAATATTTGCAAAATTGGAATTTACAAGTTACACGAGCAAAAACTGAAAGGAAAACAAATCCGATTACAAAAGTGGGTTACATACAGGTATACCTTCGATCCCTAAATACGAGACTATAGATCACCCCCTAAGGCGTGATCGAACTTAACATTCGGACCGATGCCATCTTCGCCGCCACTGCCTAATGGATTAGCCTGGTCAACTGGTCGATTATTTTCCGTATCCGACCCGTCCTCTATGTTAACATCTTCCTTTTTCTCTGAAGCGGAAGGGTAATCGTCGTTAGAGTGCTCGAGCAAGTCGGGGTTGGGCATCGGAATGCCAAATTCCTCCACGAAGGGGGCAAAGCGATGATCCTGCCATTTTACATCCGTCTTGGGTAAAGAGGAAGCTTTGTAATCTTTCCCTTCAGCATTTTTAAAAGGGTTCATATGCTGATAGTATTCGTCTATGTTATCTGGAATTCTCTCGGCCGAAATCAATTGTTGAAACCCTTTATAGAAGATCGTTTGAAGGATCCCTCCCATTCTCCTTTGGACTAAGGGATCTAAGACTGGAGATTCCAAGAATTCTCGAATGGCTGGAATCACAGCCTCTTCTCGGCCTTGGGCGTACGCACGCTCGGAATCTTGCTTTGCTAGCTCAAGTTCGATCTTTACCCTCTTCAGCTCTTCTTCAAGGGCACTTATCTCTTTAACGGATAACAGCAAATTTTCTTCCACAGACGAGGAACGTTTCTTAGTTGCTTCTTCGAGCTCCTTCTTTACTTGAGATATTTCTCGTTGACTTTCTACTAATTGAGGTCGAAGAGTTTGGTTATCAACGAAAATTTGCGCATACGCATCATGAGCATCCTGCGACTCCTGCTCCAGCAATGCTAAGCGATAGGTTTGGATGGCGAACAGATCTCCGATCTATGAAGTAATTTAAAGATAGTACCGAAATGTTAAGGGCACTAAAGAAAGAATAGATAATCAAAAGACGAGCAATTACCTCGTGATACGTTCGGGAGAAATCACTCAAAACCTCAAAATCACCCTTGACGGAATGAAGCAGGATATCCCGTTTAAACCGACTGGCCATATAGATTCTAGCGGCTTTATCGAACTCATTCTCACCACCCGAATCCAAATCGGTTAGAATGGTACCATCCTCAGGATATCCAACAGCCCTACTACCACGGAGGTGCTCGTCCATGAAATCCACCACATCGGGCTCCGACCTACCCTCTCGACATGGAACAGAATCAGAACTCACGCCAAAGGGCTTTACTCTCCTTGAAGGTCCGGGGTGCTCAGCATTTCTCTTTCGACTCATAAGCTTCTCGTATTCCTGGATACCCTGAATCCGGTTCCAAGAATGCTGACTATAGCCGACGGACGAAAGAGCAGAAGTATCAGGGGAGAACAAGGTCCGAAGAGGACCGGCAGTGGCAGAGTTCAGTGAACTCATAGTGCCAAGCCCTCTCAAATCAGGAATCGAGACTGGTATGACAACTGAACTTCCACCTAAATTACTTGTATCCGCCCTTCTTTCGGAGGAATAAGGTAACGGGTCGAAATAAAATCGCTTATCTTCGACCGTGCCGGCAGCGGACACTCGGAATTTCTCGACGACTTGACCTGCAGGGATAATACAAATTGGGCACGAGTTTAAACAATAAGAGTTGTTCGGTCAAACCTCAAAATAAGCAGAAAATAAGAAGCCTACCCAAAGAAAGAGGGGGAAGAATCGGAGCACTAGTGGCTGGCAGGTCACCGATCCGCGGAAGAGATCCCTCGGAGGATTGACTGGGATATTTAATCTCCGGGGCAGGATAATCACAGTGGCTCAACCCAGCCAATCGCAAAACGCCTTCCTGAATTAGAAACTTGGTCCGGTAAGGATTGGACCGCAACTGCTCGAGAAAGTCATCGGAAAGATGGTGGCTGAGCTTTTCTTTAATTTTACGAGAGCCGTATGTCCAAGTACTTGCACCATCCCATCGATATGGTCTTGTTTTAGTACCACTTACTGATATTGGGATATCAGGGCCTTTCACAAAGAAGAACCTCCTTTTCCAACCTTTACTCTTTCCCGTTGATATGTTTGTAAGAAAATGCCGTTTCGACCTCTGGTTGATGGACACAAACCCTGCATTCGAACCTTTACATAAATCCATTCGGAATATTTGCCAAAAGTTGCTAAAGGAGGCCTCTTCCCCTTTTGCCTCCATAAGAGCACTGAACGCTACTATATACGCAACAGAGTGCGGGAGAAGCTGAGCGGGGGAAAGCGAAAAGAAGGACAAGACGTTTCTGATAAGGGGAATGAACGGGATACGCAAACCACAAGAAAATTGACTCTCATAGAAGGCTTGACAGCCAGCCGGGGGCTCGGTAGCACGTTCAGTATAAGAAGGAATGACGATCGAAAACCCTTTGGGAAGAAATTTCCCGAATTCCGCCTCGAGGTAAACACGATCCTTCTTTGAGAAATAACAGGAAGTTTCTCTAGCGGGAAGTTCTGACCTGTTCGAAGTCACGGCCTTAGAAGCATGGGTATGATTGAAAATCCTAACAAAGGCACCCTCGCCGATGCTGCGTTTCTCGACCTCATTTTCTTCGAGATCCTCGCTCGGATCATCATCCTCACCTCCTTCACGAAATTCTCCATCTTCGTAATCATCAACAAGCTTTAACAAAGGATCGGACTCTTGGTTCTCTTCGACCTTATTCTTGCCCTTTGAACTTCTAGAACTCGACATTATGGATTCAGAAACGAATGTATTAAAGGGAGTACCTTTTCGATTCAAATACTCCGAGCTCAAGAGAGAATGCAATATGGAAGTAATTTTTCAACGGGTCAACATATATATACGGGGTTAAAAAGGTAAAATTGCAAACAGGTCCCCGAGTAACCGCGACGGTTGAACTTACTCAGAGTAAAAGTCTAAAGTTATCCTTCTGATAATTGCATCTTTGGTCCTTTACTTACAAGTTGTAGGGCAAATTCCCCAGAAATTGTCCCCATGGTATTCCATTAACCCCTCTATTATGATCGGAAAATTTGGAAAGCATCCATCAAGGAATTAAATGAAGCATCGTGGAACAATAAAGAATACTATTTCAAGGTCCTACGACGAGGTTATCTTTACAAAACGCCGGTATACTGTTTCTTATATATGCACTCTTTTTCCCTGGCTCGGTTTTTATCCCAATGGGTTTTTCCGAGTTAGGTTTTTAACGAGGCATATCCGAAACACAGTATGAGCGGCTCATCTCGTGATAGCGTGCGACATGACTTATACTTCTTCGAGCGCAAGCTCCGCTTCACGCTCGAGAAGTAGGGGAGTATTGATGAGGGGTAATTCCGATCCCTTGCCTTCGCAGGCTCGATGCGATTCGAACAACGCCGGCTCCTGCAACCAAAAAGCTGGCCCAGGGTTCTAAGTAAACTATTCCGAACCATTTAAAGGAACCCGAGCTCGAGAGGTACTATTGGGCCGAGCCTAGGCCCAAGCCCATCAATTCTGTTATAAATACCCCACGCATTTATGACGACGACACAACTTCCCAGGTGCTCTACCTTCGAGACTGCTGCTCGGACTCACTTGGGAATAATTGCATAGGCTAGCTCGTATATATTTCGCCCTCTAGCTTGTACGGCATCCAATAATGCTCGGATATGACTCCTAATTATTGTAATCTGTACTCGATCACATTGAATACAATATTATTGATCTCTTATATCCGTTTACTTACGTTACATAACATTTTTACATCACCTTCATTGAACCAACGAAAACGCGTAAGATCATGTGGATATATATATGTGGGTATATATATATATATATATATTATATATACAAGAGAAAATGAACTGAGAAGCAAAATGCTTTCTCTTCTTGGGACAACAAAGGGACGAAAGTCCCTTGGACTTTCTGTCCAAGTGATTCAAGTGGGGAGCCGAGTGCTCCCCTATTCCCTTTTATCAATTGGAAGTTAATCTCCCACTAATGGGAGGTTAACACCATAGTGGGGAGTAGTTAATTAACTACTCCCTTCAATTTTCTTTCTATTCAAATAATCCAATTTGGATTGGATCGGGTTGGGTTAGTCCGAACTGGGTGGACCCGTTTCAATTCAACATCTCCCACTCGCACATGAGGGCTATACTCGAGTCTAAAGTGACTACATCAACACATACATCAATTCATACAGATAAATAGATCGTGCGACCGGCGAGCTAAAGAGCATTAAGAGTTATACACCTGTTAGGGTTATGTAACAACTCTTTCTCACAAAACATGAGGACATTAGAACTTGCTGCACCCCAAACATCTTTTTCACTAACCGAAGTATCTCTGATCCCCCAATTATAAAAGAGTATACTTCACTCCACCACTCACATGTATTCACAATCATGTCACAAACATTCAAGTTTTGACATATTGGCTGCGCAGCTTTGAATACATGTAGTGTGTGTTAGCTATAAGAAGTCTTCCTTTACTACTAGAATCTTTCGATCTTACTTTAGCTGCTTTCCTAGACATGTACCGCATCACCGTATGATTCATGGTTATTAGTAGCGTGCTAAAGTAGCAACACCTTGGTAAAATCTCGAGAAACAGTCTAAAGTCTTAAGGGTACACAATGAGGTTTTCATAAACCTCTAGGGTCTCACACAATGAGTGAGCAGGGATCTTTCACTCATTTCCCAATGGTCACAAAAGCACACGTGGTATGAAACACGTGCTATTGTGCTTTACTTCATTCTATGAAGTCTATGTCATTTTATTAGCACAATACAGATCTTGGTCTAAGTGAACATCTACACTTAACCTGAATTTTCTCCTTAGTCCTCAAAAATAACGAAGTCGAGACAAATTCACATCTGGCTATTAAACAAGTTCAATGGATAGTGGGAATCCATTTCGACTACTTACGCTCATTATAGTAGTCTTATCTTAATTTGATCAATCAATCGACATTCTTTCATACAAGATTGTCTATTCTCAAAGATTACTTTAGTCACCATAGTAATCTGAATTGATTTTCAATTCAGGCGATACTAATTTTATCTTGCGCTCTTTACAAGAGTAAAATTATCTCATCTCTGCACATACTCAATGTCAGAGGCGATTGCTCGTGTGAGAGAGCCAATCTCTACTTGTCCGACATTCTATGACATTGAATGTATGCTTTTCGAAGCATGTACTAAATCATTTCAATGTCTAAAAAATTATGGGCTTGATCTTATGAACTTCCCAGTTCAATAAGATCAGAGATCTACGTAATTCTAGAGACTATTACACATCCCTTAAAAAATCTCTAGTTCAGGGCTTAGTACAAAACTTGCCACAATATTGTACGTAAATAACTAAATGCAAAGTTCTCGTTGAATTTGCTTATGATATCTCCACAAAATATTTAATTTTGTGTAAATGTTTGGTCTAGCAATAACAATATTTCTATTGTAATGTAAGATTGTGCTTATGGCATAACATACCGTCACAGTCCGTACTGCTTACATTTGTAACGATCACAAATGCCTCAAGACCAAATATTTATTTATACTGCATATACTTGTGCTACAAATTTCATAATCTGCGTGCACATCGATACATGTGTTTGCTTTTTTACCACATAAGTAGCTAGTAAAAGTTCTATAGCATCTAAGGAAACAAATGCAGTATTCTAAAGGTTGACAATAACCTTTTCATTGAAGTCCAAAATCATACTTATGATTTGACTCAGAACTATTGACCAGATCCATGGCATAACATTAATTAAAGTAGGTAATTGGTTACGAACCAATTGATGTTCCAATAAGATTGGATACAATGACCTAGACTTTTCACTCAAAGCACACATTTCATGTTTCAAAAAATTTACCTCTTACTATAGAAGTATTGGTAAATACTAAAATTCACTCTTAAGAATTATTCCATTAGTCCGCTGACCACATAGATAATTCAATGAATTTCTTCACCAGATTTCTACCTTTAATTCCTCAATTCAAAATTGGGGATAACCATTTTCAAAAATGGTTCTTTCATACTATAGGTATGATATATTCACTATAGTAAGTCAGAGGTAATAAACTATGTGTCTCTTTGAAAATGACCAAATTCGAAACTTGGTTCGATTGTACAGGCTAGTACTAAGTTTTCTTCCATTTGGTAACGTGTCTCACTCATGAGATAATTGAACATCTTCTCAATATTTGAAATAAGCTACGGTTCATGTGTGGTCCTTTCATTTGAATGAATCCAGTAAAACATAAATTGCTCCCACTCGAAAAAAGGAAGCAGTTTGGAAAATCACATCCAAGTGATATGTCAAATAAATGACTACTCTTTGAACCGATTTACACAAACAAATTCAAATATTCTAAGACTAGTTCATCTAGTAAATACATCTATAAAGATTTTATTTTCGGATTCAATAGCAAGTACACTTTCATCACATAGTTCATACAAGAACGCAATGCTTTAGACTAGTATATATATCCCCAAAAGATATATATTAATTTTTCATGTGATCATTTTTCTCAAATACCTAAGAAACATAGTCAAGACAAACTCAACTATCTGATCACTTTGTCTGAGATAGCTTAGGTCAAACCAATATCTAACCTTAGCTTGTATAAAGTGAAAGTTACTAAAGTTGAAAGTTTTCTTATTATGCATTAAAAGTTAACAAAACAAAATAAATATTTCCTCAAGGAAATAAAATGTCAACTTAAGATGCATGAATCTCATTCTATCCAAAACTCAAGTTAATTCTCTTAACACAATTACAAAAGTAATAGCGTTAGAAATAACCAAATTCGGATAATTTCATTACATGGATCACTCAAATGATCGTATATATATTCATATCCCTAATCTAGTATCAGAACCCATGTTCCTCGATACATTTGATTACTTTAAGAAATTTCAAAACACTGACGTGTTTTAATTTCAGAAGAGATCAAATTAAAGCAATCAAGATACACCGTATCTTTGTAATGAAAGAATGAATTAATCTAACCTTCACTCAAATTAAATCACTAGAATTAATTATAATGGAAGTTTAACTCTAACGGCCTTACAATAATAGTTTGAGTGTCTTGTTTCCGTTATGGAACGAAATAAAGGCAAACCATTTTGTAGAGTTGACTCCAAAAAGTCTTCTCAATGGGTTAGTGTTTCCACTTGCCCAATATGACCTACACAAGTATGCCTTCAACATATTTAATGTTTGCATTGTTTCAATGTCTCGTGTTGCCACGGCAACGACAATCATCATGTAACTGAAACATTAGGTCAAAATCTGACACTTCGAACTATTGCTAAAAGTCTAGTATCATACTAAGGGTGAGTTTGGCCTAGCGATTCGAAAAACAATTATAGGATAATTAATTTTACTAAAATTGATTTTGGTAATAATTGATTATAAAAAAAATTAATTATAGAATAATTGCTTTTGTATAATAGCTTTTGCAAAAGTAACACTTTAGCAGCTTCTAAAATAAGATGATTTTTTGCTTCTCGAGATCCCAAAAGTGATTATGTTTTTGGAGGCCAAACATCATGAAAATCACGATTGAGCAAAAACAATTTTTATAATCTAGGCCAAACACTTCAAAAATCACAATAGAGATCTAAAAGTGATTTTATGAACTTCAACCGCTAGGCCAAACTCACCCTAAGTATCACCCCAAAAGTGATATTAGTCAAGTCAATTTTATATTCAAGTACAAATATAATGTAGGAAGAATATATCCAAAAGTCAAGTTTTAGATTCCAAAGGTACTCCAATGTACCCTAATAAACTTGATAGGGACTTGAACACTTTTAGTTATTAATTACTAAAGCTACAGTCCACATAGGACAAGATTAGTAAAATATTATTCAAGAAAACAAACAATAACTACATAAGTGTTACTAAGTGCTATCTTTTCAACTTCGTCCATAGACGAGTGAAAAGAACTAACCACATGGAAGTTATAACACTTTTAGTCCCAAACCGAATCGGACTTCCATAATCCGACGTTTTGAATTCTTCTAATTAGAATTATCTTCAGCCTCCTTTCGTTCATTTTGCTTCTAAAATCTAGTTTCAGCTCCCGGAGCTTAAACTTTATTAAATTAAATACAGTCACACTGACTTGAGCTTTTGGTCTCAATAACACCAAATAACTAATTGAGAAGCACAACGAAATAATTAACATTTGAGGAAAACTCTTCAAAGTTATGTGAATTAACATGACATTTGAATGGTCTTTCAAATGGATCGAGACTGACTTAACTTGAATTAGTAACTCAAAAGAGAAAAATTATGACTAATTGACTTTAATCTGTCATTAAGTTTGATTGCATCATCCAAGTATCAACATACTAAGCAACATAGTTTCTGATGGTCAAACTTTAAAGTCAACTGCGTTTACCTTGTTAGAGTTGTATTCTCGTACTACTCTTTTAGGTGAACTTCATACGAGGTCATAATTACAAGACTTATCAGAACAACTAATAGCAGCGGAATCATCTCAAATAACGCCAAATAAATCTTTTCTTCTTCTCGAGTAATAAGACCACAATAGGTCTTTAAAGACTTGATAGATGCGATCTACAACATCATTCTATCCCACTCACATACGGAATCTATAGAGACAAACAAAATGTTACAACATTTGTCAATGAGTACTCGTACAATACTCATTTACCTAAGATTAATTGCCATGATCTGTCGATTAATGAGATATCATAATCACCCATCTATATCCAAATTTCGTACACAACAAATCAAACTTGTTTTGAATCCCATAAGGTACAACATCGAAAGTTCACGCAATGTTCCCAATCATCTCCCATATCCAAATGTTCATCATCACTCATTTAATTCCCAGTACGAAATTAAATAGTTCTAGGTGGGAATTCTTCAAATTCTACCAACCTCGAACTTCCACTTAAATACTTATTTCTAAGTATTTTAGAGTGTTAAACGTGTGCGTTTCACAAAAACACGTCATGTACCATATATAAGGAGATATGTATGCATCAAACACATTAATGCAACGACACATACGAAGAGTCATGTTTAGATAAACACAATCATGTGTCAATCGATAGTCTCTTTAGAAGATTCTAATGACCAAGTCTTAGGAGACAAATACTGACAAGATTCGTCTTAACTTATTATAGTTCTTTCCCATTGTGGAGATAAATCTCGAACGTATAGGAAATGTTTAGAACTTAGAGGGTAGCGATATAATAAATCTTCAAATTATTCATTTTACCCTTTAACACAAATAAGACTAACTGAATCCCAAATTCAGTAAGTTATTTTCCAACATATCGGATAAATGACATATTCATTCCATTAAAAATGAAAACTAATCTTTCAGTAATTTTCTCTTAGTTCTCAGCTAAAGAAATGTCTCAATTGCATCAACTTTCACCGTTTTAGGTTCATTACCGTAAAACTCGATAAGTGTGCAAAACACTTTCATTAGAATTTCTAACTTTTGCAACATACCATAATTGCAAAATAGGTTCAGATTCTTTAGTGATAGTCGCCCTCCCACTATGTCCGACATGCATCGCAATTTCAAAAATGAGTTAAATATTTTATTGCGCTTAAAAGCCAATTCGAAATATTATTAAATCTTTTCATAAAGAATTTTCTCATATAAAAGTTAAAATTGTCCATAAGCAAAAACATGTCCTAATTAATATTATTAAATCTTTAAATAAAACTTCTTCAAGTTTACATAGAAAAATTAGGACGACAATTTAATAAGTGTTCCAACACTTTTATCGGTGGTCCCATATTACAAAATAATTACAGAGTTTTCCAAAAGAAATCTCATTAATTAATTTTCTTGATCCAAAATATTTTAAAACCATTTTCTTCATGCAATAAAAAATTGAAATTGATAGGTGGGAGTTGCCAAACACTCCCACTTGCTTGACATTTCCTCTGAAATATTTTTTTCAAGCTTTCACAAAAAATTTCAAAATTTTCCAAAGAAAAAAAAATTTCACAAATTTTCAAGGCATGAAACTCAAGAAAAATATTTTAGCACTCTGAAAAATTAATTTAATTCACCAAAAATTTAGAAATAAAATTCTGAGCACGTAGGAATTTTTTCGACCAAAACCGGCGACCGAAAGACACTTCACGCGCCACCAACACGTGTGGGCGTGTGCGGCGCATGTGGCAGCACAGGTCAACAAAGGTTGCTAACTTGGCAGTTGCATAATACTGGCATGGCCAGCAGTCCATGCGCATGAGGTGGCGTGTGCAAGTCAAGCGCCGCCTTGCCTTCGTTTTCCGGCAACTCCGGCTTCCCCGAAGTTTTTCGGTATTTTAATTCCAATGGTGAACTCTGTTTTTTAAATTTGACCACCGAAAAATGCATTTGTGAGCAACGGACAGCAAGGGCGAGAGTGGGTATGTGAATAAATCACTATTCATTATCTTCTCCAACAAGAAGAAGTTTACTATTTCGAACCTAACTTCATTTGGCCATAACTTCTTCGTTACAAGGCCAAAATCAGTGATTTTTATATGGTTGGAAAGCTCTTGACGAGAGCTTTTTAATGGTACAAATTTCAGTTCTCAAAACGCAATAGATAATTCCCAGAAAAATATCAAAGTTTCGGGAATATAATCAAAGTAAATTCATATCTTCAAATCCGCAAGATATGATATTCAACATATAAGCATGCTATCATAAAATTTCGGAAATAATTTGAAACATGCTAAAAATAACCATAAATGCTCAAGCAAGAACACCGAAATTGGATTCTTAATATTCTGAAATTAAATCCCCAACAAGCTCACCAATTAACCACACTCGTTTTCAGATCATAAATTCATAATCCGATCATGTCATATTCCGAAAATTATGGCATCGTTTAAACTTCTTAAAAATATTGCATTTAAAATTCTATCATGAACATGTAAAGGAATTTATCATAGTGACATGTTAAAACATAAACATGTATCTAAAGCATAATGTGAGTGATATTAACATGTCGAATAATTCACTCCTGACAGAGTGTAGTATAAAATTGAGGAAGGCTGCATAACCAATTATATGAGAGCAAAACCGAGAGATAAAATCTTATCACGTTAGCAATCATATTATCACATGAATCGTGCAATTTCAGAATATAAAAGCATAATTTATAACAACATAAATATCATGCCGTTCAAGAGCAAGCATAGAATCATACGGTTTTATCATAATTTCAAAAAACTGAAATTAAAGTCAGAATTTAACCAACAATGGCTCTGATACCAATGTTGGAATTTGAAGGATACGAATCCCGAATTCTTACTCGGAATCTCCATGGATCACCCGCAAGAATTCAAACGCCATTTTGACCGAACACCGTGGTTAAATCACCGACTTCTTCATCTTTGAAACCTCACGTTTTGGTGCTCCCGGTGGAGACTAAATCACATACGGACGTAGCCTAAATTCCACGATCTAAATACCCAAAATTAGTATGATAATGCGTGCCCATAAATCACCAGAAATTATGCGCCGGTTATGTGCCTCATAAATACATACATATATGTATATGTGGGTGAGTATATATATAAATATATATTTCCATAGTATATATATTATATATACAAGAGAAAATGAACAGAGAAGCAAAATGCTTTCTCTGTTCTTGGGACAACAAAGGGACGAAAGTCCCTTGGACTTTCTGTCCAAGTGATTCAAGTGGGGAGCCGAGTGCTCCCCTATTCCCTTTTATCAATTGGAAGTTAATCTCCCACTAATGGGAGGTTAACACCATAGTGGGGAGTAGTTAATTAACTACTCCCTTCAATTTTCTCTCTATTCAAATAATCCAATTCAGATTGGATCGGGTTGGGTTAGTCCGAACTGGGCGGACCCGTTTCAATCCAACAAATATAAGCTAGTTCGGACTAAAGTGCATATTTCGGAAATATTATTTCTGTTCTTAAGGTCTTGGCTGTGGAGTTTAGTCACTTTAAAGCACAACATATTGGTCGAGAAGGGAATCGAGTGTCTCACGAAGTAACTAGATTATCTCGTGTCGATACTTTTTCGCTTGATGTTTTACCTCTTTCAGTCCTTAACATTGTATCACCCGTAGCTCTTATTTGAATGAAATCATATATTACCTTAAAAAGAAAGAAAAAAAGTCTACAAACAGGGACGGACGTCAATGGGGACTGGGGGGGGGGGCATGGTCCCCCCAGGAAAAAAATATTTTTTTTATAGTTATATATATAACTATATATATATATATATATATATATATATATATATATATATATATATATATATATATATATATATATATATATATATATATATATATATATATATATATATATATATATATATAGTTGCTATATTTGACAAAGAAAAGTATGTGGCGGAGTGGTAAGGTTCATGATATTTTGTTGAAAGTCTAGTGTTCAATTCTTGTAGTTGTCATTTTTTGTTTCATTCTTTCATTAAAATTGAATTGTGTTTTGCACACATGACTTTTAGTTCGGTGGGCATTATTAATATTTGGAAAAGTTCTTGGATATTGTATAGGAGTCTTATGTTCAATTTCTTAAATTAACCTTTTTTTTTCATGAACACTCAATTTATTTTGAACTATTTAAGGCATGATTTAAGTGGGCATTATCTGATAGACATTATAATAAATATATACTAACATAATCATTATATTATGCACAATTTTTACAATAAATATCTAATATTCAATTTCTATGTTTGATCAAATTCCTTAATTTGTAACCGTTTGTTGAGTGGACTGACTTAATTCACTTGGCTAATACTCTTAAAAAGAAATTAGTTATTTTTTCCCCACTTTTTCTAGGATGAAGTTATAGGATTGTTTTATCTTATGTTAGTTTTTTTGTTATTTTTATCAAAAAACGATAAAATATCGAGTTTGATACAAAAAAAAATTTCGCCAAAATGGTTTAGCTCCGTCCCTAATCGGCCCCCCAAGAAATGGGGTCTAGGTCCGTCCCTGTCTACAAACCCCACTCAAATTTATTATGTATTTGTAGTAGTTTTTTTATAATTAAAGTACATTGACACATTGGATTGTCCATGCAAGTTTATGGAACTTGTCCAAAGTTCGAAATTCAGAGTACTCACTTCTTTCATCGTTTAGTGTTTTTCTTTCTGAATAATCTTCATTTAATTTATATTAGTTTTCTTTAGATATAATATATCTTCGTTAACTTGTTTGGGTGCTTCGAATTTATTTACATTTTATATATATGGAAGGTGGTGAGAAACCACAATTTATTTCACCCTAATCCAATAGTGCCATTTTCTTTTAAGTTTTTTTCTTCATAACAATTATTTTTTAGTCTTTTTTTCTCAACAATTGTTCTCCTAATTTTTTTTCTTTCTCAACAATTGTTCTTCTTTAATATTTATTTTATCTTATTTCTTTCCAAGTAACAATTAAGAAAACTCGATTTTTTATTATACAATTTTGTCTTTTTATTTTATTTTATTTATTTATTTAATACAAGACTACACAAATAGATTAAACCATTGAAAAATCGAAAAGAAATAAAAATATAAATGCATAGTACAATGTGACATCAAAGTGAAATATAAGATCCATCATCATACTCCCTCGTGAAATTTTGTGACAATTAATCAACGGTTTCAAGAGGGTTGGGATTCAGGGAGGCAAAAGCTAGTAACTCCGGATCGTTCTCGAGAAAAGCCATGTTTTCTTCTCTTAAAGTCACCCACGCTTCAACTCCGTTTCCCGATTTCGCGTCCATCAACAATATAAAATTGTTGACAAGGGAGATATCTACATATGCGTTCCCAAGACTTGCCCATATTGGTTTTCCCCACCCAAAGTCTGTTTCATATATCCCCATATTACACAAACTTGTTAACGCAATCGTATCAGAATATTCCTTCTCCATTTCATTCAATTTATCCCCGACTTTGAGGGACCACTCTTCGCCTTTCATTCTTTCGACGAAATCACCGTTTATTTGATCAGTAGCATTCTTTAGGCGTCCAACTATGTATTCCAAATCAACGTCATCGTCTGATCTACTATATTGAATAGGATCAGTAAGCCAAAGAATGTTCCCTATTGCATGAGGCGAGATAGGTGTCGTAGCTTTATTCCTCAAGTTTACAAGAATTCTCATAGCAGAAGATCTTGCGATGCAATTACTAGCTTTTGATCGAGCTTTAGAAGCAGCCACAATGCATTTCCATAGGAGCCCGGTTACAGCCATTGCACGAGATGATGCAATTGCTTTATTTTTCAATTTCATAATGGATGAAGAACTAAATAGAAATCGCCTTGTGACACATTTCTTCTGCTCTAGATTGGCAATAAATAACATCACCGCTGCATTCTCGGGTAGAGCTGGATTGGGGGGAAAAATTGACGGTGAAATAAAACATGGACGTATTATCTTTTCTTGTTCTTCTTCTTCTTCATGTGCTAAGGCTGCATCAGCCCAAGCCTTGAGAAATGTTACTTGTGAAACGCCATCGATAATCTTGTGTGAAGTATATAAGCCGATAGCAATGCCACCACAATCAAACGCAGTTACTTGAATCATAACTACATATGTTTTCGAGAATAAGAGTTCCATAGAGTTAGGATCCACCGGAAGAAATTTATGTATGGACTTAGTGTCTGGCTGATTTATTAGAAAGTCGGATAATGGACCGTTGACTTTGGCTTCCACGTAATACACCCCTTCGTCGTTACAATCAATATGCCGACTACCCTTAACTTTACCCGCTAACGGGTAAAATCTTGACAAAACTTCTGATAGAGACTGCTTCAAAAGTTGTAGTCTTTTTATAAGAATCAAGCGGTTGTCGTGATGAACATTGTTTTGGTAGAAGTAGACAAAAGGCACGTAAATATGACCAAAAAGCTGGTCTAAGACCGAAACCTCGTATGTCCTCAAGTGATCAGGAGTCGGAGATGCAGGTTTTATATGTTCTTCAGAGATGATCTCAACTTCAAGTAACTGATCATTTCTATTTTCATCATCAGATTCTTCTTTACTGAAAGGTAGGGGAAAAGAAGAATCATAATTATTAATTAATTAATTCAAGGCGCGCATATAATAAGAGTGAATCACACTTTTCATCCTCCTAATGGACATATTTTTGCTTATTCTTTGCTAAAAGAAGTTCGTAGCAGATGCATCCCTCTTTATCAATGTATTACTTGGGAGCATTTTCTGGCTATTACACGGCGGAGACGCCCTCACGTGCATTAATTGGGGACATTTTCGTTCCTTCACCTATAATTATAATTGTAGAGGTTCATATTGATCCCTCTTAAACTTGATTTGTAACACCAAAATTTTCTATGAATTTTAAAACATATTATTACATGTTTATCCCTAAAAATTATGAATTTGATAATTTTACTAAATTTCAAATTGATATCTACATATTTACCTCCAAAATGTTGTACCGTCAGGCTGTCTCCGCCATGTAATAGTCAGAAAATGAATCGATGAAACACTACATTAATAAGAAGGATGCATCTGCGATAATTTTTTTTTTGAGGGACGAATAAACAAAAATGGGTCCATATGCGAAAAAGATAAGCAAAACTAAAAGGGCATATATATAAATATATGTACCTTAAACTTAAACTGGAGAAATGAGCAGCACCATACATCTTGGACTGCTGCATGTTGTAGCTTGAAAATGTATTTCCGATCATGCAAGAACGGTTCCATTTCCAGATATATGGATTTTGACTCAGGCCGCGCGGAATCTGTACTCTCTGATTTGACTCGGCGGCGTAACGTCGCGGAATTGAACGGAGCAGTAGTGACGAGAATCTCCTCATAATATTAATTAATTGCTCAATTCAAGTACTTATTTTTACATGTGAATTCACTAATTTCTCATCAATATTTAAAGGACTAGTTTGTGAGTATCACGTATTTTATTTTCAATAAAAAAGGAAATACATGTTCCCTTCGTTAAGATGTACGTAGGGACGGATCCTGGATTATAGAGTAGGGGGGGCCGAGTTTACCCATCGTTAAAACTAATTGACAAAATGATATTCAATATAATCATGTACGTATTTGACTTATAAATAATTTGACATGTAACACATGTACACACAGAAAAAAAAAAAAAAAAAAAAAAAAAAAAAAAGGGGATATAAATGGTTGGAGCCAAAATTGATAAGGTTGATTTGATAAGGTTAAATCACCGGAATACCACCGACCAAATGGTTTTATAATTTTGTACTGCACCTAAATCAATTAACTACGATTTATGCACATTTATTGACCTTTACATCTATCCTATAGTCTGTAAGCGACAATATTAATTTGGATCTCTTTTCAAGTTGTATATTAATTTACCATACCTTAATGTCTGTTCTGGTACTTCTCACTGTTTTATGTTAGTGCTGGGAAACTAATAATAGAGCCAATTATCATATTTTAAAAAATGACCAATGGATGATACTGTAAATTTTGGAGTGCATTTGCAACCATTATGGGTACATTCGTCACATACTCTACACAAGAATATCGATATTTTAAGCATGTTGAATTTGATGATGACATTATCAAATTTGTGGGATGAAATGCAAAACTAAAAATAAATATTTGGACTGCTATTTATAACCAAAATATGTGGCCAACAGTAACATCTAACTGTCATTTTTAAAAAATTTTAAAAATATAAACAAATTATAAGAGTCCAAATTGAAATTTTAAAAAATGGTTTTGTAAACAAAAGTACAAATCATAGTATTTTTCTACACAAAATAAAAGTAGAATCTTAAAATATAAACAAGCTTTTGGAGTGCAGAGTCAAAAGTGAAAATGTATAACACTGTTTACCCCTTAAATTTTAAGATAAGGGGTCTGAATTTAAGAGGTCTGTTGGAGATGGCCTCTAAGGGGACTCTTATATCCTATATTATAAGAGATAGGATAAGATTTGGGCAAAAAATCCACTCCAAGGGATTCTTTAAAATTTAAGAAATCCAAATTTTTTTAAGTTTGGACTCTTATATTTGAGAGTCCAAACTTAAAACTTAAAATTAATTTTTGCAGAGAAAAGTACAAACAACAGTACTTTTCTACGCTCCTCTGCAGAAAATTGAATCCTCCAACCTCCAACCTCCAACCCCCAAAAATTAATGGAAAAGGTAAAAATGAACTGATTTTTTTTTTTAGTTTTTCAAATTATAATATATTAAATATATATATCATTATTATTTATATATTAATAAAAATTAAAAATATTTTGTTTAAATATAACTGAGTTGTTGGAGTGATGTGATGTGATTGTTTAAAAGTGAACTCTTAAAATATAAAGAAGCTGTTGGAGTGCAGAGTAAAAAGTGGGAATGTATAATACTGTTCACTCCTTAAATTTTAAGATAAGAGGCCTGAATTTAAGAGATCTGTTGGAGATGTTCTTAGGGCATCTCCAAGAGCCTTGCTAAAACTTAAATTTTAAGAGTTTTACTAAAAAAATGATGAAAAGTGCTCTCCAAGAGAGCTTGTATAATTTAAAAGTTGCTAAAATTTATAACTTTGGGTTGCCAAATACACATGGCCAAACTAAAAATGCTAATTGGAAATGGTTGCAGAAAAGTACAAAATCTTTTGTACTTTCTTGCAAATTGAGTAAATTTTATCTGATATAATTAAATTTCACCAGACAAATTCCCCAAAATCCCTCTCTTCAATTCTTCTTTGTACATAAATTAAATTAACTTCTCTGTACATAAATTAATTCATCCGTAAAAAAAGGCAATTTTTCCCATACAAATTAAAGTTAAAATTGTAAATTAAAATTTTATAATTTGAATATCATTATAAGAAATTTGTTATTATCGATAATTAATGTTGTCACAATGATTTCGTGATAATATTTTGATTATTATTTTTGGGGCATCGTTAAATGTCAATAATAAAAATTAATCTTTTTTTAAAAAGATTATTTTTTTATTATGAAATAAAACCAATTAATATTACAAATATATCATTATTATATGTATAAAATAAATAAAGTTACTTGTTAAAATATAGACTAGCTGTTGGAGTGAAATTGTATAGTTGTTAAAAAGTAGTCTTTTAAAATATAAACTAGCTGTTGGAAAGCAGAGTAAAAAATGGAAGTGTATAACACTGTTCATTAGTTATATTTTAAGATAGGAGGCTAAGAGTGCTGTTGGAGATGGCCTTAAATTTGAGAGTCCAAACTTAAATCTTAAAAATTGATTTTGTAGACAAAAGTACAAATCATAGTACTTTTCTACACAAATCGTAGTACTTTTCTATTTAGTTTTTCAAATTATAATATATTAAATATATATATATATATATATATATATATATATATATATATATATATCATTATTATTATATATTAGTAAAAATTAAAAGTAATTTGTTTAAATATAAATGAGTTGTTGGAGTGATGTGATGTGATTGTTTAAAAGTGAACTCTTAAAATATAAACTAGTTGTTGGAGTGCAGAGTAAAACGTGGGAATGTATAACACTGTTCTGTTAGTGTTTAACAATCTGTGTAATAGAAATATATTCAAAATAAAAATATATTTATTGTAGTAACTATAAAAGTAATTAAGTATAAACTATAATTATAATTACCTATAGTTTACTAAACTAATGTAGTATATTTATATATATATATATATATATATATATATATATATATGTCAATTTTAAATAAACAAAATAGTGGAGCAAAAACGTAATTAAATGAAAATGGTGTTTCAACCTTGAATTTTATATAAAACAGCAACTTTGTGAAAGTTTAAGTAATTAAAATGAATATACTTGAATAAAATAATGAAAGTATGATAAGTAATTATATTGATTACGTATATAAACAAAAATGTTTGAAAATGATGAAAACAGTATATATAAGGTCTCAAAATAATTTTTCTTTATAAAAAAGGTTTAATTTATATAATTAAATCGCAAGAGACGTAGAGAAATTATCTTAACTTGCAAATATGATAATTAAATTAAACTCACTGAATTAGTAATGAAATTAAGGAAATAAAGTGTAGAAAGACTGAGGTTGCGGATGCAGTTTCCTTAAGACAATACTTTCGAGGCTGCCTACGGTGCGATCAGTACTCCTCGGTAGTCTCCCAGGATACAACAGTCTTGATCCTTGTTGTTTTGCACGAACAAAAGGACACCGGCGAGTTGGAACAAATAGAAAACTTTGACTAAAAATATTTAACTTGAGAAGTAGAGAATAATTTTTACTTAATTGCTGGAAAAAAGGTGTGAGGAATTGGCCAGATTCCTCTCCTACTTATAGCAATTGAAAGAACTTGTTGGGGGGTCACAATGGTTCGAATTTAAACCAAACAATGGTTTGGTCCGAATGGGTGCCACCCATTCGGTTCAAAAACCGACCAAACACACCCCTTTATTCAAATTCGGGCGGGCAAAACAGATCCTTCTCGAACCTTCTAGAAGGGTCTCGCGGATCCTATTTGGATCACATGCGGATCCTAATTGGATCACACGCGGATCCTAATCGGATCATTCACGGATCTTTGTAAAAAAATTGGACTATTTTTAATTATTGGGCCCAGATATTACTCTAGGCCCATTCCTACAAAGCCTTTCCACAATGAAAGCTAGGTGCCCCTTTTTATAACACTTTTGTAGCTCCACTTTCTCCTTCTTTTCCATGTGGGATAGTGAGACTCATCATTCTCTTCTCGCTTCATTCATTAAGGTGTAATAATAATTAACTCGGCTAATTAATTTAATTTAATTAGCTAACATTAATCTAATTACACCAACAATCCCCCACATGAATGAAATTTCTCTTCGCAAGAGACACAATATGTCAAACTGTTCTTTAGGAATAGTACCGCATCGGGATAGGTGAAATCGTTTCATCTTGAACCTTCCCTAGTTGAAGCTTATCGGATTTACTTAGCCAATCGGTGAAATATTTCATCTTGAACCGTCAGCTGTTGGTGTAAACCAAGACAATAAACCTAACACGGTAGTAAACCGATTTGTCCCCAAACTCTCGGTTGTGTTCATTTCGGTCCTGAACATACTTGGGTTCTGCGAGTGCTTTAGAGAATTCAGCCTATAAATAAATTCTCAACGAGCCGACCCAGCTCACACTAACATAGGTGACCGCATCTATCAAGAGTATCCTACCATACTCTACTTGTTCTGGACAAGGTATAGACGTCATTAAAAGCATTAGCTTAACCTTTTTAAAACGCGATGGCATGCACTTATTGCATCATAAGAATGAGATATTGTTAAACTCTTAAGTGCTTTCTTTTAAGTTAGCCAAGACTGGTTGTCCTATTGAACCTGGTCCGTGGGATCTCCAGTCGCCAGGTTAGGTTTCCGTACGAGGTAACTTAGTCTAATTTAGGCTTTAAGCCCATTCCCCTCGATGCACATTCTACTCTCTCACCAGATAAACCTTTAGTAAATGGATCCGCGAGGTTTTCTTTTGATTTCACAAAATCGATGGAAATTATTCCATTTGAGAGTAGGTGTCTCACGGTATTGTGTCGGCGACGAATATGTCGTGACTTACCATTGTACATAAAATTATGAGCTCTATGTAAAGCTGCTTGATTATCGCAATGTATACATATGGCTGACACCGGTTTCGGCCATAGTGGAATATCTTCTAGAAAGTTATGAAGCCAATCAGCTTCTTCACCAGCTTTATCTAAAGCTATAAACTCCGACTCCATTGTGGATCGAGCTATACATGTCTGTTTAGAAGATTTCCATGAGATTGCGCCTCCTCCTATTGTGAATACATACCCACTTGTAGACTTTGATTCTTCCGAATCAGAGATCCAATTTGCATCACTATATCCCTCAAGGACTGCTGGATATTTTCTATAGTGTAGTGCATACTCTGATGTATTCTTTAGGTATCCAAGCACTCTCATTAATGCTTCCCAATGAAGCTTGCTTGGATTGCTCGTATATCTACTCAATTTATTGACTGAGTAGGCAATGTATGGCCTCGTGCAATTCATGATATACATGAGACATCCAATTATACGAGCATACTCGTTTTGTGATACACTATTTCCTTTGTTTTTGTGTAGCACCACCGATGGAAGAAAAGGATTGTTAGTTCCTTTAAATCCATGTTTCTTAAATTTCTCAAGTACCTTTTCCACATAGTGTGACTGAGATAATTTAATACCATTCGACGATTTTGTTATTTTAATTCCCAAAATAACATCGGCTTCGCCGAGATCCTTCATATCGAAATTATTAGTTAATATTAATATTTTCTTCGTGGACTTAATAACCTCCATGTTAGTCCCAAATATTAACATATCGTCAACATAAAGACATACTATGACAGTCGCTTGTCCGTATTGTCTTATGTATACACACTTGTCGCATTCGTTGATGCGAAAGCCATTTTTAATCATGACACTGTCAAATTTCTCGTGCCATTGTTTAGGAGCTTGTTTAAGGCCATAAAGAGAGCGAACAAGTTTACAAAGTTTGTTCTCTTTTCCTTTAACAATGAAACCTTCTGGTTGTTTCATATAAATCTCCTCATTTAATTCACCATTAAGGAAAGCCGTTTTAACATCCATTTGATGAATCTCAAGATTATGAATAGCTGCTAGAGCTATTAATAGTCTTATGGATGTTATCCTAGTCACTGATGAATAGGTATCAAAGAAGTCTATCCATTCCTTTTGTCGATATCCTTTAGCTACTAATCTAACTTTATATTTGTCGATAGATCCGTCGGGTTTTAATTTCTTTTTAAAAATCCATTTACATCCAATAGGTTTACTTCCCGTAGGAAGATCAACCAATTCCCAAGTATTATTGATTAAAATGGATTGTAACTCACTATCTATCGCCTCTTTCCAATGCGTTGCATCTGGAGCAGTCATAGCTTCTTTATAAGTTTGAGGATCATCCTCAATCATATAGCTTAAGAAGTCTGGACCAAAGGATTTAGCTATTTTAGCTCGTTTGCTCCTTCTAGGTTCTTCTATAACTTCATTGTTGACTTGAAAATCATTTCTTCCAGAAATTGATTCGTATGTCCGCTTTTGAGAAGTGACATTCGAGTCCTTCTTATGTGGAAATATGTTCTCAAAAAATATTGCATCTCGAGATTCAATAATTGTATTTACATGAACCTCACTATTCTCAGATTTGAACACCAAAAATCTGAAAGCACTGCTATTCTCAGCTCGACCTATGTAATAGCAATCAACGGTTTTAGATCCAAGTTTTACCTTTTTAGGTCTTGGAACCGCCACTTTAGCTAAGCACCCCTACACTTTGAGGTATTTGTAGCTTGGTTGCCTTCCTTTCCATAGCTCATATGGGATAGTATCATTTTTCTTGTGTGGGACTCAATTCAATATATGATTTGCCATTAAGATGGCTTCCCCCCACAAGCTGCTAGGTAAACCTGATCTTAAAAGCATGACATTCATCATATCTTTTAAAGTTCGATTTTTCCGTTCAGCTATCCCATTTGATTGGGGTGAGTAAAGTGCAGTCATTTCATGAATTATTCCTGATTCGGCGCACAATTGCTGAAAAGGAAATTCATATTCACCTCCTCTATCAGATCTAAGAATTTTAATTTTCTTATTCAACTGATTTTCAACTTCGGCTTTATATTGTATAAAGGCATTTATTGCTTCTTTTTTCTTATGTAATAAATACACATAGCAATAGCGCGTACAATCATCAATAAATGTGATGAAGTACCGTTTACCTCCACGAGTAGGAGTTGCCTTTAAATTACACAAGTCAGTTTGAATTAGGTCTAAATGTTGTGAGCTCCTTTCGATTGAGTTGAAAGGTTGTTTGGCAAATTTTGCCTCTACACAAAATTCACATTTATAATTTTTATCAATATCAAAATTAGGTATTAAACCCATATTTGCCAATTTTTTCATTTTTCAAAAATTAACGTGGCCCAATCTATCATGCCATAATGTAGGAGACTCAAGTAAGTAAGTAGAACTAGATATATTATTATTAATGAATTTGTTGTCTTTGCCGATAACGGCTACATTTGCCTTAAAAAGGCCATTACACATATATCCTTTTCCTACATACATTCCTCCTTTGGTCAGCACAAATTTATCTAAATCAAAGGCTAAACGAAAACCATTCTTAGTAAGGAGAGAACCGGAAATTAAGTTCTTCCTGATATCGGGTACATAGAGTACATTGTTCAAAGTGACATATTTCCCTGAAGTGAATTTCAGGGTCAGTTTTCCTTCTCCTTCAACGACAGAGTGAGCATAATTCCCCATGAAGAGCTTTTGTTCATGTTCGAGCTTCTTGTAAGAAGTGAACATGTTTTTGTCATAACAGATGTGGCGTGTAGCCCCAGTGTCGACCCACCATCCTTTAGTATCACTCATTAGATATGCTTCAGATACAACAGCCGCAAGGTGCAAGTTGTCGATGTCAGATGCAGCAAAGTCAACGGTCACATCAGTAACATTTGCCTCATTTTTGTTAGGTCCTTTGCGGTGACGACACTTTTTTGCTGGATGCCCAGTCTTTCCACAAACATAGCATGTGCCTTTGAACTTTCTCTTTTTGTTACTCTTTTGCCCTTCGTTTGAATTGTTTAGCTTACGCTTCTTGCTTTCATGGGATCCTTCCACAATATGAACCTTAGCTCCCCCGGGAAGAGGCATTCCCATAAAGTTCAACCCTTTGTCGGTAATCATGCTATTCTCCTGTGTCTTCAGTTTTTCTGCAAGATCTTGCACGGTCCATTTTGAAACCGACTTCTTGTGCCTTAGGTGATGTTTGAACCATGTCCATGCCGGAGGAAGCTTTCCAATTATGGAGGCCACCTGGTAAGACTCGCTTAGTTCATGCCCTTCAGCCAGAAGTTCATTGATCATTGTTTGAAGATCATTCACTTGCTCATACACAAATTTGCTATCAACCATTCGGTAGAACTGGAACTTATCCACAAGGAACTTTCTGTACCCAGAATCTTCAGTTCTGTATTTTCTTATCAGACCCTCCCACAGGAGTTTAGCAGTTTTTAGTGGATTGTAAACCTTGTAGAGTGTCTCGTCCAAGCAACTGAGAATATAATGTCGGCACATAAAGTCATTAAGATTCCATGATTCGATCTGCTTGACTTCCTCAGGCGTTTTTTCCTTAGCCATTGGTACCTCCTCAGTAAGGTATCGAGTTACGCCTAAAGTCGTTAGGTAGAACATCATCTTGTCCTGCCATGTCGCAAAATCAACCCCTTTGAATTTGAAGGGTGGAATCAACGGTGGGGTAGGAATGCTTTTTGGTGTCTCCACCACAGTGTTGTTTGATGCCATCTACACAGATGTATTAAACGTGTTTAATTATTGTCTTAAGATTGTTAGTGTTTAACAATCTGTGTAATAGAAATATATTCAAAATAAAAATATATTTATTGTAGTAACTATAAAAGTAATTAAGTATAAACTATAATTATAATTACCTATAGTAATTAATATATATATACCTATAGTAATTAATATATATATATATATATATATATATATATATATATATATATATATATATATATATACACTACATTAGTTTAGTAAACTATAGGTAATTATAATTATAGTTTATATATATATATATATATATATATATATACACTACATTAGTTTAGTAAACTATAGGTAATTATAATTATAGTTTATATATATATATATGTCAATTTTAAATAAACAAAATAGTGGAGCAAAAACGTAATTAAATGAAAATGGTGTTTCAACCTTGAATTTTATATAAAACAGCAACTTTGTGAAAGTTTAAGTAATTAAAATGAATATACTTGAATAAAATAATGAAAGTATGATAAGTAATTATATTGATTACGTATATAAACAAAAATGTTTGAAAATGATGAAAACAGTATATATAAGGTCTCAAAATAATTTTGCTTTATAAAAAAGGTTTAATTTATATAATTAAATCGCAAGAGACGTAGAGAAATTATCTTAACTTGCAAATATGATATTTAAATTAAACTCACTGAATTAGTAATGAAATTAAGGAAATAAAGTGTAGAAAGACTGAGGTTGCGGATGCAGTTTCCTTAAGACAATACTTCCGAGGCTGCCTACGGTGCGATCAGTACTCCTCGGTAGTCTCCCGGGATACAACAATCTTGATCCTTGTTGTTTTGCACGAACAAAAGGACACGGGCGAGTTGGAACAAATAGAACTTTGACTAAAAATATTTAACTTGAGAAGTAGAGAATAATTTTTACTTAATTGCTGGAAAAAAGGTGTGAGGAATTGGCCAGATTCCTCTCCTATTTATAGCAATTGAAAGAACTTGTTGGGGGGTCACAATGGTTCGAATTTAAACCAAACAATGGTTTGGTCCGAATGGGTGCCACCCATTCGGTTCAAAAACCGACCAAACACACCCCTTTATTCAAATTCGGGCGGGCAAAACAGATCATTCTCGAACCTTCTAGAAGGGTCTCGCGGATCCTATTTGGATCACATGCGGATCCTAATTGGATCACACGCGGATCCTAATCGGATTATTCACGGATCTTTGTAAAAAATTTGGACTATTTTTAATTATTGGGCCCAAATATTACTCTAGGCCCATTCCTACAAAGCCTTTCCACAATGAAAGCTAGGTGCCCCTTTTTATAACACTTTTGTAGCTCTACTTTCTCCTTCTTTTCCATGTGGGATAGTGAGACTCATCATTCTCTTCTCACTTCATTCATTAAGGTGTAATAATAATTAACCTGGCTAATTAATTTAATTTAATTAGCTAACATTAATCTAATTACACCAACATGTTCACCATTTAAATTTTAAGATAAGAGGTCTGAATTTAAACGGACTGTTGGAGATGGTCTAAGAAAATTTAAAGAGGAACTCTGGTTTGTCCAAACTCTTGAAAGTTCACCCTTTTGCAGCTGACACGTGTCCAGGTTAGGATGGGACATTTCACATTTTATTATGACTCTCTCACATGTGAGAGTCACCACTTTTTTATTGTAAAATTGTGTATGTACTCAACCAAAATAATGTACACAACATTATGACCAACACGCCCCTAACAGGCTTACACTTTCTTAATTTTTCGAATTGCCATTGTCATTTGAATTAATTTTTCTCTCTAACTTCTCCACAAAATCATCATTCTCTCCGGAAAATTTAAGAAAATTCAATTTCTCCACAACCTCATCCGTTTACAGAGAAGTTGTGTTCTCCGTCAAACCTTTAGGTCCTCTAGTATTTCGGGTTTGCCCTTGTGATTTTTATTGTTTTCCCCTATAATCTATAATATTTGTTGAAGTATTTGGGTTCTTCGGAATCAATTATTGCAGGAAAAATTTAAAATTGAAAAGAATGAATTATAATGTTTTGTTATTTTTCGATCTCCACTGAAAATGAATTTTATAATTTCGATGTTTAAATTCTATTTAGATTTAAAATAAATCCTATGAGCAATCTTTCTTTATGAACCTGGCATTTTCAAATATTTATGTTATAATTCAAAATCAGCTATTCTTTACTCATTTTTATGCTTACTGCTGGGCATCAATGAGAAAGAATATAATCCGACTGTACAGGAAGCAAGGGGTGATTTCTATTTGCAGATGAGGTATACCATCCTGAGGATAAATCTACTTATAATATATTTCACAGCGGTCTTTGACTTTAATTCATTTGTTTTGACCAAAATATTATTTTCTCCTTATTTTGATTTATTTTATTTTACTTAATAATAACCTGATACAGGTTATAACCACCTTCAAACCCACTATATAGTCATTAACCCATGTTTTTCTCCTTATTTCTCCTTATTTTATTTTACTTAATAATACAACTACCTCCAAACTCATGTACAAATTTACAATCCCAAACCCGCTTACAATTCAATTTTTCATATCTTCTTTTTAATATGTTTTACTCCTTTTTTTTTCTTCCATATTCTTCTCAAATTTTCATGGCTTTTTCCTCATCTACATAACATCTCACACAACTTCCACGTCATTTCTCCATACCACAACATAGCATCTACGGAAATTGAGTTGGTATTCTTCTAATGTACATTTTCTATCACGTCTTTTATATATTTTAGTATTTTTTTGGTTGATCTAATTTTGTCTCTGTATCTTTTAGACCAAACATATATCCCACACAACCCTATTCATAATGGAGCTTCAATGAGTTCACAACATTGCATGAAGTTGGCGGTTTTTTGGTTAAGAAATTAACTTTCTAATTTTTAATTTTCCTTACGATAACTCATTATGTTATGCTCTTTCCATTTATTTTTATGCGATGTCCTTAAATGTTTGGATTCTTATTCTTATGATAACATCACTTCATAAAGGGATAGGTAGAAAATTTAGAGGATTTTGGTGGTGTTCTTTATTTTGTAATCGAGAGGTAAACTTGGTTTTTTTTTAACTTTTTTGGCCAAGATTTTAAGTCTTCAAATGTTTTTAATTTGTTCTGTTTTTATGATAACAACAGTGGAGTAAATGATATCTTAGACAGACAATTGATAAGATTTTAAATGTGTTATTTATTAATCAAAGAGGTAAATATTATATGCCGCTAAAAAAAAACAAGTAATTCATAATTCATTTTCTTACCTGAAATCCAAAAAAATACTTACATTGAGAATAAATAAATTATTACGTTAAGATAGTTTTTGCTCATTATGCAGGTATTAGTTTAACAATGATGCCATGATGGTGCATTAATATTTCTATTTAATTTAGATGTCTAGAGTGATATATTTGTTTATATTTAATAAATTATTTTTCTTTGTATATAAATATTGTTATTTGCATTTTATATATTTTAACCATGTCGTACAATAGATATTTCTAACATATTATTAAACAAGATATTTTACATATATATTTTTAAAAACACGTGCATAGCACGGGATTTATATTAGTTATTATTATTTGGTAGGCCGTCTCACAAGTAAAAAGTGATTTGTTTGAAAAAGAAACTTGAATTTTTTATCGGAGAAGAAAGGAGGAACACGTAGACCCGGTGTTTGAAAGAATCTGCCCAAACTTTTCCAAATCGTCGTTTAAAGTGAACTTTCCTAAAATGGAATAGGTCCACGTGTCATAATGGGGGAGGCTGAAAGTGTCTGTCCATTTTATGGTTAAAAATTTGACATAAATTGTACTTCTGCCCCACTTCTTTCACTATTCACAACCATCCAAAAAAAATCTTCAATAAATCTTTCGGGACAAAAAGGAGACAAACAAGGACAAATCATTTAATTTGACAAGCCTCACGTACTAATTTTTCTTGAGCACTTAATTGGGGAAAATTTGTTTATTTCGTATCATATGGTATATTAATTTGTAATTTTGATATCATAGAATATGAAAATAAAAATTTAGTATTATAAAATAGATTTTCATTTTAAGTTTGTACTAAACCCAATTTTTCTCCAAAATCAATAGTAATTTATCCCCTATAAAATACATAAAGTACGTAATTTTTTACTGTTAGTGTGATATTGTTGCGTGCAACACAAGCTAAATGCAAAATACTCATTGTGCTTAGTTTATTTATCCATAAAAAAAAAAAAAAACCATGTGTATTTTAAATAGCAAAATACCCCTGTCTTTTTTTTATTAAAAAAATTGATTTTAAATTATTTCATAAACCACTAGAGAGGTTTTTCTCAAATTTTTAAGCAAATAATTATAAAAAATAATAACAATGTTTTATAAATTAAAATACACGTAGCTAGAGGGTTTATTTTGTAAATATGGAGGGCCCAAACTTTTCCCAATCGTTTAAAGTTAGCTTTCCTAAATTGGAAATAGGTCCACATGTCATAATGGATGAGGTAGAAAGTGTTTATCCGTTTTAAGGTTAAAAATTTGACAGAATTTGTATTCTACCCTAATTGCCACTCAGGGTTGGCCCTGAGTTTTCAGTGGCCCTAAGACAACTTTGAATTTGTGGTCCTTCATATAAAAAAAATCTTGCTATGTAAAATACATTGATAACACGAGTCAGTTGTATTTTTATTGCTAGTAATAAACTTATCAAGTGCACCTGCTTGAAATTGAATAAGTTCTTCAACTCGTTGTTTTTTTTTTTTTTTCATGGCCAGACATGTGTTTTCTAGGACCCATGGTTAACTTAGCAATCGAATTTCAAAAGCACAATTCACATACAAATTCTAAAAGTAGCACTTAAGCAAGTCCAACAATATTTAAAAGAAAAAGATCAAGTCCTTACCCAAAGACTATAAAGAGTGAAGATTAAGCTTGAAGATGCCTTATGCCTGTCTTGTGTTTTAATATTTTTGCAATTAGGATTTGCAATTTAAGTATAAGGGCTTTTTTTGCAATTACTTGTCAAATTTTCATATGTAGTTGTACACGGCAAGTAGCTGGCAACACTTCTCAAAAAAAAAAAAAAAAACGCTGGCAACAATGTCTTAGTCTTTTCCTATTCCTAACCTAGTCAGTAGTCAATTTCAAATATAATAGGCCCACTAACTTTTACTCCTACAAGAACCCACTCAAGTATAATTACAATTTAGGCCCAAAAAGCACATCTTCTTCTTCCTCAATTGCCGACCTGCAACTCTATTTTCCTCCATTAATATTCTACGAGCTTTCTTCATAATTCCTTAATTATAATTCTTTTTCCACAACATTAATTCGAAAATCAGCCTCTTATACAACATTATTAGCCTATTTCTTCATAATTTCTTTTATATATATATATATATATATATATATATATATATAGGAAAAACTTCGGAGGCCCTCCCGGATCGGTGGCCCTAAGCGGCCGCATACGCGGCTTACGCTCAGGGCCGGCCTTGCTGCCACTTCATCCATAATTCATTCGTAATTCACCACCATCTACGAAAAATCTTCATTAAAATTTTCGGGTCTAATTCATTCATAATTCACCACCACCCCGTAATTCACCACCATCTACGAAAAATCTTCATTAAAATTTTCGGGTCTAATTCATTCATAATCCACCACCATCCACTGAAAATTCTGATTTTCGGGTCCAAAAAGAAATGTTTTTCTACTATGGCCTTTTAGATAAAAATATTTTTCAATATGACTCAAATTTAAAAATATATTTTATTGAAAAATATTTTTGTAATTTACCTCTTGTGAAAAATTGCAGTTGACACCTGCAATTCTTCAAAAAATTGCTATTGACAACTGTGCTTCTTCTTCATTTATACGAAATTGTGGAAAATAAAAAAAAGATTATCAAAAATCGCAGTTAGCAACTGCAATTCTTTATTATTATTATTATTTTTGGTTTTTTTTTTTTTAATAAAAGTGCTTGAGTTTTTCTAAATATTTGATATTACATTAGTAAACTTTAAATGAAACGTTTGTCTTCCATTTCAATATAAATATGACCTTGTGTAATCGCTTATATTTATGAATAATAAATCAAGTGTCTATTCGGATCTAAAAATTAAAACATGCTCCGTGAAGATGAAATATATATCAATGGAACGTATTAAAGTTGAACACTTGAAGAAAAAAAATGTAACCAGATATTTATATTTAGCTTCAGCAGTTCAGAATCTATGATCTCATTAACTTTAGAAACCAGACAAAGATTGGAGAGAATTGCGCAAGCTCTGAAGACGTACTCCTCTCCCCGGAAGCTCTGACATGAATGTCACAAGAGATAGGCGATCGAGTGCAGCCAGGGGCGGACCTAGACTACATTGGGGAGGGGGCCCAAAGATTTTTTGGTAACAGAACCTTGGTATTTTTTCAATATTTTGATAAAATAACAAAAATTAACATATGATAAAGTAATACTATAATTTTATTTAAGAACAAGTGAAAATATATACTTTCAATATTTCAAGAATATGGATTTTGAAACACTCAAAACAGATATTTAAGATGCAATCTAAAAATAAATAAATGTTGTTTAATCAAGACATATAAATGTTGTTTAATCAAGACATATAAATGTCGAATATCCCAGTAATATGTATAATATACTGTTAAAATTATACTATGACTTCTGTAAATATAGTATAATTATGATCTCATAATTCAATAAAATTATATCTACTAAGGAACTTGAAGCCCGCACAAAGGCAAAATTCATGTGAATAGTATAAGAATATCTTGGGCACAAATATATTTTACCTAATTGTATATAAACATGCTTGATAAGAGGATAATCAATGAGAATATATGAGTGCTATATGTTCCTTGCAATAATGCAGTAGACACTTGATTCATTGTTCATATATATAAGAGATTACACAAGGTCGTATTTAACCTGAATTGGAGGACAAACATTTTATCATAAAAAAACCCAATTTTTTTTTTTTAATCAAAAATCGCAGTTGTAATTTGGATACTATCAAAAATCCTGAATATGAATATGAATACTATCCTTGCTTCGTAGAATATTGTAATTTGGAAATTTGTTGTCGTAAGCATAATTCAGTGAGGCAATTTATCCAAAACAAAAGAAAAACCAGTGAAGTGCAGTAATGTTCTCATGAATGCCTTCTTTTTGTAAAAGCTTTTGAATGGGAGTTGGATGGATATTGGGTCAACTGAATCTTCATTGAATGAGGGGTATAATCGGTAATTCGAAAAATATGCTCTGACACCAACAATTATTATTCTAACAATATCGCTAGCCTTTGAAAAAAATTATATTTAAGTTTTTCTTATATTTCTCTTATTAAAAAATTATATTTAAGTTTTTTTATATAAAATATGTTACAATTATATTTCTCTTACGAAAAATATACTTTAGTTCCTCTTTATAAAATATGTTATACCGATAGCAATTTTCCTTGCGAAAATGCAAATAGTACATGGTGCCATGGTGGTGAGGTGACTAATAACAAGAAATGACCGATTCTTAAGTTACTTTTATCAACTTTTGCAAACTTTTTACACGAATTTGGTAATTATTTCTATTTTTAGCAACTTAATTATTGTCCCTTCTCACAACTCTTTAACACCATAGCCTCTCTAGCTAGCTAGTTTTCTCTTCTCTATTCAATTCGATCAGATCTCCACAGGGCCTGCCCCGAGCGTAAGCCGCACATGCGGTCGCTTAGGGCCACCGATGTACGAGGGCCTCCAACTACGAAATATTTTAATATATATTTATATATATCTATATGTACGTATGTAGTAATTATATGAAGATTCCTTGTGGCATAGATGGTAAACCTCCTGATGATTGTGTGTGAGGTCAGTGTTCGAATCCTTGCATCTTCAAATTGCCTTTAATTTTTGTTATTTTTGTATGTGGAGCTAAAATTATAATATGGAAATTCCAAATGCATAGCTAAAAAAATCAGGCCCAACATATTGACAATTAAATAAATCCCATTAATTAAGATAGACATTGTCTAAATCAAAAAGTAAGAAAATGAATCTTTGTATTGCAATTTTAAAATTTTGGAGTTGTGAGTCATGTGACCAAGAGATCCATATTAATATATCAAAAAAAAAAAAAAATCGACTTGATAATGTTAAAATTTTTTGATGATGGCTTTTTAGTATTTATTGTTTCAAACTTTGAATATTATTTGAATGAATCTTATGATATAGATGAGATTGACTTAATTATTTGAGTTGAGAGTCTTAAGATATATTTTACGAAAAGAACTAAAAAACTTGAATTATTTGCAAACTATATAATATTGATTCCTCAAATAGATGGATTGCTTATAGAATATTGTTAATTATTCTCGTTACAGTTGCAGTTGTAGAGATAATATTTTCGAAGCTATAGTTGATTAAGTCTTACTTCTGATAAACCATTGTCACAAAATAAATCGAATCGGTTAGCCATATTGTTGATTGAAAAATATTTGTTATGCAAGTTTAATTAGTGATTATGCTATAAAAAATGCTAGCAGAAGAATATTTAAGTAATATTTTACTAAGATTTTATGTGTTTATATATGTTATCATTTTCTTATTAAATAGAAGTGTGTCTCGTATTACCAATATTTTTTACAAATCGATATTATATTTTATTCACATTATTATTGTTTCTTATTTTTCTAATTAATAGTTTTATTTTTATAAAAAATTATATTAGTTATTAACACAATTTAATTGCACATGAAAACTTAAGGGCCATAATTTTAGAGTTGGCTTAGGGCCACAAAAAACTCAGGACCGGCCCTGATCTCCACCACAATTTTTTCTCTAACAAAATATATCAAAATTCTAAAAATTAGAAGAAGAAGAAGAAATATTTGATCAAAATTGAATTAAGAATATGGCTTGTGGTAAGATCCAGATAAAGAGAATAGAAAACCAAACAAACAGACAGGTTACATATATACTCCAAGAGAAGAAAGCTCATGAGCTTACTGTTCTTTGTGATGCTAAGGTTTCTGTTATTATGATCTCAACTACTGAGAAGCTTCATCAATACATCAGCCCCTCCACAACGTATTTTAATTCATTTCTTTTTGAACTATAATATATATATATATATATATATATATATATATATATATATATATATATATATATATATATATATATATATATATATATATATATATATATATATATATCTTGTTTAATTAATAGTTTTTCTATTTTTTTTGCAGGACAAAGCAGTTGTTTGAGCAATACCAAAAGACTGTTGGAGTTGATATTTGGAGCTCACACTATGAGGTTTTTTTGCCTTCAATTTCATAATCATTTTTAATTTTGAATTTGTAGGGTATCTATGTTTCAGATCTGTCTAATATTTTTCGAAATATTGTTACGTTGGGTACTAATTACATTAGGTGGACACCTTTCCCTAAGTTTTTTGTAAGTTTTTTGCGTTGAAAAATTGGGCAGAAAATGCAAGAGCACTTGAAGAAGCTAAAGGATGTTAACAGGAATCTTAGGATGTTATTAATTATAACGTGTTTTATAATCAAGGGAACATAAATGTGATTTCGCCTTCAAAATGAAATTATTATTCATTATGTAATTGCAAATAGGATTAGTCCCTGGTTTGACCTTCAGTATTTTGAAAGCTACGTGATTATGGTTTCAATTCATGGTCTAGCGATTACATACTGCTAAAGCATTAATATTTTCTTCGTCATCTGCAACCAAATTTATCTCGAACGGAGTTGTTGCTTCAGTTTTGTGACAAAAGAATATTCCATGCATACGGAAGTACGTGACATGTTACGAGACCTCCATCACTTGTAAACTCTCAAACTTTAACAATAGTATACTCTTTCTGCGTATCTATGGTTTTATCGTTTGAAGATGTTGATGACAAGGCAACCATTTTGCCTCCCAACTGTAATATTGTGAAGTCCATGATTGACTCTAGGGGTGTTACGGAAAACCTGCATTTCGCCTTTAAGAGTTGGCCCCTTGCACTACCTTATGGTATCATGCATGATTTTTTCTTCTTCAGAAGAAATCACTGAAAATTTATTTAAAATCTCCGAAAGCTCTTCTAGAGAGAATGGTATTTTTTCTGAAGCCGTAGGAGTAAAAAATTTGACACGTCTGATATATTTAAATGTAGTATGGTTCAGTTTATTGCCTACACCCAAGGCATTCTCGAGGAAAAATATTACAACTACACGTATTTTTCCTCGAAATTGCCTTGGGTATAGGCAATAAATTGAACCATATTACAATTAAATATACCAGACGTGTCAAATTTTTAACTCCTTCGGCTGTAGAAAGAATACCATTTTCTCTAGAAGAGCTCTCGGAGATTTTAAATTAATTTTCGGTGAATTCTTCTAAAGAAGAAAAAATCATGCATGATACCACAAGGTAGTGCAAGGGGCCAACTCTTAAAGTCGAAATGCAGTTTTGCGTAACATCCCTAGAGTGAATCATCGACTTCATAATATTACAGTTGGGAGGCAAAATGGTTGCCTTGTCATCGACAACTTCAAACGATTTAACCATCAATACGCAGAAGGAGTATACTATTGTTAAAGTTTGAGAGGTTGCAAGTGATAGAGGTCTCGCAGCATGTCACGTGCTTCCGTATGCTTACGAAATATTATTTTGTCACAAAATCGAAGCTACAACTCCGTTCGAGATAAATTTGGTTGTAGATGACTCAAGAATATTAATGCATTAGCAGTATGTCATCGCCAGACCATGACTTGAAACCATAATCATGTAGCTTTCAAAATACTAAAGGTCAAACCAGGGACTCATCCTATTTGCAATTACATAATGAATAATAATTTCATTTTGAAGGCGAAATCACATTTACGTTCCCTTAATTATAAAAGGGAACATAAATGTGATTTTGCCTTCAAAATGAAATTATTATTCATTACGTAATTGCAAATAGGATGAGTTCCTGGTTTGACTTTCAGTATTTTGAAAGCTACGTGATTATGGTTTCAATTCATGGTCTGGCGATGACATACTGCGAATGCATTATTATTCTCTCCGTCATCTGCAACCAAATTTATCTCGAACGGAGTTGTTGCTTCAGTTTAGTGACAAAAGAATATTTCATAAGCATACGTAAGCACGTGACATGCTACGAGACTTCTATCACGTGCAACCTCTCAAACTTTAACAATAGTATACTTCTTCTGCGTATTTATGGTTTTATCGTTTTAAGTTGTCGATGACAAGGCAACCATTTTGCCTCCCAACAGTAATATTGTGAAGTCGATGATTGACTCTATGGATGTTACGCAAAACTGCATTTCGCCTTTAAGAGTTGGCCCCTTGCACTACCTTATGGTATCATGCATGATTTTTTCTTCTTTAGAAGAAATCACTGAAAATTTATTTAAAATCTCCGAAAGCTCTTCTAGAGAGAATGGTATTTTTTCTGCAGCCGTAGGAGTAAAAAATTGACACGTCTGATATATTTAAATGTAGTATGGTTCAGTTTATTTCCTACACCCAAGGCATTCTCGAGGAAAAATACGTGCAGTTGTAACACTCAATGGTTGACTTTGGCACTTTAAATATGGATACTTAAGCTTTGATGGCTTAAAAACTCTTCAGCAAAAACAAAGGGTGAATGGACTACCACAATTTGCTGCCTCTTTATACTACGTGTGAAGATTGTTTGGTAGGGAAACAACGTTGATATCCTTTTCCAAAAAGGTGTACATGGAGGGCTTCTCATATTCTCAAACTAGTGCATGCTGACATTTGCAGACCAATCAAAAAGCAAAAGTATTTTTCCTCGAAAATGCCTTGGGTATAGACAATAAATTGAACCATATTACAATTAAATATACCAGACGTGTCAAAAATTTTAACTCCTTCGGTTGTAGAAAAAAATACCATTCTCTCTAGAAGAGCTCCCAGAGATTTTAAATAAATTTTCGGTGAATTATTCTAAAGAAGAAAAAATCATGCATGATACCACATGGTAGTGCAAGGGGCCAACTCTTAAAGGCGAAATGCAGTTTTGCGTAACATCCCTAGAGTGAATGATCGACTTCACAATATTACAGTTGGGAGGCAAAATGGTTGCCTTGTCATCGACAACTTCAAACGATAAAACCATCAATAAGCAGAAGGAGTATACTATTCTTAAAGTTTGAGAGATTGCAAGTGATAGAGGTCTCGCAGCATGTCACGTGCTTCCGTATGCTTAGGAAATATTATTTTGTCACTAAACCGAAGCAACAACTCCGTTCGAGATAAATTTGGTTGTAGACGACTCGAGAATATTAATGCATTAGTAGTATGTCATCGCCAGGCCATGAATTGAAACCATGATCATGTAGCTTTCAAAATACCGAAGGTCAAACCAGGGACTCATCCTATTTGCAATTACATAATGAATAATAATTTCATTTTGAAGGCGAAATCACATTTACGTTCCCTTAATTATAAAAGGGAACGTAAATGTGATTAGTCTTCAAAATGAAATTATTATTCATTACGTAATTGCAAATAGGATGAGTCCCTAGTTTGACCTTCAGTATTTTGAAAGCTACGTGATTATGGTTTCAATTCATGGTCTGGCGATTTCATACTGCTAATGCATTATTATTCTCTCCGTCATCTGCAACCAAATTTATCTCGAACGGAGTTGTTGCTTCGGTTTTGTGAGAAAATAATATTTCGTAAGCATAAGGAAGCACGTGACATGCTACGAGACTTCTATAACGTGTAACCTCTCAAACTTTAACAATAGTATACTACTTCTGCGTATTTATGATTTTATCGTTTTAAGTTGTCGATGACAAGGCAACCATTTTGCCTCCCAACTGTAATATTGTGAAGTCGAAGATTGACTCTATGGATGTTACGCAAAACTGCATTTCGCCTTTAAGAGTTGGCCTCTTGCACTACCTTATGGTATCATGCATGATTTTTTCTTCTTTAGAAGAAATCACTGAAATTTTATTTAAAATCTCCGAAAGCTCTTCTAGAGAGAATGGTATTTTTTCTGCAGCCGTATGAGTAAAAAATTTGACACGTCTGATATATTTAAATGTAGTATGATTCAGTTTATTGCCTACACCCAAGGCATTCTCGAGGAAAATACGTGCAGTTGTAACACTCAATGGTAAACTTTGGCACTTTAGATATGGATACTTAAGCTTTAATGGCTTAAAAACTCTTCAGCAAAAACAAATGCTGAATGGACTACCACAATTTGCTGCCTCTTATACTACATGTGAAGATTGTTTGGTAGGGAAACAACGTTGATATCCTTTTCCAAAAAGGTGTACTTGGAGGGCTTCTCATATTCTCCAACTAGTGCATGCTGACATTTGCAGACCAATCAACAAGCATAAGTATTTTTCCTCGAAAATGCCTTGGGTATAGACAATAAATTGAACCATATTAAAATTAAATATACCAAACGTGTCAAATTTTTAACTGCTTCGGCTGTAGAAAAAAATACCATTCTCTCTAGAAGAGCTCTAAGAGATTTTAAATAAACTTTCGGTGAATTCTTCTAAACAAGAAAAAATCATGCATGATACCACAAGGTAGTGCAAGGGGCCAACTCTTAAAGGCGAAATGCAGTTTTGCGTAACATCCCTAGAGTCAATCATCGACTTCAGAATATTACAGTTGGGAGGCAATATGGTTGCCTTGTCATCGACAACTTCAATCGATAAAACCATCGATACGCAGAAAGAGTATACTATTGTTAAAGTTTGAGAAGTTGCAAGTGATAGAGGCCTCGTAGCATGTCATGTGCTTTCGTATGCTTACGAAATATTCTTTTGTCACAAAACCGAAGCAACAACTCCGTTCGAGAAAAATTTGGTTGCAAATGACGGATATAATATTAATGCATTAGCAATATGTCATCGCCAGACCATAAATTGAAACCATAATCACGTAGCTTTCAAAGTACAGAAGGTCAAACCAGGGACTAATCCTATTTGTAATTACATAATGAATAATAATTTCATTTTGAAGGCGAAATAACATTTATGTTCCCTTAATTATAACCTTCAAAATGAAATTATTATTCATTATGTAATTGCAAATAGGATTAGTCCCTGGTTTGACCTTAAGTATTTTGAAAGGTATTGATTATGTTTTCAATTCATGGTCTGGCGATGACATACTGTTAATGCATTAATATTATCCCCGTCATCTGCAAACAAATTTATCTCGAACGGAGTTGTTGCTTCGGTTTTGGGACAAAAGAATATTTCGTAAGCATATGGATGTACGTAACATGCTACGAGACCTCTATCACTTGTAACCTCTCAAACTTTAACAATAGTATACTCTTTCTGCGTATTTATGGTTTTATCGTTTGAAGTTGTCGATGACAAGGAAACCATTTTGCCTCCCAACTGTAATATTGTGAAGTCCATGATTGACTCTAGGGGTGTTACGGAAAACTGCATTTCGCCTTTAAGAGTTGGCTCCTTGCACTACCTTATGGTATCATGCATGATTTTTTCTTCTTTAGAAGAAATTATTGAAAATTTATTTAAAATCTCCGAAAGCTCTTCTAGAGAGAATGTTATTTTTTCTATAGCCGTAAGAGTAAAAAATCTGACAATTCTAATATATTTAAATGTAGTATGGTTCAGTTTATTGATAACACCCAAGACATTCTCGAGGAAAAATACGTGCAGTTGTAACACTCAATGGTAGACTTTGGCACTTTAGATATGGATACTGTTGGTCCCAAGTGGTCAGAAGAGGTTTAGAGGGGGGGGGTGAATAAACCTCTTTAAAATTTTCTTTCAAAATTTAACTTTAAAACTTTACTCTTACTGAACAGACTAAGCTGATCAGATTTGTAAGTTACAGTTCTGTTCGCGAACAAATCTTTGAACAAGTCTGTTGACCACTCGTCTGATAGATACTTAGCTGATTAGTTAAAATCAGTTTTAATACTTAGAGTACTTGCAGCGGATTTTCAAAGTGTTTTTCACAAGTATCCTTAGCAGTTTGAAAAATGTTTTCCCCAGTTTTGTAAACTCCTTTTTCACTTCTTTTCAAACAGTTAACTTAGTGTGTTTTATGCAATCAGTAAATATGCAGTTTTAAAACAATGTAAAAACACAATCAATTTTTATAGTGGTTATATGGATTTAAATATCCTTTAGTCCACTCTTCCAAGTCACTCAGATCTTGGGTTATACTATAATCACAAAGTTTACAGTATACTCTGCTTGCGTCGAACAACAAATGAAACGACCACAAGTTCGCAATAGGAAATCACACAGAAGACCTATTCTCTGAAGTTTGATCACTCACAAAGATGGATCACAACTCCGCACAACACTCTTGTTTACAAAATCACTCAGAAGATGTATTTTTCTTGATTCTTCAACTCTGCTTTCGTCAACAAATGACTCAGCTGATGAGTGAGCTGTTCTTGAGACTTAGGAGAATTTTGCTTCGAAAATTTCTCTCAGAAAGTGTGTTGCTTCTTTCTTCTTCGTCTCTCTAAGCTATTTATACTTGAGGATTGAAAAGTGTCCGTTGAAGAGAGACAAGATTCAAATTCCTCGAGTACTGGTCCTTAAAATCCGCGAACGGCTCTTTTGCAGTCTGTCCGTACTGAACAGTACTATTCTGCAGGCAGCATTAAATGCAGCATTAAATGCACTCTTCTGATGCGAAGCATTTCTTCAATCATTTGTCTTTAATAACCTTGTACTTCAGCATTTATTACTCCAAAGGGCATTTATTACCGTTGGGAACACTTCTTGATCTTCTTCACTTGGCTGACGAAAGTATACGTCTGATGGTGAACTCGGCTGATCTCAAACTTGAACAAATCTGATTTGAGTCGGCTGATCTTCACTAATCTGATAACTTTACTTCAGCAGATCAGAAGTCTTGGACCTTGAAACTTTGACTCCTCTGATTGTCTTCATTGCTTAGTCAAAATTCCTTGATAAGTTTATCAGCTAAGTTACTCCATACTTAGCCAATTTCTGAAGTTTTGGAATGCATCAAAACCTCCCTTATCAAACTTTCTTTAGTGCCTTCATCTTCATCTTCATCCAACAATTTCCCCCTTTTTGATGATGACAAAACTTCAGCTAAGTACCTGTTGAATACCTAAACTAAAGATTGTAATCCTCAAAATTTTCTGAGATAGAAAAAGTTTATTGGATTGAATTTGGACATTTTATTGATGTTTAAAGTGAATTACATGTACAAATTCATCAGATGAGATTTCTGAAAAAGTAAACTGATTACAATTGATTTTTCAATTTCTAACTATCAGCTTCTTCATCAGATTCGAGCACTTCTTCATATTCATAAGATGATTCTTCATCATCTTCTTCTTCATCAGCTGCTTCTTCCAAGATTGCTTTGGCAGCTTCCATCTTCTCCTTAAGTTCTTGTTCTTGAAGAGCTTTCAGAGCTTCCATAGCTTTCCTGGCAGACTCAGTGTTCTTGTACTTGGTATTTTCTTGTTCAATCTTCTCTTCTTCTTTTACCTTTCCAAGTTCTTTAGTCTTGTCAGCTGTTTCTTCAGTTTCCTTGGCTTTAATGGTTGCAGCAGCAGTTTCTTCCTTAGTTGTTTCTTCAGCAGCAGGCTCCTTTGCTGGTTCTTCCCTTTTATCTTCCCCCTTTTTGTCATCATCAAGTCTGATGACTTTAGAAGGTTCAACAGCAGGGTTGAGAGCAACTGTTGGAATCTTCACTCCAGCACACAAAGCCTTGAGATTCTGATTGACAACATCGTGACTAGCTGTAAGATTCTGAATGTCAGTGCTGATGATGTCAGTCTTGTCATTGAAGTAGTCAATATTCAGGTTGACAGTTGCAATTTCGTCTTGTACAGATTGTACAACACTTCCCACTTCATTCAGCAACCCTAGATTGACTTCCTTTTCTTCTTCGCTGACTTTGATGAAGGTTGCAGTCAGATCAGCGATCTTGTGTTCAGCTCTTTGAAGTGCAGCATGAAGATGATTTACATCGATCTTCACATCCTCCACATTTCTGTTCATTTCAGTCAAGCTTTTCACTAACTGCAAGGAGTGATCCTCAGGAATAGGAATACTTGTGATTTCAGTCTTGATGATCTTTTCTGTAGACTGTTGCACAGATTCCAGCTGAAGTCTATTTGATTCCGTCAATTCTTCCTTCAGTTCTGTCTTCAGCTCCTCCTTAACCTTCAATAACTGCTTTTGATGCTTCTCTTCCAGTTCCCTTATAGAATCTTCCATCAACATCTGGAAAGCTTCCATCAGTGATGAGTGTTCATCACCTGATGAAGCAGAAGCAGCAGCTTCATCCTTTTCTTCATGTTCCTGGTGGACAGGAACTTCTTCCATCTTTACATCCTGATGATCTGCAGAATCCTCAGCTTTCCACTCAATGGCTAAGGGTTCATCAGCAACCTGTTCAGCAGACTTGTCAGTGGCCTGTTCAGTAGACTTGTCTTCATGCTGGTCAGCAGACTTATCAGCAGTCTGATCAGCAGACTTGTCTTCAACAGCTTGATCAGCAGGCTTGTCAGCAATTTGATCAGCAGGCTTGACTTCAGGCTTGTCCGCAGCTTTATGTTCATCGGTGACGTCGTCGTAGAACAGATTAGTGATGGTTCCATCTTCATTAAAGCATGTAGTCTGTCTAATCTGCCTAACAATAATCCAAGGGTTGACAAATGCATTGTTTCCCTTAGGGATTTCATAGTACGGTTGTACTTCCTTGCCAAAGATGATTTGCTGGATACTTGGCAGTAGAGGCAAATCACTTGATGTTCCTTGCTGATAACTGGACTTTGTAACCCATCTCTTCAGGGCAGTCATAACAGCAAACTTAATTGCTCTTTCTTCAGCATCTTCAGACTTTTTCTTCTTATCAGACAAGGTGCTTTTAATCTTTTTGGCCTCCTCCAGTGCAAAGCCTTTTGCATAACCATGCATGGCATTCCTTACATGGCTGGGATCCAGGGCCTTTTGAATGGAGTTTGTCTTCAGCCAAGTCAGAACCCAACGTTCTTCCTCAACCAACTCCTTCATGCTTTGAAGTTCTTCTATTGATCTGTTCAGCCTGTTGTCTCTCCAACTGATATACCTTTTCTTTTCCTGGTTGAACATGGTTCTTAGCATGAGCTTTTGATCATGGTAAGCTAAGGCCTTCTCAAACTTCTTGAAAAGCTCCTTATCAGCATAGACTATCTCAAAAGCTTTTCTGACTTCAAACTTGTCCTTTGGCTTGAGTTTGGCGGCAGGCAGTAGTATCCTTGTTTTGTCTTCTTCTTCAACCGTTTTACCTTCACCAATCTTGATGCCACCTCCATGGACAGGTCCATAGGCATCAGTTTTGCTCTTTTCAATCACCATGGCCAGTTCAGCATCTTCAGCAGCTTTCCTTTCTGCTTCAGACATTTTTCTTCTGGCCTCATCCTTTGCTTCTTGAGCCTTGCTCAGCTCTAGTGCCTTTTTCTCTTCAAGTTCATCCTGCTTTCTTTGTTCAGCTTCCTCCCTTGCTTTCTTGTCAGCTTTAGAGATTTTCTTTCTCTTAAACACTATCTTCTTTTTCCCTTTGTCGGCAGGAGCTGGTCCAGCAGATGATATGGGAGCAGCAGCAATAGGATGTATGATTTTAACATCTGGATCGTCTTGAGGTTGAGCAGCCTCAACAGTTTGTGCAGTCTGAGTAGTCTGTTGTTCATCAGCTTTGTCAACAGCTTCAACTGGTCTTTCAGCAGACTCTGGACTTGATCTCACTAAGTCCACCAACTCAGTATCCTTATCTATGAAGGACATCTGCTTCCTTGCAGTGCTCTTGGTTCTTCCTTCACGATAAGTAGAAGCAGCTGTATCTCTCTGGCTCCTTGTTCGTTTAGAGACACTTTCAGCAGGCTTCTCTGCTGATGGAGTTCTTGAAGGTGATGCAGGGGATCCAGTCCTTACATCAGCTATTATATTTTCAACGATCTTAGTGGCTTCAGCAGAAGTCACTGTCTCCATCTGCTTAGATTCTTTCTTCTTGGGCTCATCAGCAGCCCTCTTCCTTTTAGTTTCAACAGCCAAGCTTGCTGTTTTAACTAACTTCCTTTGCCTCTTGGCAGGAACCTCCTTTGGTTCCTCAACTTCTTCTCCTTCATGCTCATCAGCCTTCCTCTTCTGAACAGGTAAGTACTTGTTCATTGCTTTGGACTTATGAATTTCTTTCCCGTTTTTCATAACACAGCCCAACTTTGATAAGAGGTAACTTAGAGTGATTCTGTGGTTGGTGTAAGGGCCTTTTCCCTTCTTCACTTCCAGAAAATCAGCAAGTATATACCACACTATAATGGACCAGTTTACCTCTAGCCCGTAGTATATGGCAGCCATGATGCTGAAACGCTTCATTGTGACAGCATCTAGAGAAAATGTACAGTTTTCAATCAGCTTAGACACCATATCAGCCATCCGCTGATATTCATCTTTCAGCTGTTTCTTCCTGATGTTGCCAGTCAACATTTCTCCTTCCTTGGCGCAGATCGCCCAAAATTGTTGGTGCTTATCTTCAGTTAGCACGATAACTTCATGTCTTCCAGATTTCGGCAAACCAAACTGTTCATGAAGAACTTCTGGTGTGATGACAACAGTTTTGTCACCCACTTTTGCTCTGATTTCTAACTTGTTATAATCAGCCTTTGCCGTTCCATAATACTCCATAACCTGGTCGGTCCAGATTACTCCTTCATTGTACTCCATGAAATTTACCAACTGTGCCGATTTGAATTTCTCCAACAATTCTTTCATCAAACTTGTACCAGACTGATAATAAGATTCATAATCCAAGAACATACCTTCAGCGGCCATTTCAATCTGTTGAAAGTTAGTGAAAAGGAAAGGATTTTTGCAGAAAACTTGTGTAAAATTTTCTCACAATTGCTTTTGAAAGTTTAGGGTGCGTAAAGAGCTACTCGACTGATCAGATGAGGATTTATAGAGTTGGGGTTTTTCGGTTTTCGTGATAATTTCCAACCGTTAGATCCGTATTTCTGTCAGTGCTGATCGTGCGGCGTCAGTTACGACCTTTCAAATTCAAAAGATATTTAATGAAGAGCGGGAATATGTACCGCCCAACAGTTACTTATAAAAGCGTGTTTTGAATAAAACGTTTTTAGTTGGTTCGCTTTTATTAGTTTAATCAGATGAGTATGAAAAACACTTATCTGATGGACTACTGTCCTGATGACAATGCTGTTATCAGAGAATGCCAATAGCTGATAACCTTCCTCAGCTGTTTGTCAATCCAGCTAGATAAAATAACTTTAATCTTCGATAGTTGAGTCTTCTGATGAAAACATAACTTCAACTAACTGTCATTAACATATTTCATCTTTAATTCAGAAGTAACGCTAGTCTTACACGTTCCCCCTGAGTTTAAGAATTCATAAGTTAACTAGTCTGTTGAGAGTTAATCCTTGAAGATAATAAACAATGACTAAGCTGTTGAACTCCAGTCTTCTGATGAGTTCCCCCTCAGCTTATGCATCTAAATTTAGTAGTCCTAACTCAGCTCTTAAAGTTGAGAACCTTGCTTCACTTAGAGGTTTAGTGAAGATATCAGCAATCTGATTATCAGTATGAACATACTCAATCAACACATTTCCTTTTTCCACATGATCTCTAATGAAGTGATGCTTGATCTCTATATGCTTAGTCCTTGAATGACTTGTAGTGTTCTGAGTAAGTGAGATTGCACTAGTATTATCACAGTAGATTGGTATTCCACTGATCTTGATGTTGTAGTCTTCTAGTTGATGCTTCAACCATAGTATCTGTGCACAACAAGCTCCAGCAGCTATATATTCAGCTTCAGCAGTAGATATAGAAACTGAGGTTTGTTTCTTACTCATCCATGAGATCAGACGACTACCTAAGAACTGACAAGCACCTGTTGTGCTCTTTCTGTCAATCTTGCAGCCAGCAAGGTCTGAATCTGAATAGCCAATAAGTTCAAATCCAGATTCTCTAGGATACCATAATCCCAATTCTTGAGTGCCTTTAACATATTTCAATATCCTCTTGGCAGCTAAGAGATGAGATTCTTTGGGGTTTGATTGAAATCTTGCACAGACTCCAACTGAGTACATTATATCAGGTCTGCTTGCTGTTAGATATAACAGTGACCCTATAATGCCTCTATATTTGGTTATGTCCACTGATTTGCCATCTTCATCTTTATCCAAACGAAGACTTGTAGACATAGGAATTGTAGCAGTAGAGCTGTTTCCATACCAAACTTCTTGAACAGATCTCTTGTGTACTTTGCTTGGCTAATGAATATCCCATCAGGCAACTGTCTAACTTGCAGTCCAAGAAAGTAGTTAAGTTCACCCATCATGCTCATTTCAAACTTATTTTGCATCAGCTTGGAGAACTTATCACACATCTGTTGGTTAGTTGAACCGAAAATAATATCGTCCACATATATTTGCACAAGTAATATATGATTTTCCCATTCAATTGTAAACAGGGTCTTATCTACCTTACCTTTTCGAAATCCTTTAATTAAAAGAAAATCAGATAAGGTATCATACCATGCTCTTGGAGCCTGTTTCAGTCCATAGAGGGCTTTCTTTAGACGATATACTTTGTCCTCTTCTTGATAGACTTCAAATCCAGGAGGTTGTTCAACGTACACTTCTTCTTGCAATTCTCCATTGAGAAAAGCAGACTTCACATCCATCTGATAGACAGTGAAGTTCTTGTAAGCAGCATAGGCTAGAAACAGTCTGATTGCTTCAAGTCTTGCTACTGGTGCAAAAGTTTCATCAAAGTCAATTCCTTCTTCTTGACAATACCCCTTGGCCACTAGTCTTGCTTTGTTTCTGGTAACAATACCATCTTCATTCATCTTATTTCTGAATACCCACTTAGTGCCAATTACTCTTTGATGACTTGGTCTAGGAACTAAGTACCAGACTTCATTCCTTTCAAATTGATTCAACTCTTCTTGCATAGCTTCTATCCAGAAGGAATCATTTAGAGCTTCTTCAATTTGCTTAGGCTCTATTTGAGATAGAAAAGTGACAAACATGGCATCTTGTGCAGCAGCTCTTCTTGTTTTCACTTTATCTAAAGGATCACCAATCACCAATTCAGGAGGATGATTCTTGAGCCATCTGAGATCAGGTTGCAGGTCTGAAAGTTGTCCTCTGTTTTGATCTTGCAACACTACTGTTGGAGATACAGTAGTAGTCTGTTGAACATTTGTCGTCTGTTGAACAGTCTCTGGTCTGTCAGCTGTTTGCAACTCGTCTGTTAGACAATCAGCACTGTGATTTTGAACAGCACTTGAGTTATCAGCTGAATTTAGATTAGGTAGTATGATGGGAACATATTCTTCATTTCTTCCAATGTCTAGCTTCTGTAGATCAGTAGACAGATCTTGATTAATACTTTGATTCTTTTCAGAAGATTGACTTGGCTCATCAAATACTACATGGATAGATTCTTCTATTAGTAATGTTCTTTTATTGAAAACTCTATAAGCTTTACTAACAGATGAGTATCCTACAAAAACAGCTTCATCAGCCTTTTCTGCAAATGCAGCAAGGTGATTCTTCCCATTGTTCAATACAAAACATTTACAACCAAAAATCTTAAAGTAATGAATGTTTGGTTTTCTGTTGTTCCAAACTTCATATGGCGTCTTGTTCTGATTTTTGTTGATCATACATCTGTTCTGGGTGAAGCATGCTGTATTTGTTGCTTCTGCCCAAAATCTTTGAGGCAGTTTAGCTTCAGCTATCATGGTTCTGACAGCTTCTTTTAGTGTTCTGTTTCTCCTTTCAGCAACACCATTTTGTTGAGGGGTTCTGGCAGCAGAGTACTCATGATGTATTCCTTTGGTGTTACAGTACTCTTCAACAGTAGAGTTTGTAAACTCTGTCCCTCTATCTGATCTGATCTTCAATATTTTGATAGTCTTCTCATTCTGGATCAGTTCCATCAGATTTGTAAGACATTCCTTGGTTTCACTTTTCTTCTTCATGAAAATCACCCAAGTATATCTTGAATAATCATCCACAACAGCTAGGCAGTATTTCTTTCCACCATTGCTGACTGGATCAATAGGGCCAAATAAGTCCATATGTAACAGCTCCAATATCCTTCCAGAAGATTGGTGCTTCTTGCTTTTGAATGATGACTTGATTTGTTTACCCTTCTGACAGGCGTCACAGAGCTTATCTTTGCTCATGACTGCTTTTGGAATCCCTTCTACCAAATCATTCTTGATTAATCTGTTGATGGTCTTGAAGTTTAAATGATTCATTCTTTTGTGCCACAGCCAACTGACTTCACTTGGAGCAGATGCTACCAAACAAACACTTGAGTTCTTGTCAGCAGAACTCCAGTCGACTATGTAGACATTCCCTTGTCGTCTTCCAGATAAAATTACCTTCTTTGTACCTATCTGTTCAACGTAGCACTTATCTGTTGAGAAGATGACTGAATATCCTTTGTCACAGAATTGACTTATGCTCAGCAGATTGTATTTGAGGCCTTTGACATATGGGACGTCAGATATCTCTATGTTTCCTCTGATTACTCTTCCTTTAGCTTTAATCTTGCCTTCTTTGCTGTCTCCAAATGTAACACTTGGACCATCCACAGCAACTGCATCAGTCAGCTCATGTATGTTTCCACACATGTGTCTTGAACATCCACTGTCCAAGTACCAGATCTTCTCTACTTTACTCCTACTCCTAATCCTAACCTACAAAACAAAAATAAAATTGTTTTAGGTACCCTTATTGAGAGGGTCCTGAAGGATTAGTTCCACCTTTGACAACCCAAGATGTTGAAGTCTTAGGCTTCTTAGGTTTCTGAGTTTTCACAGGAGTATGAACAGTTTCATTTTTATCATAATTATCAGATAAGTCATGTTGATGATCAGTATGATATGAATAATGTTCATAAGCAGGGTAAGGTGCATGATATGCAGTGTATGCATGCATTGGATGAGCAGGGTAAGGTGCATAGTAACTAGGAAACTGAGGTGCATGATACATAGGATGATATGCAGCAGGTTGCACATAATATGACTCATTTCCATACCAAGCATTTTGATTTTTCTTATTCTTATGCTTCTTTGGCTTACTAGGTGCTTGCTCAACTTGTTTAGACTTAGCTTTACCATTAGTCTGATTGACTTTAGCTTTATCAGCAGACTTCTTAGGACTCTGCTGTTTGGTCTTACTAGTCTTATTTCCTACACTAGGCTCTTTGCTCTTTTTAGCCTTAGGAGATTTCTTCTCCTTTAATACTTTCTCAGGTGAAGTAGGTCTAGCAGTTTGAACATACAGAATGACCTTACTATTGTCAGCTGATATGAATTTTTCAGTATGGTTCAACTCTTGCTTATCATGTTCTAAAGGCATCTTCTGTTTGCTAGATGTATGCGTGGATGCAACAGATGATTTTTCATGAGACTCGATAATCTTTTCAAGTTCCATGATTTTTCCTTTATAAACTTCACATTCAGCTTTCAGAGATTCATGCTCTTGCTCAAGCTGTTTATACTCTGCTGATTCTTTTGGCTTTTCAGCTTTAAGTTTCAGTGAGTTATTTTGCTCTTTTAGCAAGCTCATCTCTTCCTTAAGCTTAACAAATTCTCCAGCAATAGTAGTATTATTTAACATCATTTGCTCTAGAGAATCAAACAATTCATTATTTTGAGGAGTTACCTCATCCTCAGAGTCATCAGAGTCCTTTGCCATCAGGCACAGGAGAGCAGGCTTTTCTTCATCAGAAGATTCTTCATCAGACGAGTCTGAATCTGAATCAGATGAGCAGACAGCAGCAAGCTTTTCTGCTTCAGCCATCATTGCTTTCCCTCTCTGATACTTTCTTTCTTTTCTCACTTTCTTCTCCTCTTCAGTGTACTTCTCTGCTTTTGGATATGGGCAGTCTTTGATGAAATGTCCCAATTTCCTGCAGTTGTAACACATTAGTTTTGATTTATAATCATCTTTATCTTGAGAAGAAAAGTTAGGTTTAGAAGTGGAAGCATTGTTGTATTTGTTCTTCATTTTTCTTTTGTAGAACTTCTTGAAATTATTCATCAACAGTGCAACGTCTCCAGCAGTGTACTCCTTTTTGTTGAGTAGAGTGGCTTCATCAGATGAGTCCACTTCTGCAATTCTTTGAGCTGGTCTTCTTTGATTTTCAGCAGCAACCAGTGCAGCTGTGGGTCCTGAAGTTGAGGTTTCTTCAATACCCATCCTAGGCAGTTTATACTCATAAGCCTTGAGTACAGAAAACAGCTCTGTCAGAGAGATCTTCCCCAGATCCCTTGATTCTTCCATTGCTGTCACCTTCATGTTGAACTTTGGGGGTAGGGCCTTCAGTACTCTGTTGGTTATTTCTTTGTCTGTGAAGGTTTTTCCCAACTTTAAAACTTCATTCAACGTCCTGGTGAACCTGGTATCCATCTGATCAATGGTCTCTCCAGATTTCATCTTGAAGTTGTCCAGCTTTTCCAAAGCAACACTGAGCTGATGCTCTTTGATGGCGTCGTTTCCTTCGCTCATGTCACGAACCTTGTCCCACATCTCCTTTGCAGTTTTGCAATGTTTGACCTTGTCAAACCGATCATTATCCAGGGCTTTGGTCATGATGAAACGGCCAACTTTATCCAGATTGAACAGCTTTATTTCCTCGGCTGTCATCTCTGTCAGATCTTTTTCCACCACCATTTCAGCTTCATCTACTATGATGGTCTTGGTGAATTTGAATGGACCTTTAATGATACATGTGTACATGTTGTCATTATAGGCAGCAAGGAAAATCTCCATTCTGATTTTCCAGTCCTCAAAGGACATACCAGCAATGTGGGGAACATGACTGATACAATCCATTTTTCAAAAAGTTTTAGTTTTTCAAAAAGATGCTCTTTTGAAAAGTTTTAAAAACCTTTGAAAAACACTTGGATCAAGCTCGTTGATCAGGCAGTTGATTCAAATGAACCACCTGCTCTGATACCACTTGTTGGTCCCAAGTGGTCAGAAGAGGTTTAGAGGGGGGGGGTGAATAAACCTCTTTAAAATTTTCTTTCAAAATTTAACTTTAAAACTTTACTCTTACTGAACAGACTAAGCTGATCAGATTTGTAAGTTACAGTTCTGTTCGCGAACAAATCTTTGAACAAGTCTGTTGACCACTCGTCTGATAGATACTTAGCTGATTAGTTAAAATCAGTTTTAATACTTAGAGTACTTGCAGCGGATTTTCAAAGTGTTTTTCACAAGTATCCTTAGCAGTTTGAAAAATGTTTTCCCCAGTTTTGTAAACTCCTTTTTCACTTCTTTTCAAACAGTTAACTTAGTGTGTTTTATGCAATCAGTAAATATGCAGTTTTAAAACAATGTAAAAACACAATCAATTTTTATAGTGGTTATATGGATTTAAATATCCTTTAGTCCACTCTTCCAAGTCACTCAGATCTTGGGTTATACTATAATCACAAAGTTTACAGTATACTCTGCTTGCGTCGAACAACAAATGAAACGACCACAAGTTCGCAATAGGAAATCACACAGAAGACCTATTCTCTGAAGTTTGATCACTCACAAAGATGGATCACAACTCCGCACAACACTCTTGTTTACAAAATCACTCAGAAGATGTATTTTTCTTGATTCTTCAACTCTGCTTTCGTCAACAAATGACTCAGCTGATGAGTGAGCTGTTCTTGAGACTTAGGAGAATTTTGCTTCGAAAATTTCTCTCAGAAAGTGTGTTGCTTCTTTCTTCTTCGTCTCTCTAAGCTATTTATACTTGAGGATTGAAAAGTGTCCGTTGAAGAGAGACAAGATTCAAATTCCTCGAGTACTGGTCCTTAAAATCCGCGAACGGCTCTTTTGCAGTCTGTCCGTACTGAACAGTACTATTCTGCAGGCAGCATTAAATGCAGCATTAAATGCACTCTTCTGATGCGAAGCATTTCTTCAATCATTTGTCTTTAATAACCTTGTACTTCAGCATTTATTACTCCAAAGGGCATTTATTACCGTTGGGAACACTTCTTGATCTTCTTCACTTGGCTGACGAAAGTATACGTCTGATGGTGAACTCGGCTGATCTCAAACTTGAACAAATCTGATTTGAGTCGGCTGATCTTCACTAATCTGATAACTTTACTTCAGCAGATCAGAAGTCTTGGACCTTGAAACTTTGACTCCTCTGATTGTCTTCATTGCTTAGTCAAAATTCCTTGATAAGTTTATCAGCTAAGTTACTCCATACTTAGCCAATTTCTGAAGTTTTGGAATGCATCAAAACCTCCCTTATCAAACTTTCTTTAGTGCCTTCATCTTCATCTTCATCCAACAGATACTTAAGATTTGATGGCTTAAAATCTCTTCAGCAAAAACAAATGGTGAATGGACTACCACACTTTGCTGCCTCTTCTACAACGTGTGAATATTGTTAGGTAGGGAAACAACGTAGATATCCTTTTCCAAAAAGGAGTACTTGGAGGGCTTCTCATATTCTCCAACTAGTGCATGCTTACATTTGCGGACCAATCAACAAGCAAAAGTATTTTTCCTCGAGAATGCCTTGGGTATAGGCAATAAATTGAACCATACTACAAATAAATATACCAGACGTGTCATTTTTTAACTCCTTCGTCTTTAGAAAAAATACCATTCTCTCTTGAATAGCTCTCAGAGATTTTAAATAAATTTTCGGTGAATTCTTCTAAAGAAGAAAAAATAATGCATGATACCACAAGGTAGTGCAAGGGGCCAACTCTTAAAGGCGAAATGCAGTTTTGCGTAACATCCCTAAAGTCAATCATCGACTTCACAATATTATAGTTGGGAGGCAAAATGGTTGCCTTGTCATCAACAACTTCAAACGATAAAACCATCAAAACACAGAAGGAGTATACCACTGTTAAAGTTTGAGAGGTTGCAAGTAATAGAGGTCTCGTAGCATGTCACGTGCTTCCGTATGCTTACGAAATATTCTTTTGTCACAAAACCGAAGCAAAAACTGCGTTCGAGATAAATTTGGTTGCAGATAACGGAGAGAATTTTAATGCATTAGCAGTATGTCATTGTCAGACCATGAATTGAAACCATAATTACATAGATTTCCAAATACTGAAGGTCAAACCAGGGACTAATCCAATTTGCAATTACATAATGAATAATAATATCATTTTGAAGGCGAAATCACATTTATTTTCCCTTAATTATAATGTGTTTTATAATTAAGGGAACATAAATGTGATTTCGCCTTCAACATGAAATTATTATTCATTATCTAATTGCAAATAGGATTAGTCTCTGGTTTGACCTTCAGTATTTTGAAAGCTACGTACTTATGGTTTCAATTCCTGGTCTGGCGATGACATACTGTTAATGCATTAATATTCTCTTCGTCATCTGCAACCAAATTTATCTCGAATGGAGTTGTTGCTTCGGTTTTGTGACAAAATAATATTCCATGCATACGGAAGTACGTGACATGCTACGAGACCTCTATAACTTGTAACCTCTCAACTTTAACAATAGTATACTCTTTCTGCGTATTTATGGTTTTATCGTTTGATGTTGTCGATGACAAGGCAACCATTTCGCCTCCCAACTGTATTATTGTGAAGTCATTGATTGACTCTAAGGGTGTTACTGAAAACTGCATTTCGCCTTTAAGAGTTGGCCCCTTGCACTACCTTATGGTATCATGCATGATTTTTTCTTCTTTAGAAGAAATCACTGAAAATTTATTTAAAATCTCTGAAAGCTCTTCTAGAGAGAATGTATTTTTTCTACAGCCGTAAGATTAAAAAATTTGACAAGTCTTATATATTTAAATGTAGTATGGTTCAGTTTATTGCCTACACCCAATACATTCTCGAGGAAAAATACGTGCAGTTGTAACACTCAATGGTAGACTTTAGCACTTTAGATATGGATACTTAAGCTTTGATGGCTTAAAAACTCTTAAGCAAAAACAAATGGTGAATGGGCTACCACACTTTGTTGCCTCTTCTACAACGTGTGAAGATTGTTTGGTAGGGAAACAACGTAGATATCCTTTTCCAAAAAGGAGTACATGGAGGGCTTCTCATATTCTCCAACTAGTGCATGCTGAAATTTGCGGACCAATCAACAAGCAAAAGTATTTTTCCTCGAGAATGCCTTGGGTATAGGCAATAAATTGAACCATATTACAATTAAATATACCAGACGTGTCAAATTTTTAACTCCTTCGGCTGTAGAAAAAATACCATTCTCTCTAGAAGAGCTCTCGGAGATTTTAAATAAATTTTCGGTTAATTATTCTAAAGAAGAAAAAATCATGCATGATACCACGTGGTAGTGCAAGGGGACAACTCTTAAAAGCGAAATGCAGTTTTGTGTAACATCCCTAGAGTCAATCATTGACTTCACAATATCACAGTTGGGAGGCAAAATCGTTGACTTGTCATCGACAACTTCAAACGATAAACCCATCAATACGCAGACGGAGTATCCTATTGTTAAAGTTTGAGAGGTTGCAAGTGATAGAGGTCTCGTAGCATGTCACGTACTTCCGTATTCTTAAGAAATATTACTTTGTCACAAAATCGAAGCAACAACTCCGTTCGAGATATATTTGGTTGCAGAAGACGGAGAGAATATTAATGCATTAGCAGTATGTCATCGCCAGACCATGAATTGAAACCATAATCACGTAGCTTTCAAAATACTTATGGTCAAACCAAGGACTCATTCTATTTGCAATTACATAATGAATAATAATTTCATTTTGAAGGCGAAATCACATTTACTACTCAATTTCTATCTAATCCTAATCTCCCTTTTCCAAGTTCAAAAAGAATATTAAATCAACAACTAGGTGATCAATCAAGTTGCAAGCATAGAGAACGAAATTAAATCAAACTAAGAATTGCCCGTAACTATGAATAATCCAATAAAATAATCAAAGTAACATAGTTTCATTAAAACCCTAGATCCTAAAGAATTAGTTCATGATAAATATATGAAGAAAATACTAAAGGAAAACAAATCTGAGTTCATGTGGTTTTATAGACAAAATGATGAATCCGAGATAAAGATCTTCAATATATATTGCGTTATTCTTGCTTTGGTGATCTTTAAGATTTCTCTCTTTTATTCTTCAATCTTTCTACAAGTAGATCTTTGATGTTGTAGGTGTATTATATGAGAAAAGTATGTTTAGATCTGATCAAAAATGTTTAATTTCATGACCTAGAAGTCCTTATATATATCTACCAAGTTGAGTCCTATTAGGAGACTTTGGGTCCAAGAAATCCCTTAAAATCCCGCTGAAAATCGCATCAGATTTGCGCGACAGTTTGCAAGTATCATAACTTTCAGCTCTGAACACCAAATCAAGATCCATCAAATCTGTGGTGTAGCTAACTTATTTCTCTACATCATAGTCGAAATTCAACTTCATTGGAGCTTCCTTGAAAGAGTTATGATCCTCATAGTGCATAATAACATTTCTGACAGCTTTTTCCTTCTTCATTTGTTGTACTACTTGACTTCATTTGATCTTTGATTCGTTGTTCTTCACTTCCAATCAAGTCCTTAGATCCAAAATAGCTTAGGCCTACAAATATGAACACAGTATATAAGAAAATACCTCAATTAATGCATAAAATTATCAAACCAATTACTCGAACGGATAAAACGCAAAACTAACTAATATTGCCTAAGATTCTACCAAAGCTCTAATAAAAGTAATCGAATGAGTAAAGGAAATAGACTTGATAACACTGTTTTCACATAATTATCACACCCCCCAAACTTAAACTATTATTCGTCCTCGAGTTATGACAAAAACTTAAACAACGACATGAACATTAACAATCATGCATCCCAAGTCAAACTACTAACCATCAATTTCAAAATTTCATGTCTTCTATCATGTAGTTCATGCGTGTGTGTGTGTATACATAAAACGACAATGTCGGAATCACCTAGATCCCTAAATGGTTCGAGAAATTGATGAATTACCGAGATAACAACAGAACAGTTTACAACTTAGAATAAGCCAAAGTCCATTTTTGATACCAATCGAATGAAAATCATACTTTAGTTTCAAGTCAAGTTAACGGACACATGGCACTTCCGTTAAAAAACTGACGGAAACGTGACTTGGCATGATTTTCATTCCATTGGTATGAAACATGAACTTTGACCTATTCTATGGTATGAAAATTAAATTTTTGCCATTTCGATACGATCCGGTCGGTTTACCGGATTGTGCACACCCCTAATTGTAACACTTACTCCCTTATGTAAATGTAATGGTTTGGACTTTTAATTCCAAAATTACCTTCGTCCCTTTTATAACTAATAAATTGATTTGCTTATTAATTTATCAAAAAAAAACTTTATTAATTATGAATTACTCCATCTATCAAAGAACATTACATTTCAATATATTTATTTTGTGTCCTTTCATTTTTGTCTTTAATTACATTTTTTTAATTGCAATTTGTTTTTTTTTCTTCAATTTTTCTTTAGTTCTACCTCGATTTTTTTCTCTACAATTTGTTTAAGTTTTTACTTGGCGATATTTATCTCTTTTATTTTCGTTCCAAATTATTATTCCAAATGTTAAGTAATTCTTCTTCAAATTCTTACTTGAAAATTTTCGAACTTGACTTTGGCTCGTATCATCAATTAGTCAATCTATAATTACACTACGTCTATTACCATTCAGAAGTAAATTCAATACTAACACAAATCATTACCAAAAGTATGAGCCTGTTTCAAACTTAAATTTTGTGAGTAAAAATCTGAAAGAGAATTAATCAATACTTGAAATAACATTGTAACAAAAACAAATGAGATAATTGTCATCAAACAAAAACTGAGAAAAAATATAAAGAAAAAAATGAGATAGAAATAAAGAAAAAAATTGAGATAAGAATAAATAAAAAAATGAAATGGAAACAAATAAAAAATGGAGATGAAACTAAAGAAAAAAAATTGAGCAAGATACAGAAGAAAATCAAATAAATGAAGGAATTCAAAATATATAATGAAATACTTTTTTTAATAAATAATTTATTAGTTATAAAAGGCCGGGGATAATTTTGGTATTCACTCATTAATTGCAATTTAAACAGTTGAATAAAGTTCAAGAAGCAGTAATATATATTAATATATATAGTTAAAATAAATGGTAGTTCAAAAATTGCATTACCCAGTTGGCAGAGCATCAACATAGCTAAGGCCATCTCCAGCGCAAGCAACAGCACCCCCCGTCGACTAGAGAAGAGCTCCCCCGGCTCATTTGTTATTATTATTATTATTATTATTATTCCATTATATTATTATTGTTGTTGTTGTTGTTGCTGTTGTTGTAGGGAAAGTTTGAGATTGAAATAAATGTTTTGAATTGTTGGTTCGGTTGGAGATGACTAACTTGGCAAAGCAGGCAGGCAGGCAAGCAGACATGAGGGGACTATTGCCTGCTTCGACTGGAGATGGCATAAGAATCATTTTCAGATCACTAGCACCATCCATTTCCAGCCCGGCCCACATGTCGGCCGCCATTGCATCCGCCACGTGGCGCAAAACCGTCAAGGGGGTAGGGCAATCTCTCTGCAACTTGGTCAGAAGACTCAGAATCGGAGCAACCCCATTTTATATGGGGAAATGGCACACTATATTTTGAAACGAGAGCAACCCCATTTTATATCTTAAGGACACTGTGTTTTTACACATGCCTCGATTTGGATAATTTCGTTAATTTTGTTCTAAGTTTTTTGTCAAAGTTATATCGTTTATTTTATTTAAATTTAAATTTTCCTTTTACGTGTACATATTTTCCTACAAACATTGTATTATCCAAAACTCCTATTTGAAAGAAATCATATATTGCCATTAAAAAAAAAAAGAAAAAAGAAAGCCTACAATCCCCACTCAAATTTATTCTGTATTTGTAGTACTTTCTTAAAATAAAAGTACATTGACACTTTGGATTGTCCCAAGTTCGAAATTTAGAGTAATCACTTCTTTCATTGTTTAGTGTTTTTCTTTCTGAACATTATTCATTTAATTTTTATTGGTTTTTTGAGTATATAATATATCTTCGTTAATTGGTTTGAGTGCTTCAAATTTATTTACATTCTCCATAGTTCAAAACCCAGGATTACCAGATTTATTTATAATTTTATATATATGGAAGGTGGTGAGAAAACCACAATTTATTTCACCCTAATCCAATAGTGCCATTTTCTTTTTAGTTTTTTTCTTCATAACAATTATTTTTTTACTCTTTTTTTCTCAACAATTGTTCTCTTAATTTCTTTCTCAACAATTGTTATTTCTTAATATTTATTTTATTTTATTTCTTTCTTAATAATTCATCTAGGGCTGTCAATGGGTCGGATTCTGATCGGATCAGGCTCGTCCAGATCCGGCTCCATTTATATCGGATCGAATCCTATCGGATTCGGATCTTGCTCGGATTGTGCTCGGATCTAGATTTTTTGAATCCAACGGATCTTGGTCGGATTTGGCCGGATATCGGATATTTTTCGAATCCAATAAATTTGTATTTAAAAAGTTAAATTAATATTTTTTCCTAAAACAAGTTTATTATCTTTTCAATTTTATTTAATTTTAGCTCACATTTTCAAAGTTTCTTTACTATATTCATATTTGTAGAATGAATATATTGGTTTAAATAAATTTATAAACGCATTATAAATTACTATCTTCTTAAATTGACGTTGAAATATTATTAATGATACTTATTTTTATAAATCATTTTGTATATATATCTTTCTTTTTATTTGTTGTCGGATACGGATCTTTAACGGATCGGATCGACCTAAATCCATATTCGCTCCATGGGTTTCGGATTTCGGATCTTTATAATCGGATCAGGTCCGTCGAATCTCTAATCGGACAATTATCCTAATAAATCGGATCGAATTCGGACGGATCCGGATTGAAATCCGCCCCATTGACAGCCCTAAATTCATCTTTCTTAACCCCCCCTCCCCCCAAAAATATTGATTTAGCTCTGCCCCTATTATGGATCGATTTCAAAAATAAAAAATTGACCTAAACAATAGTAAATGTAATTCGTGTCATATGAAATTGTAATTAAGATAGGTAAATGTTTTTGGTTCTTTTGGAGTCATAATGGGGTATCATATATAATTAAATCAACTTCTGGAGATTAATTTTGCCAAGTTCACCTCCTCTTTCTTGTATCTCATATATTTTCTCGTGATTGAAATATAAATTTTAAATTTGACAGTTTGATTAATTTTTTTTATTTCGATAATTAAATTTATCATAGAATGTTAGCCCTCATTACACTAAATTCTACTTGTGGAGAAATATGAAGATGATAACAATGAGGAAAAGATTATACCAAAGATGAAGAAGCCTTTGAAGTTGTAAGAAGTTTCCTATCTAAATTCATTTTTTTTTTTGTTTTTTTTTTGCGTGAGATAAAGATTATCCCAAACACATGAGGGCAATTGTGTTTGCTCTGTATTCACTATAAGAAACACTGTTTGTATATACTATACCAAGTGAGTAACTTAAATTCCTTTACTAAATTCATTTTTGAAAAACATATTAATTACAAAAAGTTATAGAAAAATTATCGTTAATTGCCATTTAGTGATGATCCCAAGTACTGACTTTGCTAAGAAATTCCTCTAACGGCAATAAATTAAATAATGTTTTAAGTGTATTTTGGCAGCAAAATAGCTATTGGCAATATGCACTATTTTAAATTTCCAGATACTGTTTATTTGAAATACACATGAAAATATGGAAGGCCTATACATTATGATGTGTTTTAGTTTACTATAGACCAAAAAAAAAAAAAAAAATCGAATTAGAGTTTTAATTTTTTATTTAAAATTTTGGGATGAGCACATAAATACTTTAAATTGTTACACTTCTATAAATGCATAGGTACACCGTACAATAAGTGATTGGTTTAGTAAAAGAGACTAGTCACCACAAAGTAGCAAACTCATGTTCGAATTTATGTTGGGAGAGGTTTACACTTACTGTGCCCGACGTGCCTCGTAATAGATTAAACCATTATGAAACAGAAAAGAAGTAAAAATATAAATGCATAGGTACAATGTTACATCAAAGTGAAATATAGGATCCATCGATCATTATACTCCCTCATGACATTTTGTGACAATTAATCAATGGTTTCAAGAGGGTTGGGATTCAAGGAGGCAAAAGCTAGTAACTCTTGATCGTTCTCGAGAAAAGCCATGTTTTCTTCACTTAAAGTCACCCACGCTTCAACCCCATTTCCCGATTTCGCGTCCATCAACAATATAAAATTGTTGACAAGGGATATATCTACATATGCGTTCCCAAGACTTGCCCATATTGGTTTTCCCCACCCAAAGTCTGTTTCATATATCCCCATATTACACAAACTTGTTAACGCAATCGTATCAGCATTCGTATCAGAATATTCCTTCTCCATTTCATTCAATTTATCCCCGACTTTGAGGGACCACTCTTCGCCTTTCATTCTTTCGACGAAATCACCGTTTATTTGATCAGTAGCATTCTTTAGGCGTCCAACTATGTATTCCAAATCATCGTCATCGTCTGATCTACTATATTGAATAGGATCTGTAAGCCAAAGAATGTTCCCTATTGCATGAGGCGAGATAGGTGTCCTAGCTTTATTCCTCAGGTTTACAAGAATTCTCATAGCAGAAGATCTTGCGATGCAATTACTAGCTTTTGATCGAGCTTTAGAAGCAGCCACGATGCATTTCCATAGTAGCCCGGTTACAGCCATTGCACGAGATGATGCAATTGCTTTATTTTTCAATTTCATAATGGATGAAGAACTAAATAGAAATCGCCTTGTGACACATTTCTTCTGCTCTAGATTGGCAATAAATAACATCACCGCTGCATTCTCGGGTAGAGCTGGATTGGGGGGAAAAATTGACGGTGAAATAAAACATGGACGTATTATCTTTTCTTGTTCTTCTTCTTCTTCATGTGCTAAGGCTGCATCAGCCCAAGCCTTGAGAAATGTTACTTGTGAAACGCCATCGATAATCTTGTGTGAAGTATATAAGCCGATAGCAATGCCACCACAATCAAACGCAGTTACTTGAATCATAACTACATATGTTTTCGAGAATAAGAGTTCCATAGAGTTAGGATCCACCGGAAGAAATTTATGTATGGACTTAGTGTCTGGCTGATTTATTAGAAAGTCGGATAATGGACCGTTGACTTTGGCTTCCACGTAATACACCCCTTCGTCGTTACAATCAATATGCCGACTACCCTTAACTTTACCCGCTAACGGGTAAAATCTTGACAAGACTTCTGATAGAGACTGCTTCAAATGTTGTAGTCTTTTTATAAGAATCAATCGGTTGTCGTGATGAACATTGTTTTGGTAGAAGTAGACAAAGGGCACGTAAATATGACCAAAAAGTTGGTCCAAGACCGAAACCTCGTATGTCCTCAAGTGATCAGGAGTCGGAGATGCAGGTTTTATATGATCTGCGGAGATGATCTCAACTTCAAGTAACTGATCATTTCTATTTTCATCATCAGATTCTTCTTTACTGAAAGGTAGGGGAAAAGAAGAATCATAATTATTAATTAATTAATTCAAGGCGCGCATATAATAAGAGTGAATCACACTTTTCATCCTCCTAATGGACAGATTTTTACTTATTCTTTGCTAAAAGAAGTTCGTAGCAGATGCATGCATCCCTCTTTATCAATGTATTACTTGGGAGCATTTTCTGGCTATTACACGGCGGAGACGCCCTCACGTGCATTAATTGGGGATATTTTTGTTCCTTCACCAAAAATTATAATTGTAGAGGTTCATATTGATCCCTCTTAATTAAACATGTTTTGTAACACCAATTTCTATGAATTTTAAAACATATTATTGCATGTTTATCCCTAAAAACTAAGAATTTGATAATTTGATTGAATTTCAAATTGATATCTACATATTTACCTCTAAAATATTAGATAAAATTGTGTATTGTTAAAGTTTCTATAAATATAAATAACTGAATTAATATTGGCTCGAGCTAACATCATATGCTGGCCATGTGCTTTACACTATGAGAAATTTTTACATCTGAGGTTAATTTTGACAAGGTGTAAAAGTTCATAGTTGTTTATTAGCCCCTAAACTTTAATAAATTAATTTTTTTTTATAAAAAAATGAAAAAAAAAAAAAAAACACACAACCCGACCCCTGTGTAAATTGATTTAATTTTAGTAAATATTTAAAAAAAAATATGTTTACACAATTACACATGCAATAATATGTTTTAAAATAAATAGGGAGTTATGGTGTTTACAAAACATGTTTACGAGAGATCAAAATGAACATCTATAAATTATAATTTTAGATGAAGGGAAGAAAATGCCCTCAAGTAATGCATGCATTTTGTACGTAAGGCCGTCTCCGTCGTGTAATAGCCATAAAATGAATAGGTGAAACACTATATTAATAAGAATGATGCATCTGCTATAAATTATTTTTTCAGGGACGAATAAACAAAAATCTGTCCATAAGAAGAGCAAAAAAAAAGCAAAAATAAAAGGGCATATATATAAATATATATGTACCTTAAACTTAAACTGGAGAAATGAGCAGCACCATGCATCATGCACTGCTGCTTGTTGTAGCTTGAAAATGTATTTCCGATCAGGAAAGAACGGTTCTGGTTCCATTTCCAGATATATGGATTTTGACTCAGGCCGCGCGGAATCTGTACTTTCTGATTTGACTCGGCGGCGTAACGTCGCGGAATCGAACGGAGCAGCAGTGACGAGAATCTCCTCATAATATTAGTTAATTGCTTAATTCAAGTACTTATTTTTACATGTGAATTCACTAATTTCTCATCGATATTTAAAGGACTAGTTTGTGAGTATCACGTATTTTATATTCAATAAAAAAGGAAATACATGTGCCCTTCGTTAAGATGTACGTATTTGACTTATAGATAATTTGACATGTACACACTAGGGGTGTTCGCGGTGCAATCTAATGCGGTTTTTTACTTGCCCAAACCCAATTCAATATTTGCGGGTTTTGAAATCTCTAGTCCAAACTTAACCCAACAAGTCTTGAGATTGCACTATGCGGTTCATTTGGGTTGGGGCGGTTTGGGGCGGGTTTTGCGGTCTCAATTATCAACTTTCTTGTATTTTTATTATTTGATGAGTTAAATATAAAATGCACTAATTAATTATAATTTTTCGTTTTTATTAATAAATTTAGTAAACTTTCATAGAAAATATAATGGAGATAATGTAAAATATCAATTAAAATATAATTTTCAATGAATACATAACTTAATGAAAGCTAACAAACCCGAACACTAAATTAACAAGTTTTCATTACATAAAAATCAAATTGTTCCCAAAGAATAAACAAAAGGAAAAAAATCTTTATATTCAAACTTGGTGTTGGTGGTTAATTAATGGCCAATAAAAAGTTTTATTGATACTTTTTTAATTTTTGGCTTTACTTTTTGTTTTTCGCATAATATTTTTTAACTAATTTGTTCTAGTTTTGGATCTATTTTATTTTATCTTTTTGGCACTTAAAATTGAAGATTTACATAAGATTGTAGGGTTTATCTAATATAATTGGAGTTTTGATTGTGGAACACGACTAATTTGTTAAAGGATATACTTATATTATATTTCTCATTTTCTTAAATTTAGGACTAAATTAAATAATAAAATAAAATAAAACATATATACATCTCATTTATATAAAGTGCGGTCGAATGCGGTTATGCGGTCTAAAAAAGTACAAAACCAAACCCGATTAAAAATTGCGGTCTTTTTTTCATGATGCCCAAGATCAACCCATCAAACCTTCAACCCGTAAAATTGCGGTCGGTTTGGATTGGGTTGATCGGTTGGGGCGGTCTAGCGGTTTCGTTGAACACCCCTAGTACACATATATTTTAGATAGAAGTACGTATTTGACTTATATATAATTTGACATGTAACACACACACACAAATAAAAATAAAAATAAAAAAAAGGGGATATAAATGGTTGGAGCCAAAATTGATAAGGTTGATTTGATAAGGTTAAATCACCGGAATACCACCGACCAAATGGTTTTATAATTTTGTAATGTGAATGGCCGGAATTAAAATTATATCAGTTGTACTGCACCTAAATCAATTAACTGCGATTTATGCACATTTATTGACCTTTACATCTATCCTATAGTCTGTAAGCGACTATACCTTAAGTTGTATCTCTTTTCAAGTTGTATATTAATTTACCATACCTTAATGTCTGTTCTGGTAGTGCTCACTGTTTTATGTTAGTGCTGGGAAACTAATAATAGAGCCAATTATCATATTTTAAAAAATGACCAATGGATGTTACTGTAAATCTTGGCGTGTATTTGCAACCATTATGGGTACATTCTTCACATACTCTACACAAGAATATCGATATTTTAAGCATGTTGAATTTGATGATGACATTATCAAATTTGTGGGATGAAATGCAAAACTAAAAATAAACATTTGGACTGCTATTTATAACCAAAATATGTGGCCAACAGTAACATCTAACTGTCATTTTTTAAAATATGATAGTTAGCTACAAGTAACTCCATGAAGTTATTGTAATATTTCATATATATCCCCCGTGGTATGATATTATTACATAGACACCCTTGTGGTATAATAATAGGACCATACGCACCACTAGAAACACCTTCAATTCCAGGAATCACTATATTTGAATCTCCTTAAAATCACCAATTTATTCCAACTCCGATTCCGATTCACAACTCCTCATAATATTAATTAATTAATTAATTGCTTAATTCAAGTACTTATTTTTACATGTGAATTCACTAATATCTCATCAAAATTTAAAGGACTTACTTTGTGAGTATCACGTATTTTATATATATTCAATAAAAAAGAAAAACATGTGCCCTTCGTTGAATTAAAAAAAATATGCAATTCTTGAGGTGCAAGATATGTAACACAATCCTCGATGTCATTAATTTAAGTCGAGATCCAGAATTGGAAATCACAACTAAAACCCAATTCGATATTCATTTTTATTTAAGGATATATAACACGTTTTTCTTTTTCTTTAGGATAATATACAGTTTACCCCCTTCAAGTATAGGGATGGTACAAATTATCCCCCTATAGTATCAATTATAACACTTATTCCTCTATATAATGGTTTTGAACTTTTTATTCCAAAACTATCATCGTCCCTTTTAATAAATTGCATTGGACTATTTTGATAAGCAATTTATTAGTTATAAAAGAGTAGGGTTAATTTCGAAATAAAATGTCCAAAATTATTACAGATGGGGTAATTGTTACAACGAATACTTTAGGGAGATAGGGTTAATTGATATTTTTTTTTTCTTTTTTTTTTTTTGCGTGTGTATAGATCAAGATGAAAGCTTCTTAGTATATTTATCGAGTCTGATGTACCAAAATGTGAACAAATAATATATATTATAAAATATTGTTTTTATAATTAATATAAAGAAGGAAAGATAATTTTAAAAACACATAAAATATATTGAAATATTATTAAGAAAGAAAAAGAACATTAAAAAACATATCAATGATCGAAAATATTATTGAGAATGATTATTTTTTGAAAAAAACACAAAAATATTATTAAGAAGGAATTCTTTTAAAATATATTGAAATATTATTAAGATGGTCAAACTATTGAAAGTAAGAATAAGTCTCAACTTGGGTTCAAACTCCAGTCCTTAAGATTTTGGTTTAACACTCTCACCAATAGGATATTTCAATTGTTTTGAAAATTGTGAACAAATAAATATGATTCAGGATGCCCATGCGTAGCATAATGCGAAAGACAGCCACAATAATAATTATTAAAATATATTAAATAAATTTGAGGATATATAGAACCGATCGGCTAAATATATTAAATGCGAGGGCAGATCTAAAAATTTAATATCACGACGGCTACAGATATATGATAAATATAATAATTAAAATTTATAAAAGAAAATTTAATTAAAGAGTCAAACTTAAAAAAATTATATAGAAATATTATTTTATGAGAAAATATTTGTGAGGAGATATAAAAAAAGAGGCGAAGGTTTACAAAAATAATTCTAACAAGTTACTTTAATTATAAGACTCAGTTATGACGGGAAAAACGTATTATAATGAAAATAAAAGATTATATTCTTTTTAAAATTATTAAGATTTTTTTATTTAAATAAGTGCATTGAATAAAGAAAAAAGAAAATTGAACTATTAAAACGAAGAAATATCATATTGTTTTTATAATTAATACAAAGCAGGAAAGATAATTCTGATAACACATAAAATATACTGAAATATAATTAAGAATTAAAAAGAACATTAAAAAACATATCAAAGATCGAAAATATTATTGAGAATGATTATTTTTTGAAAAAAACACAAAAATATTATTAAGAAGAAATTTTTATAAAAATATATTGAAATATTATTAAGATAGTGAAAATTTTGAAAGTAAGAATAAGTCACAACTTGTGTTCAACCTCCAATCCTTAAGCTTTTGGTTTAACACTCTCACCAATAGGATATTTTGATTTGTCCCTATATAAGTCCACCTATGGATGGGATAAATGTGCTTATTTTTTATTGAATAGATAAGAAATGACAAAAGTGATATCTTTTCTTTCTATAATTACACTACGTCTGTTACTATTCAGAATTAGATTCAATACTAACACAAATCATTACCAATAGTATGAGTTTATTTCAATATTAAATTTTGTGAGAAAAAATTTGAAAGAGAATTAATTAATATTTTGAATAATATTATAACAAAAACAAATGAGATAAATATCATCAAACAAAAACTGAGAAAAATTATAAAGAGAAAAATTGAGATAGTTATAAAGAAAAAAATTGAGATAAGAATAAATGAAAAATGAAATAGAAACAAAAAAAAAATCGAGATGAAACTAAAGAAAAAAAAATTGAGCAAGATACGGAAGAAAATAAAATAAATGAAGAAATTGTAAGGGGATGGAGGAGTTCATAATATATAATGAAATACAACGGGGAGGGATAATTTTGAAATAAAAAGTCCAAAGCTATAACAAGGGGGAGGGTGTGAGAGGAGATTAAGTGTTATAACAGATACTTTAGAGGGGTAACTGTTATAACCCTCATATTTGAAGGGGAAAAATTATATTTAACCTTACTTTTAATATATCTAGGGGTAATCTAGGCAATTTAGTAAAAAATTAACCATGTTTGTAACTAACGGAGACGAGGTGTTTTAAGTGGGATTTTTGAAAATACAAGAGAATTTAATGAGAAAAAATTCGACGTTTATGCATATTTTACATAACACATAGTTGTATCTTGAATTTTCCCTCGGAATAGTAGAGTGACTCCTGTTATCATGAAAAACTTTTCTCTGGAAATAATGAGCGAAATGTTGGCTCGAGTGGGCGCTTATTTCTGCAACGGCATTTTCAATGCTAAATTGAGGTTTGTAAAAAAAAACCGGACACAAAGCAATTCTAAAATACGTTTGCCTTTAGGTTTTCATATTCGTGTATCAGTTCTTGGGTCGGAACACTAAGTAATAATTTTCTTGTTGAAATTCGTCAACTCTTTTCTTCTTTCTGTGATTTTTTCGGTTGGCAACTGTTACCCATGGGTACTGATAACGCCGTGAGAACGTCGTTATTACCTATCTCTTTAAGCCCAAAATATCTTGTTTTTATCCGAGTTTCTGTTTGTCTTTGCTTGTTTTCGTGTTCTTTTGCGTTTTTGGTCCTTTGTTGGGCTTTTGTGTGTTTTCTTTTGTTTTCGTCGTTTTTGTCGTGTTTTTGTTCTGTTTGTAGGTTTGAGAATTTTGCAAGGCTAAAGAGAAGTCCGAGAGGTTATGATTCAATGCAATTCCATCAAATCAAGTCTCGGTGGCCGTTGATGCAAGCCTTTGCGCATAAAGAGCTTCAAAGAAAAGAGAACCACAAGCAAATCGTAGAAGAATGTAGATAGCTGCTTACTAGAACTTGCACAACTTTTTCATGGATGATCCAAATGAGCTGAATTTTGGATATGTCATAGATGAGTGAGTCAGATACGCTACGGACTTTACGGATCCACAATCGGAGTTCGGAATCAAAAGATATGCTGCTCGGAAGGAAGTGCGGCTGAGCTGGAAATGTGCAGAAAACTTACTGCCTAAACCTCACCGCGGCGAGGTCCAACCTCACCGCGGCGAGGTCCTGCTACCAGCAGTTTTTCTGCTACGGAAAAACAGGGGTCTTCTTGTATTTTCCCCCTTTTCCCCCACTTGTAATTCTAACACTTTAGGGGGCTTTTGGTCTTGTTTTCCCTTAGGTTAAGAGGAGAGGGAGCACACAACTTGCAAGAGATCTCACAATCTTTTCACTCTTGGCCTCCCTTTTTCTCTCAAGCCTCCCTCAATTTTCTCTCTTTACTTTTTCTTTCTTTTTCTTGTATTTGAAGGCTCCACCAAGGGGGTGAGTTAGTCACCACCCTTGGGGAGTGATTAGGTGGTGATTAAAGGGAGGAGAATCCGTCTCTCGATTTCGTTTCGATTAGGTGATATCTTTCTATTTTCTGGTTGTCTATGATTAGGAGATTGATGTTGTTATTTTCTTTTTGGAACTATGATTGTGGATTTGAATTCTCCGGATTTATATAAATTTATGTTATTGTTTGATTAATGATGTCTTGATGATTAGTATGGTGCTTATATGTGTTCGTTAATCCGATTCCGTGTTTATTGTTCGTCTTGTGGTTTGACAACCTTTTGAGATGAGTGTTATTGATTCTTGATTGCTAGATATAGTGATTTTGAGGATTTGATTATGAATTTGGATTGTGAATCGATTTTAGGATAGACATATACCTATGTCGTTTCATATTCGTTTAAGGTTTGAGTTTAAATGACATCGATTAGATTTTAGTCCATTTATACGTAAATTGGCTTAGTTTAATTTGATAGGTTGGTATGCTATCGAAAGATACATATGAATATCATTGAATCCTTGAATAGCAAACACGAGCACAATATATTAATTGTCGAGTCATTGTTATCGTTTGATTAATTATGTTTGATGTTGGGTTATGTTTGATTTGTTGGGTTTATTGTTTTATCGCACTGTTGGCCATCTACCTTTAATGCAACCTAGACATAGGATGTAGAAAGTTAGGTGAGTGACGATTTGTGGATTTCAACCTAGGATAGACATATACCTAGTTTGGTCCGTGTTTGTATAATGGGTTCGTTCGTAAATGCATCAAATAACTTAGATTCTCTTTATTCGGGGATTCGGGTTAGTTTTAGGTCCCGGGTGACAACGGTACGCCTTAGAATCCTCTTTTGGGTTCGGACTTTCCTTAGAGCATCGATTGACAGCGATGTTCGTTATTGACCCGGAGATGGAGAGTTTGGGTAGATTGGTAGAGTTAAGTCAAACCGATAGGGAGACTTAACTAATTTGAACTCACAAACAACAACTAAATCTAGGATTGTTTGAATAGCTAACCTAACAACCGCATGATTTATCTGCTTTAACTAATCGCTTATGAATCCTCCTTACCGCATAATTAACTCCCCATTTACTTGCTTTCGTAGTTAGATTTACTTTATCGCTCGTAGTTAAATAAAATCACCCTTATCATATATTTGGGTTCAATAATATTGTATCAAGCATTCTTAGATAAAATAAGCCTTCGATTGATTCGTTTATTCCCACCTTTTACCCATTCGTTGGGATTCGATACTCGGTATGCACTTATCGTTTTATATTACTTGTAACGACCGTATACTTGCGTAGTTTGCGTATTAGTATTTGGAACGCAACAGGTACCCAATTCGGCAATTCCTCAGTTTCTGAAAGAATTCTTCACCGGAAAGGTATATGGTATATATATGGGTTTTTTGCAGGTTAACTCCCTGTGATATGTCTAATGGGCAATTTACCTCCATGTGAAATAAAAATAGGCAATTTAACTCTCCGTGAAATGAAATAATGAGCAATTAACCTCATCGTGATATAAAAATAGGCAATATACTTCCCTGTGAAATGAATATTGAGCAATTTAACTCCCTATGATATGAATTAATAAGCAATTTAGAGTGAGGCAATGTGCTTCTTTTTATAAAAACACAGGGAGTTATTTTGTCATTTTTCTTAACTCAGGGAGTTAAACCTATTGAAGATATCACATGGAGGTATTTTGCCATTTTATTTATCACAGGGAGTTAAATTACCTATTTAAAATAACACAGGGAGTTAATTTGCTATTCACTCGTATATATATATTTCAGCAAGATAAATTTTATAACTCCTAATTATTTGTTAACCATTACATATGTTGGTAATGGTGGTTTTCATATCATCAAAGGAGACATAATTCAGCTTACACGAATATTTGTTAACTCCTAAATATAGAATAGATATACGAATATGAAAACCTAAAAGTAAACGTATTTTCCCTCGAGAATGCCTTGGGTGTAGGCAATAAACAGAAAAAATACCATTCTCGGGGAAATATAATTAGAAGTTATAAAATTTATCTTGCTAATATATATATATATTAGCAAGATAAATTTTATAACTTATATATATATCATTCTCTACCATATATCTTTTTGGTGAAGGAGTTCTTTGAGAAACTGACATTACAAAAAAATTTAAATTTTAGTGAGAAAATTTTATGTGACAATGTTAAAGATGTCACTTCTTATATATATTAACCGACAAAAACTCAAATATTGTCGCTAAAAATGATTTTCGTAAATATACTAGTGATAAAAATTGTAAAAAAGTTGTCACTATTAACATTTAGTGATACCTCAAAAGTGACAACCAAAAAGTTGTCACTAAACCATAGTGACAATATTTATTGTCACTGGGTTGTCATTAAAAGGGTGTCGCTAATTGTTAATAGTGACAATTTAAGTCATCATATATTTGTCATTAACAGCTATTAATGACAACTTAAAAATTTATTTTGTCACTATTAAACTTATCACAATTATTATTATGATAAAATTAATATTTTTATCACTAATTGAATACAAAGAGTGACAACTTACGCATTATCACTTATTTTTTTTTTAACTTAAACTCAATCTTCTTGTAGTGTGTGGCATTGCCGAATTGTGTCAATATGTAACAATAAGAAGTCCTAAAACTTGCTTTCACTTGCCACGATTTGCCAATTTAATAGGAATTGTTAAATAGTGTGGATTTTGGATGTTCAACTCATACGATAATGTATAGCATGCGCAAATGTACGTGTTGCACCCTTTTTTATCTCAGGAAAAAGGTTGTTGCTTGCCATATTATATTGTTGGCCTATTATTTCTGGGTCATAAATAATAATTGGATAAATTACGAATACTCTCCTCAAATAAAGCTTAATTATAAAAACCTCACTCACGTATTGGGCATTACAAAAATCCCTCTCAAATTTGTCAACTTCTTAAAATTAACCCATTGCCTCTAAAATGTTCCAATTTTGCCCTTGAGTGTAATTTGTATTGTTTGTAATGTCTTATAAATGTTAAAATTTGGGATCTAATTATTATATCTTATAAATTAGAAAAAAAGATAATTATATATTTACTGCCTGAATAATAGATAAAATTTATAATTGCCCATAAATTTTAATAACATTGCAAAAAAAAATGGTATTTATATATATTTATTAGTAATTTAAATTGTAAAATATTAAATTAAATAAAATTTTATAATATATTTTATAAATATCGAAAATGCTTTAGTCTCAAACTCCCAATCCAAAAATTTATCCTCCAAATTATCTCTCATTTCACGCTCTTTCATGCTTTGTTCACATACAGCTAGTATCAAATTGCGGGACGAAATTCTCGATGAGGTAATATAGTTTGGAACGAAAATCCAAAATCATTAATTAGTTAGTGACGTTTTCTGCAATTTTACCTTTTATATAGTACTCAATAACTAAAATATACTTTGTGTTGAATACGTTACATGTTTTATACATTTTCATTAATTGAATAAACTACTTTCATCGTAGTACCTAACTTATGGATAGGGTCATAGAGGTGTAACGAGTCGAGCAATGTTGAACGACACACTGTTCAAGTTTGATTTGAATTTTTTTTTTATCGAACTTGAAATTTTGTTTAGTTTGATTTGATTGTTAAATGAACCGAGCTCCTACGAACTCGAGCCGCATATCAAGTTGCTTGATATATTTACATATGTTTCGTCAAAATTAGCTTATTAGGTTGAGCTAAAACTAAATTTCAAAAGTTCATTAGCAAACGAAAATATAATGTTCAAGATTTTTTGATTTGTGTAACAAATCGAACTTTCTCGTACGAGTTGGAGTCAAATATTAAATAGTTTGATTTCATGTTTAATCTCAATTGGTGAGACAATTCGAAAAATAATCTTCTACTGACAAATTCAGTTTCAGAGATGGTTGAAAAACTCCTATAGAAAAAAAAAAAATCTAAAGATCATTAAACTTTTACAATAGTTATTTGTTAACTTTGAAGAATTTTCGCAAACGTATAGTGAAATAATTGTTTGTCTTTGTAATTTTCCTTTTTTTTTTTGTGTTAATTACTTCCATTTTTTTCTATATAGTTCTTACTTTTCTTTGGCACGGGAAAATAGAGTTAAAAATTATAATTTTAATATTTATGCCATTAAAAGTGGTTGAAAAATTGTGATATAAAATCATTGATTTATGTGAGGTTGTTCACACTTTTTTTTTCTTCTCAAAATATTTTCTCACAAATTAAAATTTTATTTTCTAGATAGCTTAAATAAACTATATCAAAATAACAAAACTAAATTTAATTCAACCAACACAAAGACTACACCATGTACATATGTGATAAAATAATTTGATTTTTTTTAATTGTGCATAAAATATAGAGACGTTAAATGAGAGAAAAATTTTCCTTTAACAAAACATAAGGTGGTAATTGCAAAATACTCCCCTGTATTATGCTAAACCTGTAAGAAACTACCCTGTGAAATTTTTATTGCGTCAAACTTTCTTGTATTTTCAAAAACCCTGCAAAAAAACACCTAATTTATAAAAAAAATAGGTCGTTTTGGATCGACATTTTTCAAGAAATCATTTTAAAAATATAACACAAGGAAGTTTGATGCAATAAAAATTTATCATGGTAGTTTCTAAAAGACTCTACTGAGACAAAGATGGGCTGTCAAGAACGTAGTGGCAGATTTATCATAATACAGGGGAGTATTTTGCATTTTCCCCAAACATAAGAAAGAAAAGCGAAATACTGGATTTTTTTTTGTTTCCGTTGAATTCTATTCAATCTCATCGATCTACGCGCTGATTGATCTGTGAATTCGAGCACCAAATTGTACTGGGTTTTTTTTTTCCTTCTTGATTTTGGTTTGGTTATTCATTCTTATTGAGAAATTTGTTGGATTGAGTGTTGAGTTAGTTACATTTTTGGTGGAGATCTTCAGCAAATTTTAGTGGGTTTGTTTTTATATTTCCATTTTCAATTATTTTCTCGTCTTCCATTTATGCTGCAAAGTTCATTTTGCTCCTAGTTTAAGTTAAAGGTCCAACTTTTGCTGAGGGTTTAATACTTTAATTATTAGGAATGGCCAACTTTAGATACTGTTTGTTTGAACTTATTTGAATTCTGTTGAAAAGTTTGCATTTTGATTGCTGCAGAGTGTTTCAGCTTAGAAAATGGTGATCCTTTGAGGGTTTTTTTTTTTTTTTTTTTTAATTATTTTGTTCTTTACATTAGAATTTCTGGGGAAAATTCAATCTTGCTATTGTGTAGATCTGGGATCTTTTTTGTCCCACGAGGACCCAATTTCCTTCTGAATCTTGTAAAGAACCACAGCTGAATATAAGCAATCCACAATTATGGCTCCAAGTTGAAAGAGGCAAGCTTTCAAAATTTGCACATCAGTCCCTATCTTCAATGTAATTAATCTCTCTTTCTGTTATATGTGTGTGTGGGGGAAGCTTAAAGAACTACCATTCATATTAATATGCTTGAGTATTGAAAAAGATTTTCTATTGTTTGTAGACTCTAATCTCTTATCAAGGTTCCTGAACCTCCAATTCTCCCAGTCTATAAACATGTCGATTACGTTGAAGAGCTCAAATTCATGAAGAACTCGAGTCATGTTCCCCATAAGAGAAATCAAATCTTTATTTGTTGCAGTATCAAGTATTTAAAGGCCTCGGAGAAGCAAAATTAATGGGAAGGAGCCTCCGTTCAGCTTGGCTGAGGCGAGCTCCGTTTATGAGAAACTTTTGTCTTTGGGGCATGGTTGAAATTTGAGAAGAAAGGTGAAGATATCATTTCTGACTTGCTAATAATAATCCTGTGGTAAACGTACTAATGAGTTTGGGGCTATAGATGTTGCCTCTGAATTTCCTAAAGATGAAAATGTTTGCTCTCTTGATTCGTCAAATGGGAATTATAATCATTTATCCCAAACTGTTTCTTTTCTAATTGGAAATGAGAAGATGGAAATGAGAAGATACCATGGAATAGGCATAAGATTGTTAGAAATCTTGGTATTTGCAAATAGGTTTTGTTGTGAAGGTCTTAAGGATTAAAAAACTCGCGTCTTTAGTGTCATCCAGACAAGATGCAATCGAGCTCATGGAATGTGCTCTTGAAGAAAATTCCCCTGTCTTAGCTGCGTCTTGGTTTACAAGTGTTTCTAAACGACCTTCCTGATTCACTAAACGATATCAACTTGTAGTTAATTTATTAAGAAGTCTGGATGGACATCAAATGTCAATTATAACGGGCTCCTCGTTCTCTCTCTATTCTTTGTTGAGTGAAGTTGCTATAAATTTGATCCCTCTTCAGAAAAGAATATGATGAGGCAGAAAAGCATTTCGAGGCTTCTCTCAAAGAAGGCCACATGTACTCGGTAGTTGTATTAACTCACATAAAGATTGGTCCTACGAAAAGATGAGGTCCATTATTTCGTCCTCTTGTGCTTCTCTGGGGTGGATCTACCAATAAAGGTCGTTATACTGTGCGAAGATAAAAAGTACGCCAATCTTGAATACGAAAAAAAATGCAATTGTGCCCGTGAGATAGAATGAAATGTAACCGAATCTACCACAAAAATGCGTGTATATATTCTTTTTTTTTTTTTGATAATTTGCGTGTATATATTCAAGTCAAGTGTTGGAAAACTCAAAAATGAAAATGTCTGTAACAGAAACAGTGACCATTATATGTTCATTTGAATGAGCATGCAGAATCAAGTAAGGTAAATCCCTGTTTATTTCTACAAAAACAAATGTGGGTTCTTGAGCAAAGGCAATTAATTCCCAGGGCAGATTTCTTCAAACATTTGCAACCTCTTTTTACTTGGATTAGTACTCCCATAAAGACCTTGTTCATCCTCCGGCCTCCAATTTGTGGAACGAGCACAAGAAACTGGTTCGACTTTAATAGGAAAGCTAGTTGGGGTTAATATGGATTGACAAAACTCCAGCGGCGATTGTTCTTTAAAGGAAGTGACACTCCCAAGCTTCATCGGCGATGGGCTTGGTACGTATGTAGTCATGGCATGGCCTATTATTGCATATATGGGTAAGTGAATGGGAAAAATAATTTAGTTACAGCTTCATTTTCCAAGGTAGAGCTCCAATTACTAGATCTAAAACACCCTGACTGATCAAAGAATTTCTAGTTAACAAAATTCAAACTTTTTTTGAACTTCATTGATCAAAGAAAACAGAAGAATTAATAAGCCTACTGAAATATAAAAACCATTAATAACTTCTTGTTGGCCGAATTTCAGCATCAAATAAATTTTTCATCCCTTCTCATCTCTAAACAAAACTTATACAAACTTTACTATAATTTTGGCATAAAAAAATACTAGCTTATTCACTACTAGAAAAAGAAGAATTTTCAACTGATTATTTTCAACGGATTTAAATCAGTTGAAATATTCAATAAAATTTCAACAGAAATAAAATCTGTCGAAAATTTTCAACAGAAAAAAATTCCGTCGAACATATTTTCAAATTCTGTCGAAATTATTTGAGGAAAAAATTAAAAAAAAAAAAAATTAATAGAAGTTTCGACAGAAAGTAAATCTGTCGAAATTTGTTCCAATTTTCGACAGAAAATTTTCTGTCGAAATTTCAAAATATATCAACAGATTTTATATCTGTTGAAATTTTTCGCAATTTTCAACGGAAACTTTCCGTTGAAATATTTCTGTTGAAATTGAAATTGTAAAATACCCTAGTCCCTTTCTTTCCTTCATTCACCCTTCTTCCATTCTCTTCCCCACCTCAAAATCTCTCTCTCTCTCCCCGCGCCTCTCCCCTCTCTCCGTCTCCGTCTACGTACGGATCTAGATCTACACGGCTCCGCTCCGTACGTACACGGCTCCGGCTCCGGCTCCAGCTCCGCCACGCACGGCTCCCGCTCCAGCTCCAGCTCCAGCTCCAGCTCCGGCTCCAGATCTGTCCACGCCTCCGCAAAACAAAAACAGAGAGATCCTTTTTGATTTTGTGTTGGGGGATACAACTCTTTTGAAGGTAAATAACTCATTCATTGGCTTCTTATTGATATCGTTTGTTTACTTTCCGAGTAATTTCGAAAATTATGTTGTTGGGTTGAGGAATTTTTTCCCCCTTTTTTGGAGTGTTTGGATTCCATTGTCATTACCCTTCTTCAAGACTTTCAAATTCAAGAGTTGCTTTGTTTGTTTCAATTTCACAAATAACATCACCAACCTCGATCTGCAACAAGTAGTAAAAATATAAACACAACACAAGGCAAAAGATGTCATCAAACACTAGTAAGCAATATATTTCTCACTCATTAATTACAGATCCGCATAAATTGCAAACTGACCTTATCACCTTCTTTTTTTCTCCATTTTGCTATATTACATGTTACCTCGTTTAAATTAAGATGGATCCAAACTACCTCATTTTGCTATATTACATGGTTTTTTGCTTTTTTTTGATATTTGAGTGTTACTTGATTGTGTAATTGTTTAATATTTTAGGAGGTTGAAAGCTGAAGTTATTGTGAAATGTAAAAAACAGCTTGAGTTTTGCTACTTTTTTAATTATTAATTAAATTTTAATTTTTAAGGGTTTTGAGATATACTTAAACTTTATTATTGCAATCTTGCTTTAGGTTTTGAGATATAATATACTTTTTGAAGTTTGATACACATCCTTTCATTCTAGTTTTACTCATTCATGGTATACTGATACTTTGGCATAGACATGTATGGTAGTATCATTATTATGAGTAGCACAATGCGTATTACTAATATATGTATCGATTTATAGTATCACTTATTATTTTTTGGAATTTATCATGTTAGCAAGTTTATTATGTTTCGACACTTCAACAATTAGATATTTCTGCATTATAGATTGACTTTAAAATGTTAAAATTTTGTATGGAGCATGAAAATTGCTTGACTTTTATAATGAATTAATTAATAGTAATGTTTATGAATGTAAATTTTGTGCACGTAGAATATGTAATTAACTCATTTGAATTTGAGTATTACTATTTTAATTGAAATTGTGTACTTTTTTTTTTAATCATAAATGCAGATGTCCCAGTTCTGTCACCCGACCTAGTGCACCCCACCCAGATGCCGGGAGCGATTCTATTGATCGTCGGGATGCCATGAAGAAGATAGGATGTATAATTAAGGAAAGATATGTACTTCGGCCTAGACTTATAAAGATCTCGAGCCACAAATTTATTTTGGTACTTTTAGATGTTTAGGGATTTTAGCATATTTTGGGTATTTTGAATATTGTTTGATGTTTATTTAGATCGTATTTGATATTTTAGATTTTTTTATTTCGAGGAATGTTGGATTAATTAATGTTTAATTAGAATTTACAATTGTTGTCAATTTAGATTGTGTGGAAATTGATAATTAGTGTCAACACAAATCAAATTAAAGATTCGGATCAATATTAAATTTGTAGAAATTGTTTAAATTTCCACCAAAAAAATCCGTTGAAATTTCAAAATTTCTGTTGAAAGTTCACATTTTCGACAGATTTATTTTTGTTGCAAAACCGAAATTTCAACAGAAAAAATCTGTCGAAATTTCAAAATTTCAACGGAAAATTTCTGTCGAAATCTCAAAATTTCAACAGAAATTTTCTGTCGAAATTTTGAAATATTTTCTGTCGAAATATCTGTCAAAATTTTTTCTGTCGAAATCATGATTTCGACAAGCTTTTCTGCGACAGATTTTTTCTGTCGAAAATTCCGTTGAAATGCTGAAATCTGTTGAAATTTCTTGTAAAATCTGTCGAAATTTCTGTTGAAATTCTATCTTTTTCTAGTAGCGATTCCCGTGCTACTCACAAATTTACCTTAATTTATCATTTTACATAATACATTTTTTATAAAATTATTAATATGAGTTATCTAAACCTCAACTATTAGCATAATAAATTTGTCAAACTTGATTCTTACGTATAATAACTAATAAGTGAAAAATTAAGAAAATTGTTTACATATATTTTAATTATGTGTAAAACAACATTTAATATTTAGAAAAGGTGAAAAATTCTTACTTCCAATTCTAGTTTATTCTTGTATGTATTAATTATTGAACCATCAAATTAGTTTGTATAAAATCCATCGCATAAAAGAAAAAAAAATATTGATTTCAAAATCTGAATTATATGATCCTAATATTATATATTCTTGGATTTCCATTTTATCAAATTTGTACTTTAAAATATGATATTTTTTACTAAATTGTGTGTTTACAGCTTCGAAAAGTGCATATGATATAAATCGTCCATCATGTGATATCTACTGTAGGATTCGAACTTGAGCATTTGATATGCCTGTAAGAAATAAATGTAACTTAACTTTGGTTACGTATGATTGAATCAACAATAGTTTTGGTCCAACACTTAATAAAATTAGAATTTGTGATCTTAATTTATTAAAATATTATGTTTTGTTATCCCGTGCTTCATTTGAGACCATATATAATTCAACAATGCAAAACTTGAATCATCGTATGAGACAAAACTTTTATAAATATATTATATTATGGTATAACTGCAATATAATTTAAACATTGGGAGAAAAATTTAATTTTTAAAATTGTAGGATCAAAAGCTCAAATATTTTTAAAAATTAATTATGTAGATCGTAAAGTACCTAACTAAAAGTGCTAATGGCTCTCAATTATGTGCTAATAAGCATGCGTTTTGCATACCCATATGCTATATAACGTGCATGACTACACATTTTTTTTTATTTCCTTCAAAATGTGAAACCATTTTTTGTAACAGATTTTTTTTAATTTAATTCAAAATTCAGAGTAGAAAAAGAAGTTGTGTTGCGGCATCTACATAACTTAATAAGAAAAAAAATCAATTAAAATTCAACAACTTTAGCGAGGCTCAAATTTAAAGATAAAATGCTTAAATGAAACAAAACAAAAGAATAAAATGACTATAAATTTTTTGAACCAAATAATATAGGTAAGTGCAAACACAACCGACTTCTACCACCGATTTAGTTTATTCACATATATTATTAATTTACTGAATTATCACAAAAATAGTTTGCGTAAAAGCTCCTTAGATGAGAAGAAAATTGTTCTTAGAGTCTGTTCATGTGTTGTATATGTAAGTTCTACATAAAATTATGAATAATCTTTTGGATTTTCAGTTTTTTTTTAATTTAATTTTCACTATTGGTATTGAAACTAAAATTTTATGTAATATGCTACTGTAATAAAAAAAATTATGTGTTTTACCTCACGTTTTTAGATTCTCAATAATTTATCTCATCGAAACCTGAAACAGTCATATGGGGCTAAAAACATCAAATGTAGACTCAATTATGAGGTTGACAGTGGGCTATATGGAAATAAAAGTGAAAGTGTGTTTTATAAAGTGTGGAAGCAAAATTAAAGTTCAATTTTTAACAATTGAGGACCAAAAATATAATTTGTAAAGTTTGGGACTAAAGTGGTGAGGGTTCAATCAAGTGGAAATAAACATGAAGTATATGGCTAATTACCAATGATCTTTGATTTACATCTAAATGAGATACTAATTTTTGTTTTTAGCTATGTCCATAATACAATACTTACATTGAGCTTTGACATAATGATCTTTTGAACAAAGTAATTCATATAAGTTGTGCAAACTTAAGAATAGTTGTTGAAAACGACCATTATAATGGTTAAACAAAAAGCAAATGGGGCATGTGCACAAAAATTATAAAAATTATAATTTCAAGGCGCCTTTAAAGCAAACATCGTCGTATATTTTTATCTATCCGCATCGTCATATTTGATTGTTTTAAATAATACCAAAAGTCCTAATTTTAACTAATAGTTGAAGTTGGACTTTGAATATATAATGGTACTCCACTGTATATCACGAGGAAAATAAATTAATCTTCCTCAATTATAAACACGTTAAATATTAAAACAAAAATAAGGTTTGCGAAATTAAGAAAATTACACTAATAAAAAAATTATACTAAATAGAAGATATTGGGTAAAGATTTCTAAACCAACAAAATAAGAAATATGATGAATAAAAGGTGGAAAATTCTAGGGTGCCGCTACGTTATGTGCCGCTAATACCACATTATGTGGTATTACCACACAATGTGTGTCACATTAGGTGGTATAAGTATCATAGAATGTGATACACATTGCGTGGTAATACCACCTAATTTGGAATAAATACTACATGATGTGGGGGTCATATTAAACATATGGGGTTAATACTATGTAATGTGATCATGTAAACATACTCAAATAAAGGTGATAGAGAGATCAATGAATAACTTTCATGACTCTTCAACAAGAGAATGCATGATGCAAAAACTTACATATATTTAATTCTGTACAAAAATTAAAAAAAAAATACACTCATAATTATGCACAAAGGCAAATCAAATGCCTTTTGTATATTTTCCATATACATTAGCATTCTTCAAAAAGATTAACTGACCGAGCTGCAAACAACAAAATAGAAAAATGGTGAAAGATAAGAATACAGATTAATTGATATAATTATGAATTAATCCATGGGAAATAAGGAAGGGCATTCAATAAACTATTTTGGATTAAATAAGCAAAAGAATACCTTCAAATGAGTTGATGTCATTCACTTGGTATTCAACTGTCAATAACACAACAAAATAAACTTAAAACGAAAAATAAAGATATAATAATATATAATATTGAAAAAAATAACAAAAAAAATAATAAAAACATGTAACTTACTTGATATCACTACAAGAAATCAGACTTTTAGGCACGAAAATTTTCGTCCCCAAAAATCAGCTTTTTGTCGCGCATTACCACCGGGGACGAAAAAAATCGTCGTGAGAAACGTCGCGAATTCCGCGACGCTATATGTATTTGTGCACGAATTTAGTCAATTCGTCCCGAAAAGATACGAATTTCTGACGCTTTACCTGTTCGTCCCCTATCATTAGGTCATTAGAGACAGTCCATTTCGTCTTCAATAACCTCTATTTTCATAGCAAATAAACGAAATTCGTAGCTAAAAATCACTTTAAGGGACGAAATTAAGCTGTGCACAAATATAAATATTTAGGGACGACCTCTTTCGTCCCAAAATGTAAATTCTTATACAAACTTACAAAGCCCATTATTTTTTGTGATTTCTATAACCAAATAGACATTTCATCAAAAATCAAATCTAATTTGGCACAATAAAAGATAAATGAACATCATTCTAAAAAAAATGATCACATTTCTTGATTTTGTTGCAACATTATTATCTACCAATTTAGAGATCCAATACACAATTCTTACACAATCCCTACTAACTACCATATACTGCTCAATCTTTGCAAAACCTTCCTTCACAATGTCATCAACCAATCCACTGATCTATATTTCTGCTGGCAAGCATTGACTCACCCATTCCGCCTGCAAAAAAAAAATACAAATGTTAATTTATAATGAAATATGATATTCCTTCTCAGTAGGCTCTGATGTAGCAAATTGTAAAACTCAATTCATTGCACAAGTTTCAGAAGGCCGAGCACGTGCCATCAATTTGAACTTAACCCATCTTTCTTAAAAAATAAATAATACTTTAATTTATACCAATAAGAAAACAAAGCAACAAGTTCTTGATTAGCAAGAAAAATTCAATCTTGATTTTTTTAATGAAGACTTTGAACATTTTACTTGTAGATCAAATTCATAAGCCTCGAAGGACCCAATAGGCTTGTGTTGCATGTAGGAATACATCAAAACAAGCCCAAGCTATAACATTCTTCCTCCTATAAACTCTATCAACTGCATAAAGTATAAGAAAAAATAAATTAGGTGCTCTTTTCCTTCTAGGCTAAAAAAATGGATAGCCAAATAACCAAGCCTGGCAATCTATAGTCTATAACTCAAGCAAAAGGCCTTCAATTTAGAATGAAATAATTTAAATTAGGGAGCACGAAGGGAGGGTTACATTAAAGAAAGTATCACAAAACAAATAAGATCTCACCAATTACCCTAAGTAATGGACTTTGCAGTCGAGGAAAGAACCGACATCAAACCTAGGATATTGCTTTTCTAGCTAAATCTTTGTGGTCCTGTTTAAACAGTGGTTGCGTGGATAAATTAGAAACGAGTAATATGTGATAACTCCTTTTCTAACATCAAAGTAAATATATGTGATATATGAAAGATTATTATCTCCTGGTAAAATTCGAAAATATGTATTGACCATATAAACATGGTAAAATCAATTGGAGTACCTAACAAGAAAGTCATTGGTTGATGATACCTTATACATCTTTAAGTATACTAAAAGGCTTTCTCTATTAGGAAGTTAACAGAGAGAATTCATATTCCTGGAAAAAGAAATGTGGAATACAAGTTAGATTAAGGTCACCTTTCAGAAAGAAAGAAAAAAAAACATAAAATTTGAACAAAACAGAAAGGAAGTTAATACCTCTATCATATTGATATTAAAGTCGATTGAACTAAGCAAATCCCTACTTGCACTACAGCTTTCTGCATCAGTGTTTAGATGCTCAAGTATCATTGCCAACTCTGATATATGTATTATACCTGCATTAAATTAGAAAACTCGATATAAATATTTATTTTTGAGAAGAAAATATTAAGATGCAAATACCTATGTGTCATGCGCTATAGGAATTGAACGTTCACATACTGCCCTTCTCACACTCACCCATTCATCCTCTTCGTTGCCAAAGCCAGCAAGTCTCACACGAACAACCTGTCACATTGTAGTTTTTTAGGTCTAATGCAATGTTCCGTCAGTAAATTGGACCGGATTTAGACCAGATTCAAATTTAAACAGGCCCCATTGAAATCCTGAATAACAGGCAACCTCAGTAAAGATTATTATTCAGTCAATATTCCATGGACCAAAACTTATCCAGCTACAGCAAACCATAGTATATATATAACTATAATTCAAGGCCTTCAATTAAGAATAAAATAATACTTCATAAAACGTCTAGGGAGCAAGAAGGGAGGGCTACTTTAAAAGAAAATATCACATAACAAAACAGGAACTCACCAATTCTCCGGAGAAGAGGACTCTGTAGTTGAGGAAAGAACCGACATCAAACCTAGGAAGCCAAAGAAGCAGCTTTGGATTAGGCAGCTTACTTTCAGGTTGTTTACAATGCAACAAAATCACATGACAATGTTTGCTGACCTTGCTTCAAAATTCAAGTTTGAAACATCCACAACAGCTTCACTTGCCGAAATTGTTGGCACTGAACTAAATATGAGAAAAGTATTAGCTCTAAGTAGTCAATGGACGACAGTATTAGATACATAACTACATAGATTCCAAAAGCAACCTCTCTCCCTCTTTTTTCATTAATACTAAAGATAAACTATAATCAAGAGAAGTAATACTTAAACTTGAATAGCTGTTCGATACTGTCATAAGCATTCAAGGATTAACAACAAGTATTTTTTTTCTGAACACAAAAGTTTTTAGTTTACATTTTTATCAAAATCAAAAGAATACTAATTAAAAAAATGACAAAAATACTAGAACAAATAATTTAAATGCTCAAGTGTGTAGAAAATATTGAAATTGGAAAAGAAAAACGAACTGACACCACAATTGTGAGTGCAACTGCTAATATCAATTAAACCTTGAGAATTATATGTAGATGTTTGGGTTTGAGTGCATATTTTACCAAATCTGAAGAAAAAGGTGAAGAAAGAGAGCACGCCGTCAATTTGTACAGAAAACTAAAAAAAATGCCGATAGGATTGTTTTCAGCTTCGTGCCAAAAAAAAATTGCCGATATTAGGGCAAATTGAAGTTCAGATTTACCGATTTGCAACAGGATGGAGAAATTGTATTCAGCTAAACAGCCTGCTTGCCATGTGATTGCCATAGGATTGAAAAATTATATCGCCTCCTCAATGTAGTGAAGTTGAACATATTCAAGAATCTGGGATTGAGCCATGGATGTTCGACTAAAATTTTGGAGTGTTTTGAAAGTGGGAGATGGGGCTCTATCCTATGGAGTCTTCTTGTCTTATAGTCTTTCTCGTATACCCCTGGTTTTTCTTTTTATTACAAGTATGCCACCGCCTTTTTTGTCTAAGCTTCAATTGGGCACGAAATTTTGAAAAGGAGAAATTAATGAAGATAATTTTTTTTATATTGTTCTAGGATAGAGAAGGATTGGGTACGAAATATTCTTGCTGAAAAGTTGGAATTTACATTGAAAGATATCTATTCACAGATTTAGACGACTTTTTGGGCGTAGAGAATTAGTTCAAGACGAATTAAATATTCCGTTTCTGAATGATTTGTTTGGTGACGAAAAATTGTCAGTAGCCAAGAAAAGCGTCCCCAAATAGCAAATTTGTTGTAGTGTATACAATATAGATTATGATGGGAACTCCCAGGCATACTAAAATGGGAAAAAAAATTATAATTACAATGCACAAAAAGAAAAATAAAATGTATTGTGAAATTAGTTATTTGCTTATATATTTATGTAAATCAACTTATTAAATAAAAAGAAAAGAAAAACTAAGCTTGAGAGAAAGAAGATGGCCGATACATTTTACAAATATATTATTATTTGTAAAACTAAGAGAAATTAGTTTTTGAAATGAGTGATGGGTGTATATATATAAATATATTCCTATCCTACTTTACCATCTATGAATAGCTAATTTCGGGGGCCATGATTTTAGTTGGTCAGTCAATTAATTAAGATATTGAGTAGCTAAATGAATTTTGACGGTTTTACATTTATATTCATAGCTATTTTTGGGCCATGTTTTTAGACATTTGCTTGTAGAGAGAATTCATTTTAAATTTTAAAAAGATTCCAAACTTAATTATGGCTATGTAATTAGTCAATCATTTATTTCCTTGACAATAAAAAAATTCTAAATTCTAAGAAAAAAAAATTGAGTCCAAATTGCATGATTTTGGTCAAAAGACCATTCTCCTATATATAAATATATAAGATAAGATAAGATATCTCTTATACATTTTATCTCACATAACAAACATAATTTCATTCCAAATAATATCAAACGTTGGTCCAATTTAACGAATTGCATTCATATATATTGTGCCCCCTTTTAAATCACTACACTACCACGACTAATTTCACGAATTAAAATTCATATAATTAAAGAGAAATTGAAATATTTATTATAGGTTACATGAACATAATAAAATCACTTAGCTTATACGTTAAATCACCGGGGTTCTTTCTTATCTGTCTAATTTGATTTAGAAAAATCCCAAGTTGTAAATTATTATAAGTAATATTTACATAAATCTTACTGACTTAAATATTTTAAATATAATATTAATTATTCACTAGTTTATATCAAAATTTCATAATTACATGCATATTGACCAAACTAAATGATCCATTAAATTAAAGAAAATTTTGAAATTATATGTATAAATCTTGTTTTGGAGTCGTGAAGAGCATGCATTACCCTCAGTATCCTTATTTTCCACAATAATAATAATAATTAATAACATTGAATATCATGAAGGGCTTATTAAGTAGAATGGAACATATAATTATGCTATTGTCACTCTCCCAAAGAGATATTACAGAGACAGAGAGAGATTAATTTACCTTGTTTTTTTGGCGGAATGTGCGGTAACTCTCCCAAAGACGATACACCTCAGACTTGAATTTGCTATTGTCACTACCACCACCCGAGCAGGACGATGATGAAGCCGGAATTTCATTATTAACGATCACAACATCCTCGGTCTTCGCCGGCACCGCCATGGAAACATTATTGTTGCGGCGGCGGCCGCCGCCGAATTTTGGATTTGAATTGTGCGTCATGTTAGTTGTCCAAGTATGTAATTTATAAAGATTTGTAAAGAATTCTTCAAAGAATTTACAGAGACAATTTGTGAACTGGAAATTGATCTGGGATTTGTGTAAACTTGCTTTGGGGAAAAATATTAATATAATTTCTTAAATGAAAATTTTATTGGATCCGAAAAAGATCCTTATCCTGTCAAATCCGATCAAGATCCATTGAATTCAAAAAATCTATATCTGAGCACAATCCGAACAAGATCCGAACCAAACAAAATTTTATCCGATATAAATGGAGTCGGATTTGGATGAGCCTCGTCCGACCAGAATCCGACCCATTGGCAACCCTAATTGCACCTTTGTTTGCAAATAAATGTAGGTGTAGATGTGACATTAATAATTCAATGTATCGAATTTTGTAGTTAACTTGTTCCTTTTAGGAATTGGTACTTCAATTTATGTTTTCAGATTCATTTGGATTTATACGACATTGAGTTTTTAGTTTCTCATTGATTTCATTTTGTATGTTCTAAATTTGAATATTAGATTACTACGTGTATTTTCCTCGGGAAAGTGTTAGAAAATTTCTAGGATTAATTACAGGGACCTCCTTTGAGGTTTGGTGTAATTCGCGTTCCAATTCCTATCAAGAATTACAATTACAATGACTCTTTATGAGGTTTCAAAAATCTTACATCCATTAGTCCACAATTAATTTTTGTTGACGTCATGTCGTCATCCCCTAATTTTATTAAAATTTCATTTTATCCTTAAGTTTACTACAACAATTTCGTGGATAACTACGCTCTTGATTATGTATTATACATGAAAGGGTGTTCTTTTACGATTATTTGCAATACTTGTGAAATGAGAAAATACATTTCAAAAGATAATGAATATCAATTAAAGGTCTGATTTTTGTTTCCGTTATTAACTTTACACTTCATAGATTGTGAAACATACAAAGAATTATTGGATAGGAGCACTCTTGATTATCAAACTTAGACATGTTAATAATATTGAATCTCAATTTTTCTTGTTTGAGTTCAATATTGAATCTCAATTGTTACAAAAAAATTGTCTTTGAAAGAGTGACTAACAATTCTATATTTAAAAATAAGATGAGATGGCGACATAATAAGACTAACTAAGGAGTTAAAAAGAAAAAGTCTTAGATTGAATTTTTGAAGTCCAAAAGTAATTTCAGAATATTAGTTAGTAATTATAAGTGCAGCTTTACTATTTAATCCTTACGGCTTACACTACTTAAAATATCAACAATCGCGGAGTAACGAATCATAATTATGCACTCATAAACCCACTCAAGTATATAATGATCACTAATCCACGATAATCTTAAGAAAACAAAAACAGATAATAGGGTAGAAATTAATGTCCGCTAGTATAAGTTATGATACTAATTTTGCAATAACTGAAATTGATTTAACGATTATGCCATTAATTTGATGGTGATTTTCAAATTTAGTTAACTGTGCTACCATCCAAATGTCTTGACATGCACTTGTTTGGTATCGAAAGTAGAAATTGACGTAAAACTCAGCAAATAAATGCAATTTTCTCTTTTGTCAATGCTATATGATAGACCAACATTTTCTAGTTTGCTTGACCCGATATACTTTTTTTATATGTTGATGCTTAAAAAATAAAGATACTTGACCTTTGTTTTTAGCACATTTATCTTTAAGTTTAGCATTTCAAAAGCTTTCATTGAATTGAATGGTTAAGAATATCTTGAAAGAATGTGTGTGAAAAAATCGATGTTCTTTGGGTTATGACTTCAACGGTGAATATGTAGCCTGTTCGATACGGAGTTGCTCCAATAAGTGAACTTAAAAATAGTGTCCTATTTTATGTAAAATTTATTCATAATATAAATCGAAACCATCTATGTTAGAAAATTTTCCTTTTAATGCGTTTTGGTTTTCAAACACCTCTAAAATCATGGTAGAGGTTTACACTAGTTGTTTTGGTAGTCAGATTGCTATTATTCCTTGGCAAAAGAACGCTGTGGATTTCAACAACTTTTCCATTGACTAGTTATTGAATAGGTACATATTTTAAGAAATGTGCTCTTTCTCTGTCTTGGGCATAATAAGCCAAAGGCTTCTTAGCTCCTATTTTATGTAAAATTTATTCATAATATAAATCGAAACAATCTATGTTAGAAATTGAGTTCTGTTTTAATGAATTTTCAAGATTAATATAATTTTTTTTTTAAAGTTTTGTCATCTAAAGACTTTAGAGTTCTAACATCTAATAAAAATCTAAAAATATTTGCGTAGTTTTTAAATTGTTCAAATCTAATTTTAATCGAAGTAATAGCTCGATGATACTAAAAGTAGGCCCTGTGAGACTACAAATTAATTTATTTCTTCTAATGCAATATCAATTTCCCTAGAAAACAAATTTATTATATTTATTATCTTTCTTGATAAATCAAAACAAAGTGAATCTAAAACTTAAATAGGAATAAAATTAAATAAATTGTAAACATACCTTATATTAATTAGTATTTTGTTGGGAGAAAGAGAACAATGTACTTGCAATCTCAAGTTTCTTTGATCACTTGATTGTAGAATTAAATAGAATAATTATAATTGTGGTGAAATATTGAATATTCAAAGTTTCAAACTTGAGTAAAGAAAGAAGAACAGAGACTGAGAGACATTAGAAAATCGAGGAAGCGGCTACTAATTTATTGAAGAAAAGAAATAGTTAAACCTAATTATCATAAATAAAATAGACGTTAACTAGTAATTATCTTGACTCTTTGACTTTTTCATTTTTCTTTAATGACTGAATATGGCATTAATACATCTCTATTTTTCATTTAAAAAAAATCAGCAACTGAATTGAAGGAGGCCCATTATGTTGGAAACTTGAAATAATTGAGATAGATAAGTGAGCTTCAACAGCTGAATGGGAGGAGGCCCATTATGTTGGAAACTTGGAATTATTGAAATAGATATGTGGGTTATATGGGTAATATATGTAGGGGCCCCCAAATGTTTTGGGCCTAGGAAATTGCCTAAGTTGCTTAGGCCCATAGCCGGGCCTTATTTTACAAATCATAGAACATAATAAATAATATTCTAACAAATAAATTTATGCATTGTTAAAGCATATAAATCATACTTACCTGGTTAGTATTAATTTGTAGAACACTTTAATCAACACATAAAATAGAAAATAAGACCGAGACTTGCCGAAACAAATTTTCTTAAGACAATATTTCCGAGGCTGCCATGTTGCATACAATTTGATTCCCGGGAGTCTCCCAAGATAAAACAGTCTATTGTTCATTATTGGCACATATAATGAACTCGCGGTGAACCGAAGCACATAGAAAATTCGACATAAATTTAAAGTAGAGATGAGAGTAATTTCTTATTATTGTCAAAAAAATGATATTTAATTGGCCAGATTAAGTTTCCTATTCATAAGCACAAAAATGTCTTTTCGCAAGAGACATATCGTTTTGATTGCACTGTTTCGGCCCAAAGGGTACCTCTTCAGATCGAACAGACACAACCCCTTACTCTCAACTAATTTTATTCACATATAAAATATAAATTCTAACAATCCCCCACATGAATAAAATAGTTTGTTGTGTCCCGTCTAACAGGACATATTGTGTTGAAGTATTCTTTAGGAATAATACCGAATCGAGATAGGTGAAATATTTCATCTTGAACCGTTGGTTGTTGGTGTAAACCAAGACAATAAACTTAACACAGTATTAAATCGATTTGCTTCAAGTTCTCGGTTGTGTTCGTTTTGGCCCTGAACATTCTTGGTTATGCGAGTGCTTTAGCAAAGGCGGAGGGACATGTTAGATATTTTTTTTTTCATCTTTGTAAACGTGGTTCAGTTGGAGAAATTAGTGGGATAACATTTTGACTGTTTATAGATAATTCAAAATACTTAAACATGTGGAATATCTTTTGACATATGCTATTATGACTCAGTCAATTGTATTATTCGGTAAATATTTTTAAATATTCATCAAATGTTTCAACAATCCCCTACTTGAATTTTTAAAAATAAGTTTTCATCGAGCAGTCTAGATTATATAAGATTGCGCTTAAACAAAGGTGTCTCGCGACTTTAACGCTTGCGTAGTGATAATGCTTTAGATTATACTAGAGTAACTCGTAGTTTTGAACTCTATCTCTAACAACATTATACGCATAACCTTACTAGGGTGAAGTTCAAAACCTGTGCATTACGGCCCTGCACGTGTATCCCATGTAGTGAGCGCTCTAGAAATTTTCCCAACGAATTTCATAGGAAGCGGCCAAACTTCCACATTCACTTAGGTGAGTCTATCAAGAGTACTCATGTAACTAGGTACTCCACTCACATGGAGTATATATCTCATTAAGAGTTCAACTCATCTCTCAATCGCTCAGGATATCATGCTTCAACATAGGAATGAAACTCAGAATAATATAAAAGCATAATTCACTTTATATCATCACGACTTGTAATTATCCATTGAACCCATTTCTTGGGATCTCCAGTCTATGGGTCGGGTTACCATCATGATGACTCGTCTAGATAGAGGCAATAGTCACATTCCTTTCGAGGTTTTATAAACCTTCTCTTTAGCTCACCCTTTCGTCAAAGGATCGGCCAAGTTATCATCAGAACGTACATGATCCACTCTCACAGCTCCAGTAGAGAGAAATTCTCTCACAGTACTGTGCTTACGATGTATTTGTCGTCTCTTACCGTTATAGTAACGGTTCTGTATTTTTTAGATAGCCGCGGTACTATAACAATGGATCAAGACAGCTGGTATCGGTTTTTCCCATAAGGGAATATCAGCTAGCAGGCTTCTTAGCCATCTTGCTTCTTCACTAGCTGTAGCCAGTGCTATCAACTCAGACTCCATCATAGATTGAGCCAAAATAGTTTGTTTCTTTGATTTCCATGAAACAGCGCCACCAGCTACGCTAAATATATAGCCCGTAGTTGCTTTGGAGTCATCTGAAAGGGTGTTATAATCAACATCGCTATATCCTTCAAGGACACCAGGAAACTTCTGCTAGTGTAAACCAAGGTTAATGGTCCTCTTAAGGTATCTCATAACCCTTTCAATAGCATGCCAATGCTCAATACTAGGTCTACTCGTAAATCTGCATAGTACTCCAACAACATAAGAAATGTCGGGTCTAGTGCAATCATTAGCATAGCGAAGTGTCACGCCCCAGCACTTTGCCCGACACTACTAGAAATAATTAAAATTCCCACCGAAATTTCCACTGAAAAAAATGGCCGAAAAAAGTCGGGTCGGAATCGGATTCCCACCGAAATTCCGACCGACAATTTGTCCACCGAAATTTCCACCGAGAGAGTCGGTGGAGAAATGAATTCCCACCGAGTGCATATTCGGTGGGAATATTCCCACCGCATACGTCGGTGGGAATATTCCCACCGACCGATGACCATTCGGTGGGAATTTATATATATTCAATTTTTTTTTTAATTTTTGAAATTTTTTTTTTTTTTTTTTTAATTTTGAAAAATAATTTTATTTTCAAAATTGTAATATGCATGAATTCCCGACAATATAAATTTACATTAAACTCATAACAAAATATTCAATTCTTACAAACTTAAATAATCAATTCTTGCAAAACCTAACAATTCTTACAAACTTAAATAATCAATCCTTGCAAAACCTAAATATTCAATTCTTACAAGCCATAAATATTCATAATCATCCTACAAACATTAAACACAGGGAAGAAGTGAATTTGTCCTTCAGGCTTTGTCTGTATCTCCTTAAATAAACTAAGATTGGGAAGTTTGGCCACCAGAGCTCCCAATTGACAAATGTTGAATATCTGACAATTTAAACACTAGTTAGTTAAAATAAAATCAATTCCCTACCTGAAAAACAAAGCAGATTAGTATGGAGTATAGCTCTGACTTACTTCCATCGGTTTTTCCCACCGACAAAAGCATTTTCACCCGATTCCTTAAGCTCGTCTCCAACCTTTACCTCCTATAATCATGAATAAAATTCACTGATATATAGATATAGAAAATTTTGATCACAGGTGTTGATTTTATTTAGTTGATGATGTAATAATAAAAGGATTAGTTAACAAACCAGGGCCTCCCCATCAAAGACGAATCTCACTCTCGTTGTCTGCAAGTCTGCAACAATTCACAGTTTAAGTGTTCATGAAAGAGGACATATAGGTGCAGCTTATGTAATCAGTGACAGTAAGAGTTACATTTCAGTAAACTAACTTAAGATCAGTCATTTGTTTAGTATGCTTAATCAGCAACCTCCATGTTTATGTTACCTACCTGAACTAAAAGAAGTAATCCAAGAAGGCCTATTGGGGATATGGTTTGATCCTAAATATTTTATTATGGCAAGATAGAAGTTATAATCCCATATGGATATGGTTTGATCCTAAATATTTTTGGTCACATTTTCTTAGAATATGATCTCATATAACAGTCATTGTTTGCATTTTTATTCTCACATGGTATTTGAAACTTTTTGTCCATATATATTATTGCTCTACCTTCGCATTTTTGATCCAAAATTACATGGAAATGAACCGACAAGACTAAAGTGTAAAATACTTAAAAGATTTTGGACTAATGTGAGAATAATAGTGATGAGAGTTCAATCCTACAATATTCAAAATGCAACTTCAGTTTCAATTATTCATAAAGCACACAACTTAATTATTTTTACTCGTACCCATCCCTCAGGTATTCTGAAATCCTGACAATTAGATGACATAAATTTCTTTGTGATAGCTATCTCAGGGCTTCTCCAACCGAAGCCGGCAGGCGGGCATGAGGGGGAGGGGGAGCCGCCTTCGGTTGGAGATGGGAAAGGGCAAGGAAGCGGTCAGTTTGGGCAGGGTGGGCAGGGGATTGGGGCAGACGTGAGGGAAAGCAGGCAGGGGATGGTTGACTGCCTGCTTGCCAGCCGGCAAACGCGCTGGCGCGGTAGTGGGGTGCGACGGTGTGCTGGTAGCTGCGGCGGTGGGGGGAGAATGTGAAATAAAATATTTTTTAGGGGAGAAAATGTTAAATAAAATATTATTTAGGGGTAGAATTTGAATTTTGGCCGAAGTGGAGGGGAGAAAATGTTAGAAAAAAAAGGTTTTGAAGAATGGCAAAACTAGCTTGTCCGAATTTAGCTTTTCGGACCGACATTCGTGTCCGCAGGCTCGCACGAGTCATCAAGGTTTGCACCCCCCCCCCCCCCCACTTTTGGTTGCTATTTGTTACACATCTTACTTGAGATATCATATATAAACCTCAAATTTTTTTGCTCATCTTTCTATGTGGGATAAATTTTTTTTTCTCTAATTCAAATGGTAATCTTTGAGTTTCAATTTCTCATTCACCGGTACTCCGATTCGAACATACTATATACCGTTTTAATCTATTCACGGAGTAGAATATAATTCCGCTAAATTTTACATATGAATGATTTCTTGGATCTCATAGAAGGGAACCATTAGAACGTACACTCGAACATACAATGTTCATTAAAGTAAGGTCAAGATGATTTGTAACGGCCCGGCTCCGCCGGTCCGTCGGATAACGGTCGAAAAATTATTGTTATTTTGAAAAAAAAGCGTTAAAAACATCGAAGCCCTTTTTTTTTTTTTTTTTTTAAACGAAAACGATAAATTAAAAGTTTTTCTTAAGAAACAATAAATTAAAGGTTTTAAAGCGGAAGCATTTAATCAAAGTATATCAAAATATTTTAACAAAATCAACCGAGAGAGATAATTAAGTAATTTATGAAAATCTTGAATCTTTGACAAAAATATAAATCAACTTTAACAAATCAAACATTCTAAACAAGATTTTAATCAAAATTGAAAAGAGCATAAATCGATCACAAAATATTACTACACTCCCGAATACTAGGGTGGGACCGCAACCGTGATGACCTAACCGTAACCCGACTATTATTTCCAGAACGCCTGAAACTGAAAAGAGTGAAACATAGAACGCATAAGTTGATCGTCCAACTTAGTGAGGCTATGAGTGAATTTGCATGGTGATGTGTGAATGCAGCATATATATAACATAATCATGTTATCAAACAAATAAACATATATTCAAGACGGAAGAAACACGGAATTCACATAACCAAGAATTGTTGATGCCGTCCTCCACTTACCCTCCATCCTCAGTCTGATATCCATCCAAACTCACCAAGTAAGGAGCGACCTTACTATAAAAAATGCATCGACATGTCTTTGCCGGAGTTCGTCCTTACTCCCCAAGTGTTCCTCCCCACTTGGTTTGTAAGGCCAGGCCTACGGGTAACCGTGACAATCCTGCCGGCCCTTGCCGGCCAGGTTGGCATCGGGTCCATATACCAATCAAAAGGGGGCCCACACAAAATCGGAAACAAACGGAAACATATAGTCGGAAACAAACGGAACATAGCATATCAAACATATTAACATATTATCAATATTTAATAACTTATCGAATGAAATTTTGGGTATCATAATAATTTCGAAAAATATATACGCAACTAGTAAATTCGGATGTAGCATGTATTTGGATAATCATGTTGAAATGCTAAGTGATTTCATGCGAGTAATGTTGACCTAATAAGTCAACCTATTCGTGACGACATGCAAGAAAAGTTAGAACAAAATTCATGCTTTGATTATTAAGAGCCTAAGTGCATGTTTGGACTCGATCTACAAGCACATCGGACCGACATACAAATTAAACACACAGCGCTCACCTTTGTCGCTTAGTATAGCGACTAAAACTCCACAAATGAAGCGTATCCGAAACCTGAGCAAGTACGTATACGACTTAGAAACATAACTAATGAAAATCCTACACAAGGATTTCCTACTAACACATCTCACAAAATTGCTTAGAACTTTCGACATCAACTCCACTTAAAAGTAATTATTTTCAAAACTCAAAATACTACTTAAATACAACAGCGCCAAAACAGCAAATTTTTACCTTCATTTTTCAGATTTACAAATCAACCCCTAAACTTTTATAAACATCCATTTTTCCGAAAAATTTGCAACAAACTTTAAATCAAAATATTTTTAACTAAACCCATATCAAAACTCAAATAAAAACATAGTTTTAAGTATCTTGTTACTTCAAAAATCAAATTTTTGAAATTCCCACAAGTTTAAAAACTTTTCAAAAATACCCTCATAGTTTCACAAACTTAATAAAATCAACTTCCTTGAAAAATAATTCAAGATCCATGCATCTAAGCAATATTTAAAAATAATCAAGCATATTTTTCACTATAAAACTAAGATTAAAAATAAGTTTTAGTAACTTTCCACCAAACTAACAATGAGAAACAAAAATTCTTTAATCATAAACTTTCTTCAAAAAAATTTACAATTTTTCAATCTAAAAACTAAAATTAATAAAACACTACTTCAAATCAATAAATCAAGATTTTATAAAAGAACTATGTAAAAATAGCGACAAAACAGCGCATTTGACCCCTTGTTTTCAGATTTACAAAAATAACCCCAAAAGTTTCAAAAACTCCATTTTTGCAAGAATCTCAAAGCAAACTTTAAAACAAATGCTTTTCAAATAACTTTATACCAAACATCAAACAAAAATTTAGATTTTCAGTCCATCTTACTCCCAATAAAAATTGCAGCCCTTAACCTTTCAACTTTTAAAATTTTCAAAAATACCCCCAAAGTTTTGAGAAAAATAAAAACATCAACTTTCTCACAAAAAGAAGTCAAGATCCAAACATATAAGAAATATTTAAACAAAACCAAAGCAAGTCACACTAAATATTACATATGAACTCAACAACTTATCACAAGGACAAACTAAACTTCTTCAACATATATTTTAAAGAGAATAAAGTAATATCACAAAGACTAAAGAACACATGAATAGATGTCTTTTTACCCAAAGCAACGAAGGGGGTGAAGATCTCTTCGTTTTCAGACCTCCGAAGGTGGTGGTGGCGGCTCCGGTGGCAGTGGTGGCGGCTCCGGTGGTGGTTCATAACAAAAGCCCTCAAATCCTTATTTTTCCCCAACTTCCAAGGACTGCCGATTCACTCTGGGAGATCCAATCGACGATCCGAACGGTCAATATGTAGCCCCATGTGTGAATAACCATCACGTAAAATTTGGGAATGATCCAACGGTGGACGAAGGCGAAATGGTCGGAAAACCGAGGCTGTGTAGTGAGAATCCGAAAATTCTCTTTCTAGTGTGTTCTCTCTTCTCTCTCTCTTTCTTATTTTCTTGATCTAAGTATTTTTAAGTTGTAAAGAAGATAATGTAGGTTTGAGGAGGATATTTACTAGGTTATGAAATCAGATTTTTAATGTATATACACATATACATACAATATGATAATGAAGGAGTATTATTACTCCACATTTTCCACCAATGCATGTCAACTTAGGTGGATGAGTTTATCTACCCAAGGGCATGCTTGAAAGCCCTAGGAGTGTGCAAGGAGAGAAAATGATTACTCTCCTACAAAAATCTGAAACTTTGGGCAAATTTACACTTTGCCCCCCGAAGTTTTGAAATCTTACATTTTTGTCCACAAAAACAAATTTTTTGTGCATCCAAGCCCAAAAATTTTCAAAAAGGTCTTGATCTTATTTTAAAGTAACTTTTGAAATTTTAATTATATCAAAGTTCATAAGATCACAAGATTTAGTTAATTTGTATATTTTAGTTCAAATTAATGCTTAACTTTGAAAATAAAATGTAGCACATAAATTTGGATTAAAAATCCAATCAAACGGGTTCGAAATTTTTGGGGCGTTACATGATTGCTTTGTTTCTGTATTGGAACATATATTTAATGAGCACACCTTTCAGTTTATTTGCAAAAGGACACTGACAATCAAAGTTTATGTTAATTGGTCTTGCATTGCATCATCATCAAACCATCTTTATTATTTTCCCATGGTTTGTGAAAAGAACTATATCTGTAGGTACGGTTCTATGCAAATAAAATCAGTTTCTAGACCTTGTGGCTTCTAAAGACTGGTTTAGTTGTTTATAACTTTATACACTATTTACCTTTTTGAAAAATTGTAGAATTATGAATTGATGATCATGGATTTGATTTTTATATATTGTATATAGGTTTCTTGAATTTGACGAGGGAAAGAAAAATATGTATGCTGTTATTCAGAAAATAAAGAATGTGTTCTGTGTACAAATTACAAAAGCAGTACCACTATTTATAGGTGAGACTAAAACAGTCCTAAGGCAAAAAGGAAACAAAAGAAAAAAGAAATAACTAATTAATAATCAACGGCAATAAGGAAATACACTAAACCTAAATTACACAAATTGGGGAGAACCAAATTACAATCAATTGATCCCTAATTTCTTCTCGTTTTCTTCCTTTGAATCTGCAAGTGAGATACTTGCATTTTTATCTTTGTAAATGTGATCCAATAAAAATGTTTCCCAAACTTCCTAAACAGCAATTTTATGGAATTTCACTTTGGTTTAGTCGTTTGTAACCATTTGTAAGCATGAGCTAAGAATTCTTCTTAAAAATACATAATACAACTCTAGAATCATTCATTTTCTTAAAAATACATAATACAACTTAAATAATATTATTCAATCTTAACCCTACAGTCCACGAGTCGTCCACAAGTGTTCGATTAAATCTTTTCTTAATTGACCATTGACATCTTTATTTCGAATACTAGCACGACGCCTCATGTACTCATCCAAGTTGAAATCCCCTGACCTTGTTGTTTCCATCTCTACAGTTGTAGAGGTATTTTTCTTCGATTGCCTGTAAATTTTAGCACGAGCTCTACGAGATTTATGAAGATCGGTCTCATCATCGCCTGAGTCCTCGTCAGCGTATTCGTCTCGTTCGTCCTCCACAATCATATTGTGAAGGACAATGCAAGTCAACATTATGTCTTGCAAATCTTCTATATCCCAACCCCTTCCAGGTTGTTTAATAATTGCAAAACGAGCCTGCAGGATTCCGAAGGCTCGTTCAACATCTTTTCTGTAGGACTCTTGCATTTGAGTGAACAATTTTTGTTTAGGGTTAGTAGGATTTCTAATTGCTTGCACTAACGTCGCCCAATTGGGATATATACCATCTGCAAGATAGTATCCCATGAAGTATTTGTTGCGATTCACTTCATACTTAACCTTTGGGCAATTTCCAGCCGCGAGGCTATCAAACAAGGGACTTCGGCCAAGGACAGTGATGTCATTTTGGGATCCGGGCACACCAAAGAAGGCATGCCATATCCAAGTGTCTGCATCAGCCACTGCTTCAAGAATTATCGTAGGTTTTCTTGTTCTACCTGAAAAGGCACCTTGCCATCCCGTTGGACAATTCTTCCATTGCCAATGCATACAATCAATTGACCCGAGCATTCCTGGGAATCCACGTCGTTCCGCTCTTTCAAGAAGCCTCTTGATATCTTCAGTGTTCGGTTGACGAAGGTAGGTCGTTTTGTATAACCGCAAAATCGTCTTGCAAAACTGGCGCAACGTTGCACATGCGGTTGACTCTCCCATATGGTAGGGTTCATCCAGAGCATCAGCGGGGTTTGAGTAGGCTAACATACGCATGGCGACCGTCACCTTCACTAGGGGTGTGAACCCTAGACGTCCCGCCCTATCACGTTTTTGTTGAAAATAGGGATTTTCATGCTCGCAAGCTTCAACCAAACGGAGGAACAATGGCTTTTTCATGCGAAAACGCCTTCGAAAGTCCTCGTCGTTATAAACAGGCCATTCGACGAAGTAGTCGCGCATGAGCGATTCGTGCTTCTCTTCGCGGTTCCTCGGTTTATATTCTCGTCCAGTTTGCGAGCCACCCCACACAGGTGTTACATCTCTCTTACGAAGAGTATATTGCCGATAATTTTCAATTATTTTTTGGAACTCTTCTTGTTGCTCCACTCCTTCATTTTCATTAACCATTGCATAATCATCCAAATTTATCGAACTTTCTCCAAAATTTTGATAGTAATTACCCGAACCTTCTCCTAAATTCGAGTAGTTATTCGAACCTTGTTCAAAATTCAGGTTGTAGTTAGTTGAATCTTGTTCAAAATTTGGGTAGTAATTACTTGAACCTTCTCCAAAATTTGGATAGTAGTTACCCAAATCTTCTCCAGAATTTGGGTAGTAGTTACCTGAACCTTCTCCGGAATCCATTGTATAACGAAAGTGTAAAAATCTGAAATATGAAAGTTGATGATTTAGAGAGTGTGAATTATATGGAAGGTGAAGAAAATAGATGAGTTAACTGAAAGATTGTGCCTATCTTAAATAGAGAATTTTCAGATGAGTGAAATCTGAAAAATCATCCACGTGTCATCGTCTCATTGGCTGGTCATATTTCTTGTAAAGATAAGATGAGTGAAATCTGAAAAATCATCCACGCTTCTTCTGCACACACTTTTTCTTTTGCAGATATCACATGCCAATGTTTCTTCTGTATGCAAATAATTGTACATGCAATGCATGTATCTCTGGTTCTCCTCCGTAGTGGCTAATCAATCAAATAAGTCTGACGAATAGACTTTGAATTTCACAATTCATGGTCTCTAATTGCATTTTCTGCCCTTGATTTCCTATTTGTATCCTTTGAACAATTAATAATGGTAAAATTGCAGAAAATGTCCCAAACTAATTACTGATTTTGGATTTTCGTCCCGAACTATTTAACTTGGCGAATTTCGTCCCGTAATTTAATATTTTTTTGGAATATCGTCCCAAACTAATTACTAATTTTGATTTTTCGTCCCAAACTATATCAATTCGTCAAATTTGGTCCCATAATTTACCATTTTGTATGAATTTAGTCCCAATATTAAATTTCTAATTTAATGAAAATGACGTTCAATATTGTAATTAATTTGGGATGAACTCTGCAATATTATATAGTTATTCATGTTAAAATTTACCATGTCATGACACTTAAGCTGCCATGTGATAATTCATCAACAAATGCGCAATTCCATCTTATAATTATGGTGGGACGATATTCCAAAAAAATATTAAATTACGGGACGAAATTCGCCAAATTAAATAGTTTGGGATGAAAATCCAAAATCAGTAATTAGTTTGGGACGATTTTTGCAATTTTGCCATTAATAATCAACAGAAAAATCAAAGAAGACTTCTCATTCAACAAAAGTGGCCATGAAAAATCAAACAAGTCTGCCACATAGATTTTAAATTTCACAATTCATGGTCTCTAATTGCATTTTCAGCCCTTGATTTCCTATTTATATCCTTTGACGCCTTTAAGATTTGAAATTGTCCATTCTCACTTGATTGCAAACTTTGTTGGCTAATCTCATCTCCTACAAGAAAACAAATCGAATTAGTGCCAAAAATCAAAGATTATTCTCAAAACTTGATTAAATTCGTGAATCGACTCTAAAAAGTGAAATATGTAATAGAATCTCAAACGACTCACAATTATTCAAGAAAAACACTCATTTAAGCCTAAAAGTTACACGCGATAACTCTATTTTCACAGAGTTATCAATATCACAAAAATACTATGCACACACTTTGTAAATAATTGGTACATATGACGTAAGCGCTTAGGTCATTCATCTTCAACCAAGCTTATCTCCAGAAGAAATTCACACGTCCAATGAGGCGGTGACAAGTGTATTATTTCCAGATTTCAGTTATCCACAATTCTCTATTTAAGAGAACCTCAAGCCTCTGCATAAATCACCAATTTCTACACCTTCATTATAAATCACTCTTCTCTTTACACTCACCTCTTTCTGAAACAATGGCTCCCAAGTTAAATTGGTCCATGGCCGAAGATGTAGCTTTAGCCAAAGCATACAGTGCAGTGTCATCTGATCCCATATCTGGCACAAATCAAAAACAACTAAGCTTGTGGGAAGCAATTGCCGAGGCAATGCAAACATTCCTAATCTCCGATGGATCATATCACGAGAAAAGATCCGCTGAAGCTTGCTCAAGTAGATGGAAAAAAGGAATAGTCAAATATTTAGCGAAATGGCACGAAGCACTGAATGAAGCTTATCGTCATAATACTAGTGGGGATAACCTATTGGGCGAGGTAAATGTTTTTATAATAGTAGTTCAATTGTTTCAAAATTTCTCATGATATTTGACAAATAATTATTGATATTTATAGCATCATTTGGCAATGCAAATCTATCAACAAAATGTGAAGCAGTCATTTCATTTGTCTCACGTTTGGGCGATTTGTCAAGATTGGCCCATATATAGAGTTATCCAGCCAAATAACTCACAAACAAGAGCAGATCCACTACATACCCACTCGCAGATGGAGAATGAAGGATTCAACACCCCACCAGGGTATTATCGTCCAGAAATTAATTTTCCGATTCCGGAGGCAATTGGGCAATGGCTTCGGTTGAAGATGGCCTCATAACCTCATTATTATTACTTATATATAAATATATATATATAATACACTATAATTGAAAAGTGATAAAAGTCAACATCACAAAACTTTACCATTAAAACTCAAACTGTGACATTTTCAAAAACATAATGTATCAAGGTAACTATAGTGCTAAAAAAGATATGAAGTTTATAATGCAAGCTAACAAATTAAGAGCCCTGGAAGATATCTCAACCATATTTTGCTTAAATTAAGTTTTAAAAAAACTCATTCTGCCTTTATCTCTTGCAGGCTGGTGGTAAAAAAATAATCAGATTTAGACAATAATGTAATCACAGATTTCTGAAAAAAAAAATGCTCAAAATATCAATTTAAATCACAACTTCAAAGAATAAACTAGCAACAATTATTACTACACGAATCAAAAACTGAATTTGTTCTCCACTCATTAAAGTCATTATACATTCATCATATATATACAGAATATATATAACCATCCCATCTCAAAATTCAAGATCTAGATCTAGATCTAGAACAAAAACATACATATGTAAAGAAAGACATATACCTCTAAATCTGGCTATGAAGAAGAAAGAATGGAGGTGCCTTCCAAGCGGTGGTGCTACGGCGGCGGTGATACTTCGCCGGTGGTGGTGTTACGTAAGTGGTGGGCACGCGGAATCGGTGGCTGCTGGTGGTACATACGGTGGCCGGTGCAAAGAAGAGTTACATAGCTAGCCTAGCTGCTGCTCGTACGATAGCCGGTGGTGTTGGTGGTATGGTGGCCGGCGCAAAGAGGAGTGAAGATGATGAAGAAATTTTTTTTTTTGAAAAAATATAGAGATAGAACTGCTAGATATAGTGTGAATCGGGAGGGGAGAGAAATAAATGTGGTATTCCCACCGCACAATCGGTGGGAATAATAATTGAATTGTTAATTTTCCTTAAAAATTTTAAATGAGTAATATTTAAGTAATAGTAGTATTTTTATTAAGAGTTACGGTTTTTATGATGTATTCTCGAATGTAATTATTTTCTTATTTAATAAAATTGTGTATAGTATTATCGATGTTTTTTTATGAAGTAATATTGTTTTTTATTTAAATAATATGTGAAAATTATTTAAATTGAAGTCTCGGGGTCGGCTCTATTAACTTTGAAAGTTTTTAGTTGAAGTCTCGATTGTAACCTGCTGTATTTTCCTAAATGTAGTTTCTATTCTATATATACTTGTACATGGCTAAACACTAGTAGAATAAGGTGAAATAATAAAACTGGTACTAGTCAAGCATTCCTCTTATTGTTTATTGAGTTGATAAAGAATTAAATGTATTATCGAATGCAAACTGTTTTATTGTTAAAATTAGAAAATAATTCGAGAATTACATCGAAATTATAGCATACACATCACCAGGATTTGTTTCGCTTGATTTTATATGTTTCATAAAAAAAAAGCTATTTTGCATTATATTATTAGTTTGAACAATTTAAAATAAGGGAATAATATATGAGTCTAATTAAAATCTATATCACACACATTTATGATTTGATTAAAAACTAAGATTTGACTTCAATATATAATTTGAATGAAGAAATTAATTTAATTATATATACTTGATCCATTAATTCTTTTTTATTCTTGCAGTAAACACCCATCACGATTGCTCGAAAAGAAAATGAAGGGTTACGCCTTATAACAATTTATAAATAGTTGCGCTTAGCTCTTGAAATTTAAATTTGTGATATTGCAGGACTATTTTTTTAATAAAATCCTAAAAGTATAGGGTTATTTATACAATTTTGAAGTTAATCCTCATGAATAATTTTTTCTTAAATAATATAATTTAAGATTTTGACATAATTCACTTTATAAATCATGACCATATCCACAAATATATAATCTCATATAATATACAAGTGTTGGATAAGGATGAAGATGAAGGCTCTGGAGACAATTTGTAAAGGGAGGTTTTGAAGGATTCCAAAACTTCAAGATTGGCTAAGTATGGAGTAACTTAGCTGATGATCCCTTAGAAGAAATTTTGACTAAGTAAAGAAGACATCAGAAGAGTCAAAGTTTCAAGGTCCAAGACTTCTGATCTGCTGAAGTAAAGTTATCAGACTGATGAAGATCAGCCGACTCAAATCAGATTTGTTCAAGTTTGAGATCAGCCGAGTTCGCCATCAGATTTGTACTTTCGTCAGCCAAGTGAAGAAGATCATGAAGTGTTCCCAACGGTAATAAATGCCCCTTGGAGTAATAAATGCTGAAGTACAAGGTTATTAAAGACAAATGATTGAAGAAATGCTTCGCATCAGCTGGGTGCATTTAATGCTGCCTGCAGAATAGTACTGTTCATAGTACGGACAGACTGCAAAAGAGCCGTTCGCGGATTTTAAGGACAAGTACTCGAGGAATTTGAATCTTGTCTCTCTTCAACGGACATTTTTCTATCCTCAAGTATAAATAGCTGAAAGAGACGAAGAAGAAACAAGCAACACACTTTCTGAGAGAAACTTTCGAAGCAAAATTCTTTAAGTCTCAAGAACAGCTCACTCATCAGCTGAGTCATTTGTTGACGAAAGCAGAGTTGAAGAATCAAGAAAAATACATCTTCTGAGTGATTTTGTAAACAAAAGTGTTGTGCGGAGTTGTGATCCATCTTAGTGAGTGATCAAACTTCAGAGAATAGGTCTTCTGTGTGATTTCCTATTGCGAACTTGTGGTCGTTTCATTTGTTGTTCGACGCAAGCAGAGTATACTGTAAACTTTGTGATTATAGTATAACCCAAGATCTGTGTGACTTGGAAGAGTGGACTAAAGGATATTCAAATCCATATAACCACTATAAAAATTACTTGTGTTTTTACATTGCCTTTAAATCTGCATATTTTCTGTTTGCATAAAAACACATTTAAGTTAACTGTTTGAAAAGGAATTAAAAAGGAGTTTATAAAACTGGGGAAACATTTTTCAAACTACTAAGACTACTTGTGAAAAACACTTTGAAAATCCGCTGCAAGTACTCTAAGTATTAAAACTGATTTTAGCAAAATCAGCTAAGTAATAATCAGACGAGTGGTCAACAAGACTGTTCAAAGATTTGTTCGCGAACAGAACTGTTAATAACTAATCTGATCAGCTTAGTCTGTTCAGTTAAAAGTAAAAGTTTTAAAGTTAAATTTGAAGAAATTTTTTAAAGAGGTTTATTCACCCCCCCCCCCCCTCTAAACCTCTTCTGACCACTTGGGACCAACAAGTGGTATCAGAGCGGGTGGTTCATTAGAATCAGCTGCCTGATCAACGAGCTTGATCCAAGTGTTTTTCAAAGGTTTTCAAACTTTTTCAAAAGAGCATAATTTGAAAAATCAAAACTTTTTGAAAAATGGATTGTATCAGTCATGTTCCCCACATTGCTGGTATGTCCTTTGAGGACTGGAAGATTAGAATGGAAATCTTTCTAGCAGCCTATAATGACAACATGTACACATGTATCATTAAAGGTCCATTCAAATTCACCAAGACCATCATAGTAGATGAAGCTGAAATGGTGGTGGAAAAAGATCTGACAGAGATGACAGCCGAGGAAATAAAGCTGTTCAATCTGGATAAAGTTGGCCGTTTCATCATGACCAAAGCCCTGGATAATGATCGGTTTGACAAGGTCAAACATTGCAAAACTGCAAAGGAGATGTGGGACAAGGTTCGTGACATGAGTGAAGGAAACGACGCCATCAAAGAGCATCAGCTCAGTGTTGCCTTGGAGAAGCTGGACAACTTCAAGATGAAATCTAGAGAGACCATTGATCAGATGGATACCAGGTTTACCAGAACATTGAATGAAGTTCTAAAGCTGGGAAAGACCTTTACTGACAAGGAGATCACCGTCAGAGTCCTAAAGGCCCTGCCCCCCAAGTTCAATATGAAGGTGACAGCTATGGAAGAATCAAGAGATCTGGGGAAGATTTCTCTTACAGAGCTGTTTTCCGTACTCAAGGCATTCGAGTATAAACTGCCTAGAATGGGTATTGAAGAAACCTCAACTTCAGGACCCACAGCTGCCTTAGTTGCTGCTGAAAACACCAGGAGACCAACACATAGAAGTCAAGATGTGGACTCATCTGATGAAGCATCACTACTCAACAAGAAGGAGTACACTGCTGGAGATGTAGCATTATTGATGAACAACTTCAAGAAGTTCTATAAGAGAAAGATGAAAAACAAATACAATCATGCTGCTTCTATTTCTAAACCTAACTCTTCTTCTCAAGAAAAAGATGATTATAAAGCAAAACTAATGTGTTATAACTGCAGGAAATTGGGACATTTCATCAGGGACTGCCCATATCCAAAAGCAGAAAAATACACTGAGGAAGAGAAGAGAATCAGAAAGGAAAGAAAGCATCAAAGAGGAAAAGCAATGGTAGCTGAAGCAGAAAAGCTTGCTGCTGTCTACTCATCTGATTCAGATTCAGACACGTCTGATGAAGAATCTTCTGATGAAGAGAAACCTGCTCTCCTCTGCCTGATGGCTAAGGAATCTGATGACTCCGAGGATGAGGTAACTCCTCAAAATAATGAACTGTTTGATTCTCTAGAGCAAATGATGTTAAATAATACTACTATTGCTGGAGAATTTGTTAAGCTTAAGGAAGAGATGAACTTGCTAAAAGAGCAAAATAACTCACCGAAACTTAAAGCTGAAAAGCCTAAAGAATCAGCTGAGTATAAACAGCTTGAGCAAGAGCATGAATCTCTGAAAGCTGAATGTGAGGTCTATAAAGGAAAAATCATAGAACTTGAGAAAATTATCGAGTCTCATGATAAGTCAACTGTTGCATCCATGCCTACATCTAGTAAACAGGAGACACCTTTAGAAAAGGATAAATTAGAATTGAATCATACTGAAAAATTCATATCTGCTGACAATAGTAAGGTCATTCTGTATGTTCAAACTTCTAAACCTACCTCATCTGAGAAAGTGGTAAAGGAGAAGAAATCTCCTAAAGCTAAAAAGAGCAAAGAGCCTAGTGTAGGAAAACAGACTAGTAAACCCAAACAGAAGAGTCCTAGGAAGTCTTCTGATAAGGTTAAGACTAATCAGACTAGTGAGAAAACTAAGTCGTCTGTTAATGAGCAAACTATTAGTAAACCAAAGAAGCATAAGAACAAGAAAAATCAAAATGCTTGGTATGGAAATGAGTCATATTATGTGCAACCTGCTGCATATCATCCTATGTATCATGCACCTCAATTTCCTAGTTACTATGCACCTTATCCTGCTCATCCAATGCATGCATATCCTGCTTATCATGCACCTTACCCTGCTTATGAACATTATTCTTATCATACTGATCATCAACATGACTTATCTGATAATTATGATGAAAATAAAACTGTTCATGCTCCTGTCAAAACTCAGAAACCTAAGAAGCCTAAGAGTTCAACATCTTGGGCTGTCAAAGGTGGAACTAATCCTTCAGGACCCTCTCAATAAGGGTACCTAAAACAATTTTATTTTTGTTTTGTAGGATAGGATTAGGAGTAGGAGTAAAGTAGAGAAGATTTGGTACTTGGACAGTGGATGTTCAAGACACATGTGTGGAAACATACATGAGCTGACTGATGCAGTTGCTGTGGATGGTCCAAAGGTTACTTTTGGGGACAGCAAAGAAGGCAAGATTAAAGCTAAAGGAAGGTTAATCAGAGGAAACATAGAGATATCTGACGTCTCATATGTCAAAGGCCTCAAATATAATCTGCTAAGCATAAGTCAATTTTGTTACAAAGGATATTCAGTTATCTTCTCAACAGATAAGTGCTATGTTGAACAGATTGGTACAAAGAAGGTAATTTTATCTAGAAGACGACAAGGAAATATCTACATAGTCGACTGGAATTCTGCTGACAAGAATTCAAACGTTTGTTTGGTGGCATATGCACGAAGTGAAGTTAGTTGGCTATGGCACAAAAGGATGAATCATTTAAACTTCAAGACCATCAACAGATTGATCAAGAATGATTTGGTAGAAGGGATTCCTAAAACAGTCAGGAGCAAAGATAAGCTCTGTGACGCCTGTCAGAAGGGTAAACAAATCAAGTCATCGTTCAAAAGCAAGAAGCACCAATCTTCTGGAAGGATATTGGAGCTGCTACACATGGACTTATTTGGACCCATTGATCCAGTCAGCAATGGTGGAAAGAAATACTGCCTAGCTGTTGTGGATGATTATTCAAGATATACTTGGGTGATTTTCATGAAGAAGAAAAGTGAAACCAAGGAACATCTTACAAATCTGATGGAACTGATCCAGAATGAGAAGAGTATCAAAATATTAAAGATCAGATCAGATAGAGGGACAGAGTTCACAAACTCTACTGTTGAAGAGTATTGTAACATCAAAGGAATACATCATGAGTACTCTGCTGCCAGAACCCCTCAACAGAATGGTGTTGCTGAAAGGAGAAACAGAACACTGAAGGAAGCTGTCAGAACCATGATAGCTGAAGCAAAGCTGCCACAAAGATTTTGGGCAGAAGCAACAAATACAACATGTTTTACCCAAAACAGATGCATGATCAACAAGCACCAAAACAAGACTCCATATGAAGTTTGGAACAATAGGAAGCCAAACATTCATTACTTTAAGATTTTTGGTTGTAAATGCTATGTTTTAAATAATGGTAAAAATCACCTTACTGCATTTGCAGAAAAGGCTGATGAAGCTGTCTTTGTAGGATACTCATCTGTTAGTAAGGCTTATAGAGTTTTCAATAAAAGAACATTACTAATAGAAGAATCCATTCATGTAGTATTTGATGAGCCAAGTCAATCTTCTGAAAAGAATCAAAATGTTAATCATGATCTGTCTACTGATTTACAGAAGATGAATGTTGGAAGGAATGAAGAATATGTACCCATCATACTACCTGATCTCAACTCAGCTGATAACTCAAGTGCTGTTCAAAATCACAGAGCTGATTGTCTAACAGACGAGTTGCAAACAGCTGATAGACCAGAGACTGTTCAACAGACGGCAAATGTTCAACAGACTACTATTGTATCTCCAACAGTAGTGTTGCAAGATCAAGACAAAGGACAACATTATGATTTGCAACCTGATCTCAGATGGCTCAGAAATCACCCACCTGAGTTAGTGATTGGTGATCCTTTAGACAGAGTGAAAACAAGAAGAGCTGCTGCACAAGATGCTATGTTTGCTAGTTTTCTATCTCAAATTGAGCCTAAACAGATTGAAGAAGCTCTCAGTGACTCCAACTGGATTGAAGCTATGCAGGAGGAGCTATATCAATTTGAAAGGAATGAAGTCTGGTACTTAGTTCCTAGACCAAGTCATCAAAGAGTCATTGGCACTAAGTGGGTATTCAGGAATAAAATGAATGAAGATGGTGAAGTCACCAGAAACAAAGCAAGACTAGTGGCCAAAGGTTACTGCCAAGAAGAAGGCATTGACTTTGATGAAACTTTTGCACCTGTAGCAAGACTAGAGGCAATCAGACTCTTTCTTGCCTACGCTGCTCACAAGAATTTCACAGTCTATCAGATGGATGTGAAATCAGCTTTTCTCAATGGAGAATTGCAAGAAGAAGTTTATGTTGAACAACCTCCTGGATTTGAAGTTTATCAAGAAGAGGACAAAGTATATCGTCTGAAGAAAGCTCTTTATGGACTGAAACAGGCTCCAAGAGCATGGTATGATACTTTATCTGACTTTCTTTTAATTAAAGGATTTCGCAAAGGTAAAGTTGACAAGACCTTGTTCACTATTGAATGGGAAGAACATATTTTGCTTGTGCAAATTTATGTGGACGATATTATTTTTGGTTCAACTAATCAACAGATGTGTGACAAGTTCTCAAAGCTGATGCAGAACAAGTTTGAAATGAGCATTATGGGAGAACTTAACTATTTTCTTGGTTTGCAAGTTAGACAGTTGCCTGATGGAATTTTCATCAGCCAAGCAAAATACACAAAGGATCTGTTTAAGAAATTTGGTATGGAAACTAGCTCTACTGCTACAATTCCAATGTCTACAAGTCTTCGTTTGGATAAAGATGAAGATGGCAAATCAGTAGACATAACCAAATACAGAGGCATTATAGGGTCACTGTTATATCTAACAGCCAGCAGACCTGATATCATGTACTCTGTTGGGGTCTGTGCAAGATTCCAATCAAACCCCAAAGAATCTCATCTCTTAGCTGCCAAGAGAATATTGAAATATATTAAGGGCACTCAAGAATTGGGATTGTGGTACCCTAGAGAGTCTGGATTTGAGCTTATTGGATATTCAGATTCTGACCTTGCAGGCTGCAAGATTGACAGAAAAAGCACAACAGGTGCCTGTCAATTCTTAGGTAGTCGTCTGATCTCATGGATGAGTAAGAAACAGACTTCAGTTTCTATATCTACTGCTGAAGCTGAGTATATAGCTGCTGGAGCTTGCTGTGCACAAATCTTATGGCTGAAACATCAACTAGAAGATTACAATATCAAAATCAGTGGAATACCAATCTACTGTGACAATACAAGTGAAATCAGTCTCACTCAGAATACTACAAGTCATTCAAGGACTAAACATATTGAGATCAAACATCATTTTATTAGAGATCATGTGGAGAAAGGAAATGTCATAATAGAATATGTGTTTACTGAAAATCAGATTGCTGACATCTTCACAAAACCTCTAAGTGAGACAAGGTTTTCAACTCTAAGAGCTGAACTGGGATTATTAAAATTAGATGCATAAGCTGAGGGGGAACTCATCAGAAGACTAGAGTTCAACAGCTTACTCATCTTTCTTATCTTCAAGGATTAACTTTCAACAGACTAGTTAACTTATGAATTCTTAAACTCAGGGGGAACGTGTAAGACTAGCGGTACTTCTGAATTAAAGATGAAATTTGTTAATGACAGTTAGTTGAAGTTATGTTTTCAACAGAAGACTTAACTATCGAAGATCAAGACTATTTTATCTAGCTGGATTGACAAACAGCTGAGGAAGGTTATCAGCTATTGGCATTCTCTGATAACAGCATTGTCATCAGGACAGTAGTCCATCAGATAAGTGTTTATTATACTCATCTGATCACTTAAATAAAAGCGAGCTATTTAAAACGTTTTATTCAAAACACGCTTTTATAAATAAATATCGGGCGGTACATATTCCCGCTCTTCATTAAAATATCTTTTGAATTTGAAAGGTCGTAACAGAAGCAACACGATCATCACTGACAGAAAAACGAATCTAACGGTTGGCGGATATCACGGAAACCGACATACCCCAACTCTATAAATTCTCATCTGATCAGTCGAGTCATTCTTTACGCACCCTAAATCTTCAAAAGTACTTGTGAGAATTTCTAGCAATTTTTCTGCAAAAACTTTCTTCGTTTTTCTTCCTAACTCCTACAGATCTGAAATGGCTGCTGAAGGGATGTATCTCGTGTATGGTTCCTACTACCAATCCGGTACGGATCTGATGAAAGAACTGCTGGAAAAGTTCAAAGCTGCTTCGCTGGTGAACTTCATGGAAAATCACGAAGGAGTTATCTGGACTGACCAGGTGATGGAGTACTACAACACAGCGAAAGCTGACTACAACTCACTGGAGATTAAGGCTACAGTGGGAGACAAATCTATCACCATCACTCCTGCTGTTCTTCATGAGACGTTTGGGCTTCCTAACCATGGAAGACATGACGTCACTATACTGACAGAGGACAAGCACCAACAGTTCTGGGCGATCTGCGCCAAAGAGGGAGAAGTGTTTTCTGGAAACATAAGGAAGAAGCAACTGAGGGATGAATATCAGCGGATGGCTGATATGGTATCAAAACTGATTGAAAATTGCACTTTTTCTCTGGATGCTGTTACGATGAAAAGATTCAGCATCATGGCTGCCATTTACTATGGAATGGAAGTCAACTGGTCCATCATAGTATGGTACATCTTAGCTGATTTCCTGGATGACAAGAAAGGAAAGGGTCCTCACACCAACCACAGGATTACGATCAGTTATCTGCTGTCCAAAATGGGTTGTACTATGACGAACGGCAAGGAGATTCACAAGTCTAAGGCCATGAACAAATATCTGCCAGTTCTGAAGAGGAAGGCTGATGAGCCTGAGGAAGCTGATGATGAGGGACAGAAGGAAGTCCCTGCCAAAAGACAAAGAAGATTAGTCAAAATAGCTAGCCTGGCTGTTGAGACTAAAAAGAAGAAGGCTGCTGATGAGCCTAAAAAGAAAGAAGCAATGCAGATGGAGAAAGTGACTTCTGCTACTGAAGCCACTAAGATCATTGAGAACATAATCGCTGATGTAAGGACTGGATCCCCTGCATCACCATCAAGAACTCCATCAGCAGAGAAGCCTGCTGAAGGTATCTCTAAAAGAACAAGAAGCCAACAAAGAGATACAGCTGCTTCAAACTATCGTGAAGTAAGAACCAAGAAATCTGCAAGGAAGCAGATGTCCTTCATAGAGAAAGAGACTGAGTTGGTGGACTTGGTGAGATCAAGTCCAGAATCTGCTGAAAGACCAGTTGAAGCTGTTGAAGCCTCTACTGTTGACAAAGCTGATGATCAACAGATTACTCAATCTGCACCAACTGCTGAGGCTGCTCAACCTCAAGAAGATCCAGATGTTCAAATCATACATCCTATAGCTGCTGATCCCATATCATCTGTTGGACCAGCCCCTGCTGATAAAGGCAAAAGAAAATTTGTGCTAAGGAAAAAGAAAGTTTCCAAAGCTGACAAGAAAGCAAGGGAGGAAGCTGAACAGAGGAAACATGATGAATTGGAAGAAAAGAAAGCCTTAGAGCTAAGTAAGGCTCAAGCTGAAAAGGATGAGGCCAGAAGAAGAATGTCTGAAGCAGAGAGAAAAGCTGCTGAGGATGCTGAACTGGCCATGGTGATTGAAAAGAGCAAGACTGATGCCTATGGACCTGTCCATGGAGGTGGCATCAATATTGGAGAAGGCAAGAATGAAGAAGAAGACAAGAAAAAGATCTTACTGCCTGCCCCCAAAGTCAAGTCCAAAGACAAATTTGAAGTCAGAAAAGCCTTTGAGATAGTATATGCTGATAAGGAGCTTTTCAAGAAGTTTGAGAAGTCCTTAGCTTACTATGATCAAAAGCTAATGCTAAGGACTCTGTTCAACCAGGAGAAACCAAGGTACATCAGTTGGAGAGACAACAGGTTGAATAAGTCAATAGCAGAACTTCAAAGCATGAAGGAGTTGGTTGATGAAGAACGTTGGGTTCTGACTTGGCTGAAGACAAACTCCATTCAAAAGGCCCTAGATCCCAGCTATGTAAGAGATGTGATGCATAGTTATGCAAAAGGCTTTGCATTGGAGGAGGCCAAGAAAATTAAAAGCACCCTGCCTGATAAAAAGAAAAAGTCTGAAGATGCTGAAGAAAAAGCAATTAAGTTTGCTGTTATGGCTGCCCTGAAGAGATGGGCTAAAAAGTCAAAGTATCAGCAAGGCTGTTCAAGTGACTTGCCACTGCTGCCAAGTATTCAGCAAATCATTTTTGGCAAGGAAGTGCAACCATTCTATGAAGTGCCAAAGGGGAATAATGCCTTTGTTAACCCCTGGATCATTGTGAGGCAAATCAGACAAACTACTTGTTTCAATGATGATAGCACCATCACAAATTTGGTCTATGATGATGTTACTGATGAACCTAAAACTGCGGACAAGCCTGAAGTCAAGTCTGCTGATCAGATTGAAGACAAGCCTGCTGATCAACCTGCTGATCAAACTGCTGATCAACCTGCTGATCAAAATGCTGATAAGTCTACTGATCAGACTGAAGACAAGTCTGCTGAAAAGGCTACTGATGAACCCTTAGCCATTGAGTGGAAAGCTAAGGATTCTGAAGATCATCAAGACGACAAGATGGAAGATATTCCTGTCCACCAGGAAGTTGAAGAAAGGGATGAAGCTGCTGCTTCTGTTTCATCAGCTGATAAACATTCATCACTGATGGAAGCAATCCAGATGCTGATGGAAAATCAACTAAAGGAACTGGAAGAGAAGCATCAACAACAGCTGTTGAAGGTTAAAGAGGAGCTGAAGACAGAGCTTAAGGAAGAATTGACAGAATCAAATAAGCTTCAGCTGGAAACTGTGCAACAGTCTACAGAAAAGATCATCAAGACTGAAATCACAAGTATTCCTATTCCTCAAGATCATTCCTTGCAGTTAGTGAACAGCTTAAATGAAATGAACAGAAATGTGGAGGATGTGAAGAGTGATGTAAATCATCTTCATGCTGCACTTACAAGAGCTGAACACAAGATCGCTGATCTGACTGCAACCTTCATCAAAGTCAGTGAAGAGGAGAAGGCAGTCAATTTAGGAATGTTGCATGAAGTGGGAAGTGTTGTACAGGCTGTTCAAGAAGAAATTGCAACTGTAAACCTGAATATTGACTACTTCAATGACAAGACTGACATCATCAGCACGGATATTCATAATCTTACAGCTAGTCACGATGTTGTCAATCAGAATCTCAAGGCTTTGTGTGCTGAAGTGAAGATTCCAACAGTTGCGCTCAACCCTGCTGTTGCACCTTCTGATGTCATCAAAACTGATGATGACAAAAAGGGGGAAGATGAAAGGGAAGAAACAGCTAAGGAACCTGCTGCTGAAGAAACAGCTAAGGAACCTGCTGCTGAAGAAACAGCTAAGGAAACTGCTGCTGCAACTATTGAAGCCAAGGAAACTGAAGACACGGCTGACAAGACTGAAGAAAATCCTGGAAAGGTAGAAGAAGAAGAAAAGATTGAAAAAGAAACTACCAAGTACAAGGAGACTGAATCTGCCAAGAAAGCAATGGAGCTGATTAAAGAGCAGCAACTCAAAGAGAAGATGGAAGCTGCCAAAGCAATCTTGGAAGAAGAAGCTGATGAAGACGAAGATGACGAAGAGTCATCCTATGAGTATGTAGAAGAGCTTGAAGGATCAGATGAAGAAGCTGATAGTTAGAAATTTTAAATTCATTGTAAACAGTTTACTTCTATCTATTCTTCAGAAATCTCATCTGATGAACTTGTACCTTGTAACTCTTTTTCAATATTAATGAAAAGTCAAGTTCAATCCAATAAACTTTTTCTATCTCAAAAAATTTTGAGGATTACACTCTTTAGCTTAGGTATTTAACAGGTACTTAGCTGAAGTTTTGTCATCATCAAAAAGGGGGAAATTGTTGGATAAGGATGAATATGAAGGCTCTGAAGACAATTTGTAAAGGGAGGTTTTGAAGGATTCCAAAACTTCAAGATTGGCTAAGTATGGAGTAACTTAGCTGATGATCCCTTAGAAGAAATTTTGACTAAGTAAAGAAGACATCAGAAGAGTCAAAGTTTCAAGGTCCAAGACTTCTGATCTGCTGAAGTAAAGTTATCAGACTGATGAAGATCAGCCGACTCAAATCAGATTTGTTCAAGTTTGAGATCAGCCGAGTTCGCCATCAGATTTGTACTTTCGTCAGCCAAGTGAAGAAGATCATGAAGTGTTCCCAACGGTAATAAATGCCCCTTGGAGTAATAAATGCTGAAGTACAAGGTTATTAAAGACAAATGATTGAAGAAATGCTTCGCATCAGCTGGGTGCATTTAATGCTGCCTGCAGAATAGTACTGTTCATAGTACGGACAGACTGCAAAAGAGCCGTTCGCGGATTTTAAGGACCAGTACTCGAGGAATTTGAATCTTGTCTCTCTTCAACGGACATTTTTCTATCCTCAAGTATAAATAGCTGAAAGAGACGAAGAAGAAACAAGCAACACACTTTCTGAGAGAAACTTTCGAAGCAAAATTCTTTAAGTCTCAAGAACAGCTCACTCATCAGCTGAGTCATTTGTTGACGAAAGCAGAGTTGAAGAATCAAGAAAAATACATCTTCTGAGTGATTTTGTAAACAAGAGTGTTGTGCGGAGTTGTGATCCATCTTAGTGAGTGATCAAACTTCAGAGAATAGGTCTTCTGTGTGATTTCCTATTGCGAACTTGTGGTCGTTTCATTTGTTGTTCGACGCAAGCAGAGTATACTGTAAACTTTGTGATTATAGTATAACCCAAGATCTGTGTGACTTGGAAGAGTGGACTAAAGGATATTCAAATCCATATAACCACTATAAAAATTACTTGTGTTTTTACATTGCCTTTAAATCTGCATATTTTCTGTTTGAATAAAAACACATTTAAGTTAACTGTTTGAAAAGGAATTAAAAAGGAGTTTATAAAACTGGTGATCTTACGTGTTTTCGTTAGTTCGATCAAGGGTGGGATGTAACTCAATGATGACAATAATAAAATAAAGCAAAGATCAAAGTAATTGTATTCGAATTGAATGAGTACAAATACAAGTATTCAAAGGTCCTACTCGAGCATTATAGGATGCCGTACAAGCTAGAGGGTGAAACATGTATGTGAAAGCCTATACTAATATTCTCCAGAAAACCCGAGCAGCAGTCTCAAGGCTAGTGCCCATTGGGAAGTCCTTGGTTGTGTAATAAATGCATGGAGTATTTATAGCCAAATTGGAGTGCTTGGGCCTGGGCTCGGCCCAACAGTGCCCTTCTATCTATGGCTTTCTAATGTGCTCGGAACAATCATCTTCATGCTTTGGTTCGGCCTTTGGTCCCTGGTGACATGGTTCGGTGCTATTCGAACCGCGGTGAGGCTAGGAAAACAGGGGATCCGAATTACCCCTCATCAATACTCCCCCACTTCTCGAGTGTGAAGCGAAGCAAGCGCTCGAAGAAGTACAAAATACGTTCCATGCTATAATGAGACGAGCCATTCAGAATGTCTTTAGGATATGCCTCGTTAAAAACCTGACTCGGAAAAACCCATTGGGATAAAAACCGAGCTAGGGAAAAAGAGTGCATATATAAGAAAACATACTTTGGCGCGTTCTGAAGTTACCCTTATTGGAGGATGTTGAAATAATAATATCCTTTCGGATTCCAAGATGCGTTGTTCGATCCCTATATGGATGCTTTTCAGAATTTCTGATTATAACAAGGAGGGTCTCCGAGATCCTTGGGAATAGAACACAAGGACAAATTCCGCAGTTCTGAAAAAGGAAGGATCAAAAAGGCTATTTGAGAGGAAAAACCCAAAGTTTTTACCCTTGGTAAGTTCAATCGTCGCGGTTACTCGGGGACCTCTTTGCAATTTTACCTTTTTAACCCCGTATATATATGTTGACCCGTTGAAAAATTACTTCCACGTTATATTTTCTCTTGAGCTCGAAGTGTTTTAATCGAAAAGGTAGTTACTTTAGCATAATCATCTCCGAATTCATAATGTCAAGTTCTAGAAGTTCAAAGGGCAAGAATAAGGTCGAAGAGAGCCAAGAATCTGATCCCTTGTTTAAGCTTGTAGATGACTTTGAAGATGGGGAATTTCATCAAGACGGCGAAGACGACGATCCGAGCGAGGATCTCGAAGAGAATGAGGTCGACAAACGTAGTATCGGCGAAGGTGCTTTTGTCAGGATCTTTAAACATACGCAAGCCTCACAAGCCGTAATCTCAGGTAAGTCCGAGCTTCCCGCTAGTGAAACTTCCTGTTGTTTTTCAAAAAAGGATCGCGCTCACCTCGAGGCGGATTTTGGGAAATTTCTTCCCAAAGGTTTTTCGATTGTCGTTCCTTCTTACACCGAACGTGCCACTAAGCCCCCTGCTGGATGTCAAGCCTTTTACGAGGGACAATTTTTCTGTGGTTTACGTATCCCGTTCGTTCCTCTTATCAGAAATGTCCTGAATTTCTTTTCGCTTTCCCCGGCTCAGCTTCTCCCGCACTCCGTTGCATATATACTAGCGTTTTGCACTCTTATGGAGGCGAAAGGAGAAGAAGCTTCCTTTAGCAACTTTTGGCAGATATTCCGAATGGATCCCTGCAAGGGTTCGAACATAGGTTTTGTGTCCGTTCGTCCGAGGTCTAAACGGCATTTTCTTACAAAAATAGCAACAGAGAAGACTTTAGGTTAGAAGAGGAGATTCTTTTTCGTGAAGGGCCCTGACGTTCCTATTTCAGAGGGTAGTTCGAAAACAAGACCTTATCGATGGGATGGCGCAAATACTTGGACATACGGTTCTCGCAGAATAAAAGAAAAACTTAGCCATCGTCTTTCTGATGAACTCCTGGGGCGATTGGAGTCTAACCCTTATCAAACTAGGTACTTGGTTCAAGAAGGCGTTTTGCGATTGGCTGGGTTGAGCCGTTGTGACTATCCCGCCCCGGCAATCAAGTATCCCAATCCATCCTCTAAAGGATCTCGTACGCAAACTAATGTCCTGCCCACCTCTGGTGCTCCGCCCCACGAGATTCCTTCTTTGAGTAAGCTCCTTGTCTTCTGTCTACTTTGAGGTTTATCCGAATAAGTCTCTTTGTCTAAATCCGTGCCTGATTTGTATTACTCCGCAGGTCGAATCGTCGAGAATTTTCGAGTGTCCGCCGCCGGCTTGGTTGGAAATAAACCATTTTATTTTGAGCCATCACCACGTACTTCCGAGAGGACTGCGGACGCACATAATATAGGTGGGAACTCAGTCGTTATAGCAGCTACGCTTCCTGATTTGAGAGGGGTTGGTACTATGAGTTGCCTGAATTCTGCCACTGTCGGGCCTCTTCGAGCTCTGTTTTCCCCAGATACTTCCGTTCTTTCATCAGTTGGCTATAGCCAGCACTCTTGGAATCGAATTCAGGGCGTCCAGGAGTATGAGAAGCTCCTAAATCGAAAAAGAAATGCTGGAAATCCCGGGCCCTCGAGGAGGGTAAAACCTTTTGGTATGAAATCTGACTCAGTTCCATGTCGAGAAGGTAGGTCGGAGCCTGATGTGGCAGACTTTATGGAAGAACATCTTCGAGGTAGCAGAGCTGTTGGATACCCTGAAGATGGCACCATTCTGACTGATTTGGATACGGGTGGGGAGAACGAGTTTGATAAAGCCACTAGGATTTACATGGCTAGTCGGTTTAAACGGGACATTCTGCTTCAGTCCGTTAAAGGGGACTTTGAGGTTCTAAGTGACTTCTCCAGGACGTACCACGAGGTAAAAACATATCTTTCGACCAACTATTCTTTCCTTAGTGCCCTTAATATTCATGTGATATCTCTTCTTACTTTTTTAGGTCGGAGATCTCTTTGCCACCCAAACATATCGCTTAGCCTTGCTGGAACAAGAGTCGCAGGATGCTCATGATGCATATGCGCAAATTTTCGTCGACAATCAATCTCTTCGATCTCAGTTAGCAGAAAGTCAGCAGGAACTAACTCAAATGAAGAAGGAACTTGAAAAAGCTACTAAGAAACGTTCCTCGTCCGTGGAAGAAGATTTGCTGGCGTCTGTTACAGAGAGAAGTGCCCTCGAGGAAGAGCTGAAGAAAGTAAAGATAGAACTCGAACTAGCGAAGCAAGACTCCGAGCGTGCATATGCACAAGGTCGGGAAGAAGCCGAGATCCCTGCCATACGAGAATTCTTGGAATCCCCTGTCTTAGATCCTTTAGTTCAAAGGAAAACGGGAGAAATTCTTCAGACGATTTTTTATAAAGGGGTTCAACAATTAGTCGCGGCCGAGAAAATTCCGGACGACATGGAGGAATATTTCAAGTATATGGACCCTTTCAAGAACGCTGAAGGGAAGGATTATAAAACTTCCTCTCTACCCAAGGCTAATACTAACTGGCAGGAACATCGCTTTGCCCCCTTAGTCGAGGAGTATGGCATTCCGATGCCTAACCCTGATGTGCTCGAGTACTCCTGCGACGATCCTTCTAATGTGTCCGGGGAGGAAGATAAAGATGTCAATATAGGCAATGCCCCGGATATGGGAGACGGTCGATCTTTCGATCAAGCTGGGTAATTATCTAGCTTCATATATATATCGTCTGATCTTCAGTTTAGCGAGTTACTGGGATTGAGTAAGCCGGAGGGGGCGCTTCAAGGTTCTTTAGTTAGGAATCAATTGTATTTACTCATGTAACCCAATTTTGTAAACGAGTTAACTTTATATTTCTTGATTTGATTCGTGTAACTCATGAATTCTAACTTTATAAATATCGATGATTTTTCACACTTTCTGCTCGAACTTTGTTTATCCGAGTGGGATTTTTCTCCATGGTCGCGTCGATTCACTATCTCAATCGTAGTGCGTAGCGTCTATAAATATTAGGATCTTTTCTCATTACTCACACGACATCCTTCCTTACCGAGATCGGAGCTCTCCCCATATTTTCTGCATTTTCTGAATTCCTTAAGAAGTAAAGATCCTAGCTTATCGATCCCAGATTCATTTATTATGGAGAATGTATTAGGCAAAGCTATCGACCCCAGGTCGATATTTGGTGGTTCGAAGAATAAGAAATCGAACAAAGAACAAAAGGCTGACAAGGAGGCCAAACCCTCCAAATCTTCTTCTAAGACCTCTGTGTCTTCCCCGAAAGCTCCTAAAGGGGGAGAAGATAAGAAAGAGAAAAGCGCCTCCTCGAAACCAAACAAGGGTAGCTCCAGCAAGTCCATTTTGGACGAAGAGCTCGAGGCTGAGCTCGAGGCTGAGCTCGGAGGTTCCTCCCCGAAAGTGATTGATTCTAAGAGTAAAGATCGTGTCCAAGAAAAGACTTCTGTTCCTTCTTCTAATAAGAGGCCTTATTCCGATGGGGTTACAGCCATTGAGGCTTTGCAAAATCTTGCTATTGGTAGCAAGTCATCCTCCGATACTTCGATCGTTCCTCCCTCAGGGAATCCCAGCAAAAAATCCAAGTTAGAGACTGGTGGGGGGGCCTCTGCTGAAGCTTTAGGAATTGATAATCCTCCCCGACCCTTTGTCGATTCCTCTCCTCAAAAGGTTGCTTCTTCCCTGCACGAGGAGTTGAAAGATGGATCTCCTTCTAAGGTTGATCCCATGGGTAACTTGTTGCAAGCTACCTTTACTTCTTCAGAGACTGACATACCCAAGGAAAGAAACATGTCCAAAGAGAGAAACATAGAAGAGTTGTTCGAGTCTGGGCAGCACTTCCTCTTTCAGGTGTACATTTATTTATTCTTCCTTTTCCCCATTTCTCTTTTTTTTTTTTTTTTTTTTTTTTTTTTTTTTTTTTTTTTTTTTTGTTTAGCGCTGTTGATCCTTTTTATAGGCCGGACAAGACTTCATTGAGCTTAAAACATTTGCTGAGCGGGAGACCAACCAGCGCGCTGCTATTTCTCTCGAGCTGGAGGAGAAGAAAGTCGAGTTCGACCGTGTCCTCGCAGAGAAGCTTGCTTTAGAGAGGGAGAAGACGGCTAACGAGCATGGAGAGGAGATCCATAAGCAGCTGAATGAGAAACTCGAAAAACTGAAGATCCTCCACGAGCAGGAGAAACAAGATTTCACACGTCGAGAAAAGGAGGCTTATGATCGTGGATTTGAAGCAGGATGTGAGGCTCGCAATGCTGAGCTTCGAAAGATTCTTTCTGACAATAAGCTTGTTTAGATGTTGTCTCTTATTTACCCGGACTTATAGCATACTGTTTTTACTTGTGCTATCCTGAATAATTTTCAGATATTTTTATTCTCTATGGCTTGTAATAATTTACTTTCTTCTCGAATCGCATGTTCCTCTTATGTGTTCTTTCTTTGATCATTCTTTAGTTTGCTTTCTTAATATTTCGATCTTGGCGTAGTACTTCCGCTTAATTTCCGAAAATAATTTCACTTTCTTTTCCCGGTGAAATTCTCGGGAGTCGCTGCAATCTTTTGATCTTGACCGTTTCTTTTGTTCTCTGATAGCCGTTGGATTTTTACGAATAGTATCTATAAATGGGACTCTTCGTTTTGCCTTCTTATAATATTTTTCGAAAACAGACTCCTTCGATTATGCTGAATAGGAGAATTTGTTGCTCGACTCAATACCTCGAATACCGGGTTAGGAGTTACCCTGCGTATCATGGTAAAATTTATACTTCAATCTCGACTGGGGTATCTGCAGGCGAATGCTATTTCAACCTTGAAGACCAACAAGCTTTATTGCTGACCATCCATGACCCCAATGGCCTATGGCCTTTGTGTGGTTTAGGGAGGCTCTGTCGTCAAGTTTTTCGAGGGTATGACGTAATTTGCTATGCTCTCTTTTGAAAACGTTTCGGGTAGTAGTTCGGAGATTGGTGTCTTTCGTAAAAATGTTCGTGCCTTTCCTGGGAAAGAGATGTATTGCCCTTCTCTTCTTCGAAGAAGTACAGCCATAGTCGAAGATTCGTTGGCTCGATAGGCGTTTTCTTTGATGATTGGAGCTGAGTCTTGGATGAATTCGAATAAGATGAACTCGAGTGGAACAAATTTGACATTTTCTTCACTTTTTTTTTTTTTTTTTTTTTTTTCGGGAATCGTAACGGTCGGCGTATTTATTGCTTATATCTCAACCGTTAGTACCATCAAATCTGGGTCGTTAATTGCCTTTTCCTTTCGCTATATATAGTTCCGTAGTTACCTTTAAACTTTACATTTCAGTAACATTTCTGATCGGCTCTATGATTGAGATTTTACTCTTTCTAGCCACCATGTTCCGTTTGCTATCTCCGATTGAACTGTTCGAGGTTCTCCTTCGAACTTTTTACAAATTTCGCTCTCTCCTAATGGCAACTTATTTCGACTAGGGTATCGACAGGCGAAAATAATTGCGACTGGGGTACCGGCAGGCGACCAGCTCTCTCTGATTCCAAGTCTTTGAGACGGGCTCGACCTCCTGTACTCTGATCTCTATCCAGTCGGGATAGTGGGTCAACTGCTGGAGGAGTTTTCCTGCACTCGATCTCTACTTCTTCAAGATATTTCTTGAAGAATACTGCTTTCGAGATTGCGCGGAATAATTTCTCTAGGGGTTGCCTTGCTTTTTCTCGATCTGGCCCGGCGTGGAGCAAGTACCGAGGAAGTGAAGGATGAAGGGTGGAAGTGTTAGCCCTGCCTCGCCTTCCTTCTTTAATCACGGAAGAATTCTAGCGTAGGGTTGATTTGTAATAGGGTTACATTACGTGTAAAGTCTTGACTTTGTTCGATTTTCCTTGCTATTGTAATCTCGAACTCTCTTGTAACTGTTTGTAATGTCATGAATGAAATGTTTACTTTTCTTATCATCCTTACTTGTTATCCTGTATAAATACTTTGTATATTGTTATCGAGCATCAATTTCTCTGCTTCAAAAATATGAACAAGTGCCACTCTTTAGCAACTTTGATAAATATTTAGATGATAATCGTCATTCCTCGATTTGGATATAACCTGTAGGAAATTCTTATTCGATCGTCGAATATATAATAATTAAGACATCAAACTGAAGAATCCGAGATGACCTTTGAGCAACCGTTTTACTCTGAGGGGCTAAATTCCCTAGTCGGACAAATAATCGTGAAGTAATAATCGAAATAGGGTTTCGATTGATCTTTGAATAATAGCTTTGACCTAAGTGTCATGAAGATGGCTGTTAGCCTTAGACGAACGAATAATTATGGAGAAATAATAGAATAGAATGTTGGTTGATCTCGGTTGCCCTAGGGTCATAGCAGAGGCTTTCACCCGTTAAATAATTTCGATCTAAGGGGCATAGCAGAGGCTTTCACTCTTAGTCGTTTTTAGAGCGTTTTTAGCTCGAGGGTCATAGCAGAGGTTTTCACCCGTTAAATAATTTCGATCTAAGGGGCATAGCAGAGGCTTTCACCCTTAGTCGTTTTTAGAGCATTTTTAGCTCGAGGGTCATAGCAGAGGCTTTCACCCGTTAAATAATTTCGATCTAAGGGGCATAGCAGAGGCTTTCACCCTTAGTCGTTTTTAGAGCATTTTTAGCTCGAGGGTCATAGCAGAGGCTTTCACCCGTTAAATAATTTCGATCTAAGGGCCATAGCAGAGGCTTTCACCCTTAGTCGTTTTTAGAGCATTTTTAGCTCGAGGGTCATAGCAGAGGCTTTCACCCGTTAAATAATTTCGATCTAAGGGGCATAGCAGAGGCTTTCACCCTTAGTCGTTTTTAGAGCATTTTTAGCTCGAGGGTCATAGCAGAGGCTTTCACCCTTTTAATAATGAATGTAAGTAACAGAAACCGATAGTGGATAAATGCAGATCCCGAATACCAGCATAACAGCTAAGTAGAAATTGACCTTACTAGCACCCGACGAGCAGGTGGGCATACTTAGGAAATGAATTTCCATTAAACATAATTTCGATCGAAATACTCCTAAGGAAATGATAGTCTCCCGCGGTTGAGATAATAGATGGAAAGCAAATAGATGAACGATAGATAACGAATAGGTCCAAGACTTAATGAATAATCCTTCCGTCTTAATAGAAAATGTTCCTCGCGAACTTGTTCGAACTAATACCCTTTGCTGTTTCAAATGTTTCCGATTCTTTAATAAGCGTTGATCTTTTCCAAACGGTCCCTCTTTTATCGGGAAACGCAACAGTTCTTAGATCTTGTTCCTTCATTACGCGAAATTTCTGCCGTTAGATTCCTTTTACTTTTCTCTATAAAAGGCTGTCATTCCTTTGAAGCCATTTCATTCATTGTGTTGGCATTTCATCCGTCCCCTCATGGCAACTAAGATTATTATTTCAATAATTCGCTTATTCGAGGTCAGGTTTCGAACGATTTTTAAGTGGAGGAATATTCGAGCAGAAAGAATATTATTTCAACCTTCGCTTAGAGTATCGGCAGGCAAATATAATCTCCATCTTGAAGGCCAATATGCCAGACCTATGGAGCTTGTAAGTTATGGCATAGGTTTTCGATTAGGGACCTATTGCCACAATGCATTTAGGAAGACGTACAGGGGTGGGAGTTCTGCAGAATTCATTTACTCGATGAATCGCACCCTCGAGTCTTCATCTTTGGAGAATCGTAAATAAAGTTAAGAGCCTGCGGGTCCGAAGGAGATACCATGGTCGGAGCTAAATTATCCCGAGTAAACGATGGGACGGGAGACCGAAAATTTCATAGGATTGTAATAATGTACTGATGTAATGTAAAGGCTTATGCTATACTCGATGTGTATTTTCCCATTTCTTGTAATTTTTCGAGATAATATAAATACATTTCCTCTCCATTTGTTGATAATATCAAATATCAAATATTACTAGGTAAAAGTTTATCTTTCATAATTCTATCTTGACCTTCTAATATCGATCAAGAAATAATCGACTACCACTTGCGTGAGTGGATAATATATAAATATTTTAGCAGACCTGAGATTGATAAGGAAAACGATGCCATAAATCTTTGTCACTGATGTCTTTCCATAATTGCATAACTTCCAGGTCGAGAATTCAGTTCGACTGATATAAATCTGACTTGCCATTCTTCAATAAAATTTTATGAATACGTCGTAACTGTTCGATATTTAGCATGTTGTAATTCTTCTATACTCCCCATTGGATCGCGTGTCCTTCGTTACCAAACAGGGCCCAATTTCTCGGGAAATGTAACGGTCCTTCCATTTAATGCGGACATCCGGCTCGTGATATGTTATCTGGGCCGTTGATTTTAACTCCTTTACCACTATAAATAGGTCCCCTCGTGTATACAACACTTCTCGCTTTTTTCCTTATGCTTCCTCCGATCACCATGGGTCGAGTTTTAGATTTGATTCGTATTTTCTCCCAGATAAAAGAGTTTGAGATCAGAGTTCGAACTTTGTTTTCCGATCTTGTTTCCTTTTGTATAAGCTTTTCGCTTAGAATATCGACAGGCAAAAGAAATTGCGCCTAGAATACCGGCAGGCAACCTGTTTTCCCAGACATATCTTGTCTGGTGCGGGTTAGAATTCTAGTATTCTGGCGCAGTACCTGATCGGGCAGCTGGTTACTCCGAGAAGAGTTCTTTAAATCTGAGGCATCAGCTTCCTCGAGGGCTTTCTTACGAGATAGTTTCCTCGAGTTCCCTTGGGGTGCTTCTTGTTGGGATAACCCTTTGCTGCTCCGGTTCGGATTAACCTGTAAATAATGATTGAGTATTTCAATCATTGTTTACAGATGAAGACCTAAGGTCGGTCTGCTTCTCCGGTGAGGAGCTCCAATCCGGCTTCTACCCAGCTCGAGGGCGGACGTGCGACACGTGGCTAGTGATTGGCGAGAAAAAATCACTGCTGAGTTCTGCATCTGGGGCGCTCCTAGGGAATGAAGATCGAGCACGTAACAAGATAGAATTACCTCATAGAATTTTGTAATAGGGTAGGAATTATTGTACTGCGTTCCTCAAGCCCAAATTATATTTGAAGCTTTACTTTGTAACTCGTTTGAAGAATTTTAATGATAAAATTTCACTTCTAATCGAAATTTGTTACTTGAATTCCGTTATTGGTCGAAATGATAGCCAATATTCCGTCCATTAGCTCGAGAATTTATCTAATTGGTTGCAGATATTTAATCAATCAACTTATCCCGACCAACTTTGAGAAAAATACCAACGGTCGATAAATAGTATATAGAGATCTCGCAAATGATCTTATAAATAGCCGAATTGAAAAATTTGTCATTGAAGTTAATAAACACGGAGATCGGAAAAATAAATTCCGATCGTCAATAACAAGCTGCAACTTCATAGATCTTCTAAACCTTCGACGATACCTGCTGAGCTTTTTATTCGCTCCTAAAAATGAATTCGTTGAAGAAATAAAGAGCTGTGCGGCCAAAGGCTTGACCATTATCCTTAAGCTTAAAAGAAAAACTATCATATAGGCCTTCTTTCTTCATCCCTGAAATGATGAACCCCCCAAGGGTCGAATGATTCGCCTCGGAGAGTGAACAACGAAGTTTCGGATTAGTAAAATCTTCAGCTGGCATACATATTCCTCCTCGTAGTAGGCATATTTCGATCTAATACTCGAATAAGGCCCCTCGGTGGGCGCCAATTGATCTTACGTGTTTTCGTTAGTTCGATCAAGGGTGGGATGTAACTCAATGATGACAATAATAAAATAAAGCAAATATCAAAGTAATTGTATTCGAATTGAATGAGTACAAATACAAGTATTCAAAGGTCCTACTCGAGCATTATAGGATGCCGTACAAGCTAGAGGGTGAAACATGTATGAGAAAGCCTATACTAATATTCTCCAGAAAACCCGAGCAGCAGTCTCAAGGCTAGTGCCCATTGGGAAGTCCTTGGTTGTGTAATAAATGCATGGAGTATTTATAGCCAAATTGGAGTGCTTGGGCCTGGGCTCGGCCCAACAGTGCCCTTCTATCTATGGCTTTCTAATGTGCTCGGAACAATCATCTTCATGCTTTGGTTCGGCCTTTGGTCCCTGGTGACATGGTTCGGTGCTATTCGAACCGCGGTGAGGCTAGGAAAACAGGGGATCCGAATTACCCCTCATCAACTGGGGAAACATTTTTCAAACTACTAAGACTACTTGTGAAAAACACTTTGAAAATCCGCTGCAAGTACTCTAAGTATTAAAACTGATTTTAGCAAAATCAGCTAAGTAATAATCAGACGAGTGGTCAACAAGACTGTTCAAAGATTTGTTCGCGAACAGAACTGTTAATAACTAATCTGATCAGCTTAGTCTGTTCAGTTAAAAGTAAAAGTTTTAAAGTTAAATTTGAAGAAAATTTTTAAAGAGGTTTATTCACCCCCCCCCCCCCTCTAAACCTCTTCTGACCACTTGGGACCAACAACAAATTAATAAAATTCCCACCAATTTAAAATCGATGGGAATTATTATATTCCCTACTATTCCCACCGATTTCAAATTCGGTGGGAATTTAATTCCCACCGACTACAACATCGGTGGAAATATTCCCACCGATTGAAAAGTTGGTGGGAATAAAAAATATTCCCATCGATGTCAATCGGTGGGAAAATTAATATACCCACCGACCTTAAAATCGGTGGGAATATCCCCACCGAAATTAAATTCAGTGGGAATTCGTGAAAAATTCCCACCAATTATTTTCGGTGGGAATATTTCGGTGGAAATTTTCACTTATTCTAGTAGTGCGACCACGGGGGCCGAGCGGACAAGGCATTTGATCGCGGCAAGGGCCAAAAGGGACATTACGGGACTGCCGGCAAGGAGGGAGGCCTTGTCGGACGTACGACTTATCACCCGGGGCGCGGCCCGGGTAATGCAGGGACTTACAGAGGCGACGGCAAAGCCTTTGGGCACGGAAAGGCCGTCGGGTGGCACAAGGGGCGTCCCAGGGGCGGCCCCAAGTATTTTGATGCACCAAACATGCCGTTAGAGGTTCCGAAGGACTTTAGAGGGTTCCACACGGATCCGGGACGTTCAAGAGAGTTTCAGAAGGTTCCACATAGCTCCGGAAGGGTCAAGAAGAAGCCGGAAGGTGCCGGATGGGTCCGGAAGGTGCCGAAAGGCACTAGAAGGGACCGAAAGCGCCTACACAAGTGTAGAACACGCCGGAAGGGACTAGAACCTTGTGGAAGGCTCAAGAAGATGGTAGCATGTTGTAGGAGCTCCACAACCTTGTATGTATATAGTAGAACATACCTTGTACATAGTTCTAGTGTAGGTAGAGTTTTGTGGAAGGGTCTAGAGAATAAATCCTAGCCCTTAGATCAAGTAAATCCTAGCCATCCATTAGGGAAGGCTCCTAGTATAAATAGAGGTAGGCTATTTCATTTGTAATCAATCCAAGCATTTCCAAGTTAGTGAGAATTTAAAGCATTCCAAAGTTCTCTCTTGTGCACTTTCTTACCCGAGGCCTTAGAAATCTTGGTATTTGCAAATAGGTTTTGTTGTGAATGTCTTAATGATAAAAAAAACCCGCTTCTTTAGTGTCATCCAGACAAGTTGCAATTGAGCTCAGGGAATGTGAACTTGAAGAAAACTCCCATCTTAGCTTCGTCTTGTTTACGAACAAGTATATGATATTGGGATGCTAAAACTCGTAAATCGAACATCCTATAGATCAATTTTATTAACAATCGGTTGTTGTCCATCGAACATACTAAAACTTAAAAAAATGGGAAAAAAATATCTCTTGAACATCGTAAAACTCGTCTACGAACATCCTAAAACTTAAAAACTTGAAAAAGTTGCACCAAACATTTGTTAATAAAATGGAACTTAACATCCTAAAACTTACAAACTTGAAAAAATTGCACCAAACATATGTTAATAAAACTTAATGATTGATTTTCATCAAAGATTTTTTAATTTAGTATATTACTAAATAAATGTGTTATGCTTTTAAAGAAAAATGTATACCTTGAATTAATTACAGTTTAATTATAATATAATTGTTTTAAAAAACTTTGAGACTATTAATTTGTATTAGTGTTGTTTAATCTATCTATATCTATATATATTCTATCCTATACTACTACTAAAAATGTGAATAATATAAATTAGTATATTTGCTAACATTTTAGTTATCACTTTTGAGATATCACTAAATGTTAATAGTCACAAGTTTTTCCACATTTCTTTTGTCACTAGTGCAACTAAAATACTCTATATACATCATTTTAGTAATAATATTTAAATTCATGTCACTTTGTCATTTACTATTTTGTCATTAAAATTTAAATTTTTTGCAGTGCTTCTACTAAACCGCTGCATCCGTCACTGTCTTCATATTATTTTGCTGTAGATTTTTTACATCCTCGGTCTTCGCTGGCACCGCCATGGAGACATTATTGTTGCGGCGGTTGCGCGTCATGTTAGTGCTCGTTCAATCAGTAAAATCTTGAACAAGCACAATCAGAAACAGAGTAATTCTTGAACAAGAAACAGAGTAAAAAGTAATATAATCTAAACACTCATATAAATCTTGACAGAAAATAAAAGAAACTCTAGAGATGGTGTATGATGATTGTGATAGGAGAAGAGAGGGATGAAAACAGAAAGAAAAAAGAAAGGAAAAAAAATATGCGTAGAATAGAAATACCAGAAATGGAGGAGAAGTCTAGAACAACAAGGAAGGATGAAGGATTGATGATGAAGAAGATCAAATTTCCAGTAGGTTGAATTGCAGCGGATGAAGATATCAATTTTGTACTGCTGATACCATAATATAATCTAAACACTCATATAAATCTTGACAGAAAATAAAAGAAATTCTAGAGAGAATTTAGAGAATTGAATCTGAACTTTAAACTGAATATATGAAATCAATGTGTATAATATATGTACAAAAACGGCTATATATACAAACTAGGATAACTAACTAAACTAACTAATAAGTCGGCTACTAGCAGAAGGGCAAAAAAGTAAAAGAATAAATACAACCATAAAAATAAACTAACAAATAAACTTAATAATCAAAATTCCTAACATTTGGGGATTATTTCAATTCCAGTAGCCCGTTTTATTCTTCCTCTTCTTCTCTTCAATTCTTCAATTAATTCTTCTTCAATTATAATATAAATGTTTTAAAAAACTTTGAGACTATTAATTTGTAATCTATCTATCTATCTATCTATCTATCTATCTATCTATCTATCTATCTATCTATATATATATATATATATATATATATATATATATATATATATATATATATATATATATATATTCTATTCTATCCTATACTACTACTAAAAATGTGAATAATATAAGTTAGTATATTTGCTAACATTTTAGTTATCACTTTTGAGATATCACTAAATGTTAATAGTCACAAGTTTTTCCACATTTCTTTTGTCACTAGTGCATCTAAAATACTCTACATACATCTAAATTTTTAGTAGTGCTTCTACAAAATCGATGCATCCGTCACTGTCTTCATAGTATTTTGCTGCAGATTTTTTTCATCATGGCGGTCAACTTTGTCGGAAAAATGAGGGATTTGAGTTTTTTTTTATTTTTTTTATTTAAAGGGTGTTAAGTGTTAATTTTATGTTTTCAGGTGCAAAGTGTCCATTTATTGTCATTCGGGGGTGCAAGTTGCTGATTTGTTCTTAATTCGAGGGTGATAAGTGCTGATTTTATTTTGGGGGTGCAAAGTGTCAATTTCTCAAGTTTTGGGGGCACAAAATGCCAAAGATTTATAACTGAATTACGAATTTTCCCCTTAAGTTCTTGCCTAAAAATAAAATAAAGTGTAAAGTGCTGTATTTTTTATATTTTGAGGGTGCAAAGTGCTAAATCTAAGTTTCGAGAATTTCTTTAATAAATTGGCAGTGTATTAAACTGACTCTTCACTATATTGAAATGAAATAAATTGAAGCAAAGTAATAAACCCCTTTAATAAATTGGCAGTGATTTAGGAAGAAATGTAACTTGTGCACTTGTTCCAACTTCCCCCTGTGAGACCGGTTGAGCTGCTCATGCGGACAACTTACTACATCTGGGAGGAGAAGATTTATAACAATGTGTATCTACAACTTGTAATTTACTACGAAAATATAAAGGATATAACAATAACAATAACAATAACAATAAAAATAAAAATCATTTAAGAGTCATGGACGGGCGGGACTAAAGTGTCCCGTTCAATACTTCAGGGACTATTAATGAGACATCGTCTATATTTTAGGGTACTAAAATGTATTTTACCCTTCAAAAATTAAAATTGTACTATATTTATTTCGATTCCGTTCTTTTTACTATTTGTAATGTTTTACAATTTCTTACGGAGTAAAACTGTTAATTATATCATAACTAGCCTAAAACACGTGCTATGCACGATTCAAATACACTAAAAAAGAATAAAAAAATTTTTAAATAAAAGGCACTAAAGGACATACAATCTTAAACTAATAGTCGTGTTGTATAAATTAAAATTAATAGTTGTTGGTCCCAAGTGGTCAGATGAGGTTTAGAGGGGGGGGGTGAATAAACCTCTTTAAACTTTTCTTCTAATTTTAACTTTAAAACTTTTCTCTAACAGTGAGCAGACTAAGCTGATCAGCGCAGTAAGTTACAAGTCTGTTCGCGAACAAATCTTTGAACAGGTTTGATGACCACTCGTCTGATTATTACTTAGCTGATTTTGTTAAAATCAGTTTTAATACTTAGAGTACTTGCAGCGGATTTTCAAAGTGTTTTTCACAAGTATTCTCAGCAGTTTGAAAAATGTTTCCCCAGTTTTATAAACTCCTTTAAATCCTTTTCAAACAGTTAAGTAAGGTGTTTTATGCAATCTTGAAATATGCAGGTAAAAATGCAAATAAAAACACAAGTAATTTTTATAGTGGTTATATGGATGTAAATATCCTTTAATCCACTCGTCCAAGTCACAAAGATCTTGGGTTATACTAGAAACACAAAGTAACCAGTACACTCTGCTTACGCCGATCAACAAATGAACAGGCCGTAAGTGCGCGGTAAGAAATCACAAAGAAATCCTACTCTCTGAAGTAATATCACTCACTTAGATGGATATCTACTTCTCACAACACTCTATTTTTACAAAATCACTCAGAAGATGTGTTTAGCTTTGTTCTTCAACTTTGCTTTTCGTCAACATATGACTAAGCTGATGAGTGAGCTGTTCTTGAGACTTAAAGAATTTTGCTTCGAAAATTTCTCAGAGATTGTGTTGCTTGTATTCTCTTCGTCTCTTTCAGCTATTTATACTTGAGGTTTGAAAAATGTCCGTTGAAGAGGGACAAGATTCAAATTCCTCGAGTACTGGTCCTTAAAATCCGCGAACGGCTCTTTTGCAGTCTGTCCGTACTGTCAACAGTACTATTCTGCAGGCAGCATTAAATGCACCCAGCTGATGCGAAGCATTTATTCAATCATTTGTCTTTAATATCCTTGTACTTCAGCATTTATTACTTCCAGGGGCATTTATTACCGTTGGGAAGACTTTATGATCCTTTCCACTTGGCTGACGGAAGTGCAAGTCTGATGGCGAACTAAGCTGATCTCAAACTTGAACAAATTTGATTTGAGTCGGATGATCTTCATCAGTCTGATAACTTTCCTTCAGCAGATCAGAAGTCTTGGACCTTGAAGTTTTGACTCTTCTGATATCTTCTTGTACTTAGTCAAAATTCCTTCCAAAAGGGATCATCAGCTAAGTTACTCCATACTTAGCAGATTTTGAAGTTTTGGAATGCATCAAAACCTCACTTCTAAATTTGTCTTCAGTGCCTTCATCTTCATCCTTATCCAACAATTTCCCCCTTTTTGATGATGACAAAACTTCAGCCAAGTACCTGTTAAAGCTTAAGCTAAAGATTGTAATCCTCAAAATTTTCTGAGATAGAAAAAGTATATTGGATTGAACTTGTCTTTTTATTGATAATGAAAAAGAATTACAAGTACAAGTTCATCAGATGAGATGTCTGAAGAATAGATAAAGTAAACTGATTACAATGATTTTATAATTTCTAACTATCAGCTTCTTCATCAGATTCTTCAAGCACTTCTTCGTATTCGTAAGATGACTCTTCGTCATCTTCTTCTTCATCTTCATCAGCTTCTTCACCCTGAAGGATAACTTCTTTGGCAGCTTCCATCTTCTCTTTAAGTTGCTGCTCTTTCAGAAGTTTCATCGCCTTTCTAGCTGATTCTGTATTCTTGTACTTGGTCAACGATTCTGATTGATCAGCAGTAGAGTCTTTGGATTCAGCCATTACTTCATCAATTTTGGCTTTTTCCTTAGTCTCTTCTTCAGACTTGTCTTTACCTTGAACCTTTCCAAGTTCTTCTTCAGCAGTCTTGGTCTGTTCAGTAGCTTCATCAGTCTTCTTGGCTTCAGCAGCAGAAGTTTCCTTGGTTGATTCTTCCCCTTTATCTTCCCTCTTTTTGTCATCATCAGACTTGATGACTTCCTCAGGTTAGCAGCAGGGTTGAGTGCAACTGTTGGAACCTTCATAGCAGCACCTATAGTCTTCAAATTCTTATTCACTACATCATGACTTGCTGTTAGGTGATGAAGAGTTGTGTTGATGTTGTCAGTGTGATCATTGAAGTAGTCAATGTTAAGGTTTATAGTTGCAATTTCATTTTGTAGTTCCTTTGCAGCATTTGATACTTCTAGCAATATCCCTAAGTTGACTTCCTTCTCTTCTTGACTGACTTTGATGAAGGTTGCAGTTAAGTCAGCAATCTTGTGCTCAGCTCTTTGTAAGGCAGCATGAAGGTGATTTACATCAGCCTTCACATCTTCCACATTTCTGTTCATGTCATTTAAGCTGTTCACTAACTGCAAAGAGTTGTCTTGAGGAATGGGAAAACTATCAACTTCTCTCTTGATGATCTTCTCTGTTGACCGTTGCATAGTTTCCAGCTGAAGTTTATTGGACTCTGCCAATTCTGCTTTAAATTCATTCTTCAGCTCCTCTTTCACCTTCATCAGCTACTGATTATGCTTCTCTTCCAGTTCCTTCACTGAATTCTCCATCAGCATCTGGAAAGCTTCCATCAGTGATGAGTGTTCATCACCTGATGAAGCAGAAGCAGCAGCTTCATTTTCTTCAGTCTCCTGGTGGACAGGAACGTCTTCCATCTTGGTCTCCTGATGATCTTCAGAAGCCTTAGCATTCCACTCAATGGCTAAGGTCTTGTCAGCAGTCTTGTTAGCTGTTTTATGCTCATCAGTGACGTCATCATAGAACAGGTTAGTGATGGTGCCATCATCATTGAAGCAGGTTGTTTGTCTAATCTGCCTCACAATGATCCAAAGGTTTACGAAGGCATTATTCCCCTTGGGCACTTCACTGTACTCCTTTACTTCCTTGCCAAAGATAATGTGCTGGATACTTGGCAGTTGGGGCAACTCACTTGAGTGACCCTGCTGATATCTTGACCTTTCTGCCCATCTCTTCAAGGCGGTCATAACAGCAATGTTAACTGCTCTTTCTTCGGCATTGTCAGACTTTCTTCTCTTGGCTGGCAGGGAGTTATCAATTTTCTCGGCCTCCACCAGTGCAAACTCTTTTGCATATTGATGTATGATATCTCTGACATAACTGGGATCCAGGGCCTTTTGAATGGAGTCTGTTCTTAGCCAATTAAGAACCCATTGTTCTTCATCAGCTAACTCCTTTGAGTTTTGAAGTTCAGTTATAGATTTGTTCAGTCTGTTGTCTCTCCAATTGATGTATCTTGGCTTCTCTTGATTGAACAAAGTCTTTAACATCATCTTCTGATTAAGGACTTCTCGAATTTCTTGAAGAGTCCCTTATCAGCATACACTATGTTGAAAGCTCTTCTGACTTCAAATTTCTCTTTGGGTTTGGGCTCAGCAGCAGGCATCTTAGGCTTTTTAGGCTTGTCTTCATCATCAGTAGCCTCATTTATTTTGATGCCTCCTCCATGGACAGGTCCATAGGCATCAGTCTTGCTGAGTTCAATGGCAATAGCCAAATCAGCAGCCTCAGCAGCTTTCCTTTCAGCCTCAGACATCTTTCTTCTGGCTTCATCCTTAGCAGCTTGAGCCTTGCTTAGCTCAAAGGCCTTCTTTTCCTCCATCTCATCTTGCTTTCTCTGTTCAACTTGTTCCCTTGCCTTCTTATCAGCTTTAGAGATTTTCTTTCTCTTAAGCACAATTTTCTTCTTTCCTTTATCAGCTTGGGTAGGGGCTGGACCAGCAGAAGAAATGGGAGCAGCAGCTATAGGATTGATGATCATGACATCTGGATCATCTTGAGGTTGTGCAGCCTCATCTGTTGGTGCAGATTGAATCAACTGTTGCGCATCAGCTTTGTCAGCAACAGAAGCTTCGACAGCTTCAACGGGTCTTTCAGCAGATTCAGGACTTTGTCTCACTAAGTCTATTAACTCAGTGTCCTTTTCTATAAATGTCATCTGCTTCCTTGCTGACTTCTTTGACAAACCCTGAATGGGTCTTGAAGCAGCAGTATCCCTTTGTTGGCTCCTTGTCCTGTGAGAAACATTCTCAGCAGGTATTTCAGCAGAAGGAGTCCTTGAAGGTGATGCAGGAGACATTCCCCTTACATCAGCAATGGTCTGACTTATAATTTGATCAACAGCAACGTCAGCCACAGTCTTTGCTTTCTTAGCAGTCTTCTCCTATGGTTGATCAGCAACCTTCTTCTTCTTAGTCTCAACAGCTAAGTCAGCTGTTTTGACTAGTCTCCTTTGCCTTTTGGCAGGAACCTCTTTTGGTTCCTCATCTTCATCCTCTTCAGGCTCATCAGCCTTCCTCTTCATAACAGGCAAGTACTTGGACATTGCCTTAGACTTGTGGATCTCCTTTTCATTCAGCATAACACAGCCCAGTTTTGACAACAGATAACTGAGTGTGATTCTGTGGTTGGTGTAGGGGCCTTTTCCTTTCTTCACTTCAAGGAAATCAGCGAAGATGTACCAAACTATGATGGACCATGTGACTTCCAGTCCATAGTAGATAGCAGTCATGATGCTAAACCTTTTCATGGTAACAGCATCCAGAGAAAAAGTACAGTTCTCTATCAGCTTCGAGACCATATCAGCCATCCTCTGATATTCATCCTTCAGCTGTCTCTTTTTGATGTTGCCAGACAACATCTCTCCATCCTTGGCACAGATCACCCAGAATTGTTGGTGCTTTTCTTCAGTCAGCACAGTAACATCGTGTCGTCCTCTGTTAGGAAGACCAAACGTCTCGTGAAGAACAGTGGGTGTAATGACCACAGATTTGTCTCCAACTGTAGCCTTAATTTCCAATGAGTTGTAGTCAGCAACTGCAGTCTTGTAGTACTCCATAACCTGGTCAGTCCAGATTATGCCTTCGCTGTACTCCATGAAATTCACCAACTGAGCAGATTTGAATTTCTCCAACAGTTCCTTCATCAAATCCGTACCAGATTGGTAGTAGGATTCATAAACTAAGAACATACCTTCAGCGGCCATCTTAATTTGTTGAAAGTTAGAGAAATAGGAGGAATTTTGCAGAAAATTGCAAGTAATTTTTCTCTCAAGTGTGCTTTGAATGTTTAGGGTTCGTAAAGAACTACACGGCTGATCAGATTGGGATTTATAGAGTTAGGGTATCTTGGATTCCGTGATACCATCTAACCGTTAGATCCGTTTCTTGTCAGAGTTGATCGTGCTGCGTCAGTTACGACCTTTCAAATTCAAATCGCATTAAATAAGGAGCGGTAATTTGGACCGCCCTTCTGTCACTTGTAAAAGCGTATTTTCAAATAAAGCGTTTTAAACAATCAGCTTTTACATAAGCGATTAGATGAGTAAAATAAATACTTATCTGATGGACTAATGTCCTGATGACACAGTTGTTATTAGAGAAAGCCAATAGCTGATAACCTTCCTCAGCTGTTTGTCAATCCAGCTAGATATAATCTTCATTCTTCAAGACTTTAATCTTCTGTTGAAAACCTAACTTCAACTAACTGACATTAACATATTTCATCTTTTAATCAGAAGTACCGCTAGTCTTACACGTTTCCCCTGACTTTAAGAATTCATAAGTTAACTAGTCTGTTGAGAGTTAATCCTTGAAGATAAATAAGATGAGTAAGCTGTTGAACTTTAGTCTTCTGATAAGTTCCCCCTCAGCTTATGCATCCAATTTTAATAAACCTAGTTCAGCTCTTAGAGTTGAAAACCTTGTCTCACTCAAAGGTTTTGTGAAGATGTCAGCAATTCGATTTTCAGTAAACACATATTCTATTATGACATTTCCTTTCTCCACATGATCTCTAATAAAGTGATGCTTGACCTCAATGTGCTTAGTCCTTGAATGACTTGTAGTATTCTGAGTAAGGCTGATTGCACTAGTATTGTCATAGTAGATTGATATTCCACTGATCTTGATATTGTAGTCTTCTAGTTGATGCTTCAACCATAAGATTTGTGCACAGCAAGCTCCAGCAGCTATGTATTCAGCTTCAGCAGTAGATATGGATACTGAAGTTTGTTTCTTACTCATCCATGAGATCAGGCGACTACCTAAGAATTGACAGGCACCTGTTGTGCTTTTTCTATCAATCTTGCAGCCAACAAGGTCAGAATCTGAATATCCAATAAGCTCGAATCCAGACTCTCTAGGATACCACAATCCCAAATCTTGAGTGCCCTTAATATATTTCAGTATTCTCTTGGCAGCTAAGAGATGAGATTCCTTGGGATTTGATTGGAATCTTGCACAGACCCCAACTGAGTACATAATATCAGGTCTGCTTGCAGTTAGATACAACAATGACCCAATAATGCCTCTGTATTTGGTTATGTCCACTGATTTTCCATCTTCATCTTTATCCAAGCGAAGACTTGTAGACATTGGAATAGTAGCAGTAGAGCTAGTCTCCATACCAAATTTCTTGAACAGATCATTTGTGTATTTTGCTTGGCTGATGAAAATTCCATCAGGCAACTGTCTTACTTGCAAACCAAGAAAATAATTAAGTTCTCCCATCATGCTCATTTCAAACTTGTTTTGCATCAGCTTTGAGAACTTGTCACACATCTGTTGGTTAGTTGAACCAAAAATAATCTCGTCCACATAAACTTGCACAAGCAAAATATGTTTTTCCCATTCAATAGTGAACAAGGTCTTGTCAACTTTACCTTTGCGAAATCCTTTAATTAAAAGAAAATCAGATAAGGTATCATATCACGCTCTTGGAGCCTGTTTCTGTCCATAGAGGGCTTTCTTCAGACGATACACCTAGTCTTCTTCTTGATAAACTTCAAAACCAGGTGGTTGTTCAACGTAAACTTCTTCTTGCAATTCTCCATTGAGAAAAGCTGATTTCACATCCATCTGATAGACAGTGAAATTCTTGTGAGCAGCATAGGCAAAAAAGAGTCTGATTGCCTCTAATCTTGCTACTGGTGCAAACGTTTCATCAAAGTCAATGCCTTCTTCTTGGCAGTAACCCTTGGCCACTAATCTTGCTTTGTTTCTGGTGACTTTACCATCTTCATTCATCTTATTTCTGAATACCCATTTAGTGCCAATGACTCTTTGATGACTTGGTCTAGGAACTAAGTACTAGACTTCATTCCTTTCAAATTGATTTAGCTCTTCTTGAATAGCTTCGATCCAGTTTGAATCACTAAGAGCTTCTTCAATCTGTTTGGGCTCAATTTGAGATAGGAAGCTGACAAACATTGCATCACTTGCAGCAGCTCTCCTTGTCTTCACTTTATCCAAAGGGTCACTAATCACCAGCTCTGGTGGGTGATTCTTGAGCCATCTGAGATCAGGTTGCAAATCATAATGTTGTCCTTTGTTTTGATCTTGCAACACTACTGTTGGAGATCCAGTAGTAGTCTGTTGAACAGTCTCTGGTCTATCAGTTGTTTGCAACTCGTCTGTTAGACAATCAGCACTGTGATTTTGAACAGCACTTGAGTTATCAGCTGGGTTGAGATCAGGTAGTATGATGGGAACATATTCTTCATTCTTTCCAACATTCAATTTCTGTAAATCAGTAGACAGATCTTGATTAATACTTTGATTCTTTTCAGAAGATTGACTTGGTTCATCAAATACTACATGAATGGATTCTTCTATTAGTAATGTTCTTTTGTTAAAAACTCTATAAGCTTTACTAACAGTTGAGTATCCTACAAAAACAGCTTCATCAGCCTTTTCTGCAAATGCAGTAAGGTGATTTTTACCATTATTTAAAACATAGCATTTACAACCAAAAATCTTAAAGTAATGAATGTTTGGCTTCCTGTTGTTCCAAACTTCATATGGAGTCTTGTTTTGGTGCTTGTTGATCATGCATCTGTTTTGGGTAAAACATGCTGTGTTTGTTGCTTCAGCCCAAAATCTTTGTGGCAGCTTAGCTTTAGCTATCATGGTTCTGACAGCTTCCTTCAGTGTTCTGTTTCTCCTTTCAGCAACACCATTCTGTTGAGGGGTTCTAGCAGCTGAAAACTCATGATGTATTCCCTTGATATTACAATACTCTTCAACAGTAGAGTTTGTAAACTCTGTCCCTCTATCTGATCTGATCTTCAATATCTTTATGCTTTTCTCATTCTGGATCAGCTCCATCAGATTAGTAAGATGTTCCTTGATTTCACTTTTCTCTTTCATGAATATCACCCAAGTATATCTTGAATAGTCATCCACAACAGCTAGGCAGTATTTCTTTCCACCATTGCTGACTGGATCAATGGGTCCAAATAAGTCCATATGTAGCAGTTCCAATATTCTTCCAGAAGATTGATGCTTCTTGCTTTTGAAAGATGACTTGATTTGTTTACCCTTCTGACAGGCGTCACAAAGCTTGTCTTTGCTCATCACTGTCTTTGGAATTCCTTCTACCAGATTATTCTTGATAAGTCTGTTGATGGTCTTGAAATTCACATGATTCATTCTTTTGTGCCACAGCCAACTAACTTCACTTGGTGTTGATGCCACCAAACAAATACTCGAATTCTTGTCAACAGAATTCCAGTCCACTGTGTAGACATTCCCTTGTCGTCTTCCAGATAAAATTACCTTCTTTGTACCAATCTGTTCAACATAGCACTTATCTGTTGAGAAGATGACTGAATATCCTTTGTCACAAAATTGACTTATGCTCAGCAGGTTGTACTTTAGGCCTTTAACATATGAGACGTCAGATATCTCTATGTTTCCCTTGATTAGGCTTCCTTTTGCTACAATCTTGCCTTCTTTACTGTCTCCAAAAGTAACTTTTGGACCATCCACAGCAACAGCATCAGTCAGTTCATGTATGCTACCACACATGTGCCTTGAACAGCCACTGTCAAAGTACCAGATTTTCTCTACTTTACTCCTACTCCTAATCCTAACCTACAAAACAAAATAAAATTATTTTAGGTACCCTTATTGAGAGGGTCCTGAAGGATTAGTTCCACCTTTGACAACCCAAGATGAGGAAGTCTTAGGCTTCTTAGGTTTCTGAGTTTCAACAGGAGTATGAACAGCTTTGCCTTTTCCACGTTCATCAGATTTGTCATATTGTTGATGATCAGCATGATAAGGATAATGTTCAAATGCAGAGTAAGATGCATGATAAGGAGGATATGCATGCATTGGATGAGCAGGATAAGGTGCATAGTAAGTTGGAAATTGAGGTGCATGATACATAGGATGATATGCAGCAGGTTGCACATAGTAAGACTCATTTCCATACCAAGCATTTTGATTTTTCTTATTCTTATGCTTCTTTGGCTTACTGGTTGCTTGCTCATTAACAGACGACTTAGTTTTATCACTAGTCTAATTAGTTTTAGCCTTATCAGAGGACTTCCTAGGACTATTCTGTTTAGGCTTACTAGTCTGTTTTCCTACACTAGGCTCTTTGCTCTTTTTAGCCTTAGGAGTTTTCGTTTCCTTTACCACTTTCTCAGGTGAAGCAGGTTAGTAGTCTGAACATACAGTATGACCTTACTATTGTCAGCTGATACAAAATTTTCAGTATGGTTCAGTTCTAACTTGTCCTGATCTAAAGGTGTCTTCTGTTTACTAGACATATGAGTGGATGCAACAGATGACTTCTCATGAGACTCAATGACTTTCTCAAGCTCCATGATTTTTCCTTTATAAACTTCACATTCAGCTTTCAGAGATTCATGTTCTTGCTCGAGCTGTTTATATTCAGCTGATTCTCTTGGCTTTTCAGCTGTGAGTTTCAGTGAACTATTTTGCTCTTTTAGCAATATCATCTCTTCCTTAAGCTTTTTATATGCTTCAGCAATAGTAGTATTGTTAAGCATCATTTGTTCAAATGAATTGAATAATTCATCGTCAAGAGGAGTTACCTCACTATCCTCAGAGTCATCAATTTTCTTAGTCATCAGGCAGAGAAGGGCAGGGCTCTCTTCATCAGAAGTGTCTGAATCTGAATCAGATGAGTAGACGGCATCTGGCTTTTCTGCTTCTGCTACCATCGCCTTTGCTTTCTGATGCTTTCTTTCTTTTCTGATTCTCTTTTCTTCTTCAGTATACTTCTCAGCTTTAGGATATGGGCAGTCTCTGATGAAATGACCCAATTTCCTGCAGTTATAGCACATCATTTTGGATTTGTAAGAATCCTTTTATCCTGAGAAGAAGAAGTAGGGTTAGAAGTAGAAGCATTGTTATATTTTTTCTTCATCTTTCGTCTGTAGAACTTTTTGAAGTTGTTCATCAGCAATGCAACGTCTCCAGCAGTGTACTCCTTTTTGTTGAGTAGTGTGGCTTCATCAGATGAGTCCACATCTTTGCTTTTGTGAGCTGGCCTTCTGGGATTTTCAGCAGCAACAAGTGCAGCTGTGGGACTTGAAGTTGAGGTTTCTTCAACACCTATCCTTGGCAGTTTATCCTCGTACGCCTTGAGTACTGAGAACAGCTCGGTGAGAGAAATCTTGCCCAGATCTCTTGACTCTTCCATGGATGTCACCTTCATGTTGAACTTTGGAGGTAGAGCCTTCAGAACTCTGACGGCTATCTCCTTGTCCGTAAAGGTTTTTTCAAGCTTTAACACTTCATTCAACGTCCTTGTAAACCTTGTGTCCATCTGGTCAATGGTTTCCGCAGACTTCATCTTGAAGTTGTCCAGCTTTTCCAGAGCAACACTCAACTGATGCTCTTTGATGGCGTCGTTTCCTTCGCTCATGTCACGAACCTTGTCCCACATCTCTTTTGCGGTTTTGCAATGTTTGACTTTGTCAAACCGATCATTATCCAGGGCTTTGGTCATGATGAAACGGCCAACTTTATCCAGATTGAACAGCTTTATTTCTTCGGCTGACATTTCTGTCAGATCTTTTTCCACCACTAGTTCAGCTTCATCAACTATAATGGTCTTGGTGAATTTGAATGGACCTTTTATGATATATGTGTACATGTTATCATTATAAGCAGCTAGGAAAATCTCCATCCTGATTTTCCAGTCTTCAAACGACATACCAGCAATGTGGGGAACATGGCTGATACAGTCCATTTTTCAAAAAGTTTTTATTTTTCAAAAACATGCTCTTTTGAAAAGTTTTAAAAACCTTTGAAAAACACTTGGATCAAGCTTGTTGATCAGGCAGCTGATTCAAATGAACCACCTGCTCCGATACCACTTGTTAGTCCCAAGTGGTCAGATGAGGTTTAGAGGGAGGGGGGGGGGGGGTGAATAAACCTCTTTAAACTTTTCTTCTAATTTTAACTTTAAAACTTTTCTCTAACAGTGAGCAGACTAAGCTGATCAGAGCAGTAAGTTATAAGTCTGTTCGCGAACAAATCTTTGAACAGGTTTGATGACCACTCGTCTGATTATTACTTAGCTGATTTTGTTAAAATCAGTTTTAATACTTAGAGTACTTGCAGCGGATTTTCAAAGTGTTTTTCACAAGTATTCTCAGCAGTTTGAAAAATGTTTCCCCAGTTTTATAAACTCCTTTAAATCCTTTTCAAACAGTTAAGTAAGGTGTTTTATGCAATCTTGAAATATGCAGGTAAAAATGCAAATAAAAACACAAGTAATTTTTATAGTGGTTATATGGATGTAAATATCCTTTAATCCACTCGTCCAAGTCACAAAGATCTTGGGTTATACTAGAAACACAAAGTAACCAGTACACTCTGCTTACGCCGATCAACAAATGAACAGGCCGTAAGTGCGCGGTAAGAAATCACAAAGAAATCCTACTCTCTGAAGTAATATCACTCACTTAGATGGATATCTACTTCTCACAACACTCTATTTTTACAAAATCACTCAGAAGATGTGTTTAGCTTTGTTCTTCAACTTTGCTTTTCGTCAACATATGACTAAGCTGATGAGTGAGCTGTTCTTGAGACTTAAAGAATTTTGCTTCGAAAATTTCTCAGAGATTGTGTTGCTTGTATTCTCTTCGTCTCTTTCAGCTATTTATACTTGAGGTTTGAAAAATGTCCGTTGAAGAGGGACAAGATTCAAATTCCTCGAGTACTGGTCCTTAAAATCCGCGAACGGCTCTTTTGCAGTCTGTCCGTACTGTCAACAGTACTATTCTGCAGGAAGCATTAAATGCACCCAGCTGATGCGAAGCATTTCTTCAATCATTTGTCTTTAATATCCTTGTACTTCAGCATATATTACTTCCAGGGGCATTTATTACCGTTGGGAAGACTTTATGATCCTTTCCACTTGGCTGACGGAAGTGCAAGTCTGATGGCGAACTAAGCTGATCTCAAACTTGAACAAATCTGATTTGAGTCGGCTGATCTTCATCAGTCTGATAACTTTCCTTCAGCAGATCAGAAGTCTTGGACCTTGAAGTTTTGACTCTTCTGATGTCTTCTTGTACTTAGTCAAAATTCCTTCCAAAAGGGATCATCAGCTAAGTTACTCCATACTTAGCAGATTTTGAAGTTTTGGAATGCATCAAAACCTCCCTTCTAAATTTGTCTTCAGTGCCTTCATCTTCATCCTTATCCAACAATAGTTAATGATTGTCATTCATAAAATCAAATATTTAAAGCATTAGTCCATGATTCGTTTGAGAATTAAAATTAACACCTTGTTTGTTATGTCTTTTATGAATTTTTTTGACACTTTAGAAGATTCAAACAAATAAATATGTTTTGTTTCTAGAGATTTTATCTCTTCTTTATATTTACGTCACATTAACCTAAAAACAAAAACAAAAGAATAATGAAACTTCTTTTATTCTTTTTGTTTAAATAGTGCTTATGGAATTTGTTTTTGGAAAATCTTTTTATTTGAGAGTAAGTTAAAATTAATTATTAAGCTCACAAAAGGCTACATATCTATATCGAGGTGTAATACTACTACTCATATTTTCGTAGTTGGTATAAAAATAAAATAGATGTAGATGTAAAGCTAGGGAAAATAAAAAGAAAAAAAGAAAAACGATATACATTCTTAAAATAGGATATTAGTATATTACAAAAATTTAAGATCAACAAAAATAAGAAAATACAAAAAAGAAAAAAAAAACATATTGAAGCTACATGATTTAAAAATATTAATCAACTTTTAGAGTTCACGTATATGCTATATTAGTGTAAAATGAAAAAGAAAATTCAAAATTTAATTACTTATTATTTGTACAATAAATACTAAAATAATGAAGAAATTCAATGTGTGATAATTCAATGAACAAATATAAAAAAATTTAAATATGAATCACCTTTCATCATAGTTTAAAAAAATATGATGTTCAAGTACAATCATTAATTAATACATATATTTATTAAGAAAATATGAAGATAAATATTATGGCAAAATACTAAGATGTAAGATGCAAATAATCTACACATATGAAGTATTTCATGATAATAAAAATACAATTAAGTAAACCCAAAACATAAAAATCTTATACGAAAATAAAAAAACAATAAATATATATGGAACCTTGTACAACATGAAATTATAGTCATAAAAAATGAGAAAAAAGAAGAAAAATTGAAAGTTTAAAGCAAATTAGTCAGCTCGATTTGTTAATCTCACAAGACCAAAAGATGAAAACTAAAAAACCGCAATGAAATAATAAAATACAACTAAAAAAGCCCAAAACATAAAATCTTGTACGAAAATTAGTAAATAATAAATAAATATGTAATTTAACTGAATCAACATATAATATAAAAGAATACAAAAGATATTTAAAAAACTCATGTTTTTATCACATAATATCATAAAATTGTACAAAAGAAAAAAATTAAATTATTTCTATAAAAAATTGATACAAACACACACTAAATTAAAATATAAAAACCTTGTACAACATGATATTACAATCATAAAAAATGAGAAAATAGACAGAAAAATCGAAAGCTTATCACGTATGATCATAAAACTAAAAAAAAATAAAAAATTTCTATAACAAATACAATAAAGTACACATAAACACGAAATTAAAATATGAAACCTTGTATAATCGTAAGAAATAAAAAGAAGAATAGAAAAATCGAAAGCTTCAAAGCTTCTCAAGTCATAGTTATGAAGAAGAAAATTAAAACCATGACTTTCATGGAAGAACCAAAGAGAATATGATATCCAATATGTATTAGAAAAGATGAATATAAAAGAAACATCCTTATGAGCGATAACTGTAGCTTATTTAGGGGAGAAATTTTAGGAATTAATAAAGTTTTCTCTTGTTTTTTAGGTGAAACTATATATGGGAGTATGTAATTACATGATTAGTACTAATTGACATAAATTATGCAGATTATCGATATTATTACATAAATGATGATATGTACTATATAAATTCCTATAATAGTTTCAACCAATCAAAAGTTTTTCACAAAATAAAATAATTCAAAACTCTAGAAAATTAGGATTTTGGTCAAAACACTCAATTGGAGTCAACACCCACCTTTCAAATATATATATGTATTAGATTAGATTAGATGTCCATTAATTACATCAACAAATTATAAACAATAAACAACTAAACTATGAAACTGAACATCCACACTACGTACACTTCAGATTCGAACCCGAAACTTTTTAAGTCTTGGGAACCAAGTTGGGCTTTTCTACCGTTAGGTCCCGATTGTAGAGATTGATATTAGGTCTGTCTTAAAATTGACATGTGGATAAAAGTTAACCTACTACTTGAAATAAAAGTTAACAATAAACTAATTTTTGAACCAAAAAACCTATGTATACACACTACAACAAATATGATCTATGGTGGTACCATGCTTGAAGATATTTTAAAGAAAATGTCACAAAATATTAATATAGTAATATTTTTAAAAATGTCACAAACTATAAATGTTAATTTTACTGATTAGTGACATTTTTATTCTACAGTGATATTTAATAATGTTATATTTAAATATATTAGTGACATTGATACATTTAGCCACACCGCTACATGTTGCACTTTGCTAGTGACATTTTATATGTAATGATATTTTTCAAACTGCCACTTGTAGCGGTATGGCTAAAAGTTAAATGTCACTATCATAACAAGAGGTAACATCATAAAATGTCATAATAATATTAAAATGTCACTAAACAGGATGATTAACATTTATTATTTCTAACATTTTTAAAAATGTAATTGTATTATTTTTTCTCAATTTTTTCCAAAATGTTACAGTTGCCTTTCTTTTTTTTACCTTAAGTTTCATGCTTATTTCAAACATGTATTAGTATTACGCTTCCTTGAAAGTTGAGTTGGTTTCCCCATTATTCTTGCTTGTTATTTGATTAATAGCTTAAACTATATTTTTATTCGTTAATGTAAATTTTAAATTCTTGGATAAACTTTAAAGCTTTCCGAAAATTACAAATTTTTAATGCGATCCCCTATTTTTGCTCGATTGAGATTTATTAATATTCTGGTCAAAATTAAGCAATGTGGATTAGCAGTGTGTCGGGTTCAACTCCAGAATCTTCAGGAGACAAGCCTGCTGGCAGCAAACAGCTGGAGATGATGGATGGCCCTGTTCGAAAAGCAGGATCTACATGCTTCGTATGATATGAAAGTAGCTCATAAATGTTAAGTTGAAGAGAATCATTTTTAGACCAAAATATATAATAAATTTAAACACTAATATTAAGAGGGAATTGCAATTTTTATACCAAACATTTACCTACTTTAGAGATTTCATACCATACATTTCATAATTGCACATTTCATACCAAAATCGAACAACCTTTTTCAATTTACATACCAACGTTAATTTTTTGACGGAATTGGACACGTGCACCGCACGTGTCCGTTAACTCTAAAAAAAAAAAAAAAAAAAAAAAAAGGAAAAAAAAAGTGTCACTTTTCATACTAAACCTTTACCTACTTTATACATTGCATACCACACCTTTCAGAATGACACATTTCATACCAAAATCAATCAACTTTTTTCAATTTTCATACCGACGTTAAATCACAAAAAAAAAACCTCGCGGGCACTGTACTACTACATATGCTATTCTTGTTCATCACTTTTTTACAATTAACCCCTTGCCTCCTAAAATGTTCCAATTTTACCATTGGGTGTTATTAGTACTAATAAATATGTAAAAAATTGAAATTTATGGGCAATTATAAATTATATCAATTAATGAATATGATGATTTTGAATTGAAACAGTAGTACCACATAGGGTCTTCTCAATTTGAGGAAACCGTAATAAATCATACGATCGATAACATTCCTGCTTCTTTTTCGAAAGGGTACAAAATATAATAAAATACGGTCTTCTCTACCTATGAAAATCAGACACAATCAAAATATAATAAAATACGGTCTTCTCTACCTATGAAAACCCATGTATTATTGCAAATACCCCCTGTATAATTGCAAATACCCCTGTACAATTGCAGATACCCCCTGAGGGTTTTTTTTTTTTGTCACAACCAATACGTGGGGTGTATTTTTGTAACTAGGTCTTTTCAAATTTACGATTTATTATGGTTTCCCCAAACTGAGTAGACCATATTCGAGATTTTCAACTCAAAATCAATGGTCAAAATTGTAACATTTTAGGGGCAAGGAATTAATTATAAGAAAGTGACAAACACGAGAATTTTTTTATTTTTTTTGTAAATGAATTATACTTAAAAATTTGGCAGAAAAATTACAAAATTATGATTGTGTATGATTTTCATAGATAAAGAAGACCGTATTTTATTATAGTTTGTACCCTTTTGAAAAAGAAGCAGGAATGTTATCGATCATATTATTTATCACGGTTTCCTCAAATTGAGAAGACCCTATGTGGTACTATTGTTTCAATTCAAAATCATCATATTCATTAATTGATATAATTTATAATTGCCCATAAATTTCAATTTTTTACATATTTATTAGTACTAATAACGCCCAAGGGTAAAATTGGAACATTTTAGGGGGCAAGGGGTTAATTGTAAAAAAGTGATGAACAAGAATAGCATATGTGGTAGTACAGTGCCCGCGAGGTTTTTTTTTGTGATTTATCGTCGGTATGAAAATTGAAAAAGGTTGATTGATTTTGGTATGAAATGTGTCATTCTGAAAGGTATGGTATGCAATGTATAAAGTAGGTAAAGGTTTAGCATGAAAAGTGACACTTTTTTTTTCTTTCTTTTTTTTTTTTTTTTAGAGTTAACGGACACGTGCGGTGCACGTGTCCAATTCCGTCAAAAAATTAACGTTGGTGTGTAAATTGAAAAAGGTTGTTCGATTTTGGTATGAAATGTGCAATTATGAAAGGTATGGTATGAAATCTCTAAAGTAGGTAAAAATTTGGTATAAAAAGTGCAATTCCCTCCTAATATTAAACTAAAGAAAACAAACATTAGTGGAAGTTGAATTCAGAATCAGGTCTTAAAGCCTCAACTAAAGCTTAATTAATTACATATTACAAAATATTGAAATTTGAAGGAGAATGAATAAGCATGACCACGAAAGTAGAATTATATTTGGAGTTAAAGTTCTGCCTTATTTTAAGAATCCAATATTATCTAGCTATCACACAATACTTAGAAGTATTGTGGTCGACCTAACAATTATGTTCGACGCTTACCATGTGTTTAACATGGGGCTTCATTTGACCAGTTAACCTACTACTATTGAGTTTAGTTCAGAATCATAATTCGTAATTACTTCACTATAAAAGGATTAATTTAATGGAAACTGATCCTGAGTTCAAATTTATATGTCTTCTTGCTTCTTTGTGGATTTTTCTCGCTGGGTGTTACTGGGTAAGTTTTTTTACTTCTTTCTAAAAATTATAGTTTATTTGAAGAAATATCTCACATTGGGTAGAATTTCAAAATATTTTTTTTTCCAATGAACATTTTGAACATAACAAATGTAAAGAAAATTTGAAAAAGTTGTGGTGGAGTGATATTTTGGAAAGTTGAAATATGATAAATTAATTACAAATATTTATGGAAAAGTGGTTTAAAAAATTGAAAATTTTAAAATTTCACTGGGGTCATTCTATAATTTAACGTCTTTTTTTCCAAAATTCGAACCTAGACGCATTTCAAATTTTTATTTGTTAGTTTTATGGTATTGTGGAAATACAAGTGGAAATAAAAGAGGGGCTTATATATACTTATTGATTATTAGTATTAAAAATCTAAACGTGCTTTGCCTTTTTTACTACTAAAGAAATAACGTAGCTAAGCCATTGTCGTCAATCATTTGAATAATTATCCAAGAATAATGAATTGTAAATAATAAATTACTATTAAACACTAGTATTAAATTTGATATAAATTCACAGACCTTCAATTTTGTTAGCGATTATCATTGACAAACAAAAAAATTAACATTATTTAATATAAAGATGAAAGTCACAATGCTAAACATGAATAGTTCTTCGAAGGAAATTTATACAAACAGTAAAAATATAATTTGATGCTTTATTTTTCTAGAAAATTCTTGTCGAAATTACACTTGGCCAAACCAATCCAACTGTAAATTTATTTTGTTTCTATCTTTGTTTCAGAAGAATCTTGTCGAAATATAATGTGATCAAATTCATCAAACCATAAAACTATTTTCTTTGAGTGAAAAACCATAAAACTAATGTAATGTGAATAGTTTAAATTCAATCAAACCCGATTTAATTTAAAATTGATTCCCTTTATATCCGGAGTCTAGTGTAAACACATCCAACCACAAATAAAATAATATGAATTCTCGCTTTTTACTTTTTTGTAATTGAGGATTAGATTTATACCCATGTGAAACATGTGTTATAATTGGGCTTGTTTGATCTGAATAATGAAAGAAGTATAAAAAGATTGGCCCAATTGGGGAACAAAAAAACCTTTAAGGCTTGGCAACAAAATAGCCCACATCCAATATGATTTTTCAGCCTCTCGTGGTGATTTATGTAACTTTTACGACAAATTCAGAAATTCAGAATTGAAATAATACAAAAAAGAAATTTTTTCTATCAAACAATTGAATTTAAAAGAATTTTTTCATTCACGAAAAAAAAATATATGAGATAAAAAAGAAGATTGAAATCTTACAAAATAATCAGAAGAAGTTACTTTAATTACATAATTTCAAAAGAACCAAATATATGTACATATCTTAATTACAATATCAAGCGACACCAAATACAAATTGATAACTGATCGTGACAATTTTTTATTTTCCAAAATTGATCCATAATAACATTAGTTAAAATACAATTAAAATATAGCAACATATGATTGGTCTAGTGAAATAGACTAATTACTATAGTGTAGCGAAGCCAAATGCAGTATCTAATGAGAAATTTCCATTATAAATTTAATGAATTCAGTCAGGTATGTAGCTCGTGGTGGTGATCGGAGCGGAACCCACCCAAACTTTTTGTAACCAAAAAAAAAAAAATCAGTCAGGTATTAGTAAATCTAAAAAAAATATAGAACTTAATATGTGCAATTTTATGTTATACTATTTTCATTTTTTATTTGTGGTTGCAACGGATATATATATGTGTGTGCATTTTTTACTAAACTGAAACAAGCTCGCATTTGTTCGGTCCATAATCCAATATAAATGGACTTATTACTTGACTCAATCATATTTATAACAGCAGATAGTTTATAGCTACTTTGATATTATTCAAATCAATTTGAAATTACACAATATATTCTTAAAAAAAAAAACTAGGAAATTGTGTAGGGGCTACAGCTCCACCGGTCCCTATATACATCAACCATTGATTAAATTATTAGGTTGCAAAATGGGTGATTGCAATGAAAATGTTCGATCAAATGCCTCAGAGATTCATGGACCAGATACCCAAACCATTAACAAAAGCTCAGAAAAGAAGAATGCCCTGGTAAAAAGCTATCGTTTCTAGGGGTGGGCGTTTGGGTCGGGTTTTTTGGGACCCGTCCCGACCCGTTTGGGACAAAAAAACGGGTATTTTGACATTCGGGTTCGGGTACCCGAACCCGAAATATATTTTCGGGTTGGGTATTGGGTATTAGTTTCACACTCAAACGGGTATTCGGGTACCCGTTCGGGTATTTTAAAAAAAAAAATTTGACGTGGATTCATCTCTGCTTGATCCTTGAGTAATTTAGTTGGATTTTCAAGCTTGTAGTTGGATATGATTGGTGAAGATCCGAATGATGAGTTAAAATGTTAAATATTATTGAATGTGATTTGTGATTTTGTGTCTATTGTAAGTTGTAACTTTCATGCGATTGTGATATTTAATATTTTGATGCTTTGAGACTTGGAGTTTGATTTGATTGTAATTTATTGAATACTTGAATCTTGAAGGTTTAGACATTTGTATTGTTTTGTTTTGAAGTTATTGTGTGTAATTAATGTTTGAATTCATTTATTTATAATTTTTACGTACATATATGTTAAAAAAAATTCTTGAAAAAAAAAAAAGAAACAAAAGTGTGAAATTTCGGGTACCCGAAACCAAATACCCGAAAATTTCGGGTACCCGCCAGATCGGGTTGAGTTTCGGGTGTGAAAATTCACTACCCGCCTAGTCGGGTACCCGACCCGAAATACCCAATACCTGAAATACCCGACCCGCGCCCACCCCTAATCGTTTCAAAGCTTTTTTTTTTTTTTTTGATTTAATGGCCAGTTTGGACTAGGGATTTTTACTAGAAAAGTTGTGTTATTAACTTCATGTGATCTCATTCCTTTATGGAGCCAACTAAATAATATTATCTTGTCTTTGTTTTTCAATTCTTAGTTGAATTTGTCTAGATCATTATTCTATTGTTGTCAACTTCAAGCAGTCGAATTTTCTATTAAAAAAAAACCCTACTTAAATTGTAGCTATCTTTTGCATAGAAATATAAAAGTAAACATGTTCTACGGTTCTTGCGGCAAGTCAAATACTTATAATCTAATCTTTCAAGGTAGAAAATAATGTCTTTTGTCTTTTTATTTTCTAGCTGTACATGTTGAAATCAACATTCTTTGGCTGCATAGCATATCTGTCTCAACCTGCATCGAATTATATAAACTATATGGGGAGAATTGTTCTTGATGTATAATTTCACAAAGCTATATGTCAACTCGGTAGTAGTAGTTTTGTGAAGCTACATTTGTCGATTAACATATATATGTAATCAAAGCCAACAAATTTCCTTGATCATTTTATCTTCAATTTCTGTTGGGGCAAGGTCTCTATTTACATAGCATATTAATAAAATCTTATTGGAGTATATTGCTATAATTTGTGATATGAATAGAATCATTAGCAAACTTGTGTTCACAAGAACTTTGGGCAAGTTATATTTATAAACTTTTCTCTTCATTTTCCTTGCTTATATGATCATCAACTGTCATGCTCGATTGCTGATCATGAGATTTTTTAGGTAGTTTCTGTGTTGGCCGATATATTGGCAGGGTATGCCTTATGGATGATGATGATCTACTTAACTGATGACTGGAAGCTTAATTTGATGCGTGCTGCCGGCATTATAAGTGTATTTCCGGGATTAATCGGTATCATGCCCATCGCCTTGCTCTTCTTTGCTGACATGGTAATGTTTCCTAGAATTTCTTAATGCATAATATGATTACATGATTATAGGTTCATTGAAATTCATTTTCTCTGGTATTCAGGGGATGGGAATTTTTACAATTTCAATTCCATCAGTTCTTGCAGTCACTCTTGATGCATGTTGTGCCTATGAGCCTGAATGTATTGGCAACACCCACCGTATACTCTTTTACACGGCAATGGCTCTGGTGGCTGTGGGGATATCTGGCCATGCTGTTTCCTTGCAAGGTTTCTTGCTCGAGCAAGAAGTTGTGTTAGATCCGATCGAGCTCTCATCTCAGTCTATTTTGACAATGTTTGCTGAAAATATTGTAACATTCATCTTCACCATTGTAGCAGTTTTCGCACTTCCATACATAAAACCATGGTCACTTTGATTTGGGTTACCAACAATTTTCATGTTCGCGGCCTTATTAGTGTTCATGACCGGATCTCTTCGTTTGACTGTTGGACCAGTAAGAAGCCCTCTGACTACTCTGTTTAGAGTACTTTCCGCTGCAGCGTCCAAGTTGAACGTTCCTCGACCCTGCAAGTATACATGGATTCCATGGTGTGCACGATTATAGTTTTGTGTAGATGATGCTCCTCCTCTTCGTTGCTGCAAATTTTGACTCTTACTCTATAGTTATGTAGCAGACTTGTAGTCCTGTTGAAATCTTGATGAACTTCTTTGTTTCTTGATTATCCCAGAGGTCTGCATCTAAAGGATTTATTATAGACTTTATGTATGGATATTTTCATTTTTGGAGGTGCTCGGAGAAGGCTGCGATAATATTGCCAAATCAACAACTACAGAATAGATGGAAGCTTCATTATACGGGGTTTGGTATCTTCTTTTCCATATACTTACTTTATCGAGCAAGCAGAACATATGAACCATTAAGTAGGAAGCATTACAGTACCAATTACAATCTTGTTTAATTTTAGCTGTACATTAGAGCAAGAAGAGATTTTCCAAAAAATGTGTTTTTTTTGTATGCTCCTTCGACTGGCTTTCCAATGCTTATGATACTTGGCGTACTATCTTGTATCATTGCTACCTCTGTGGAAGTAGACTCACGAAGACTTGATGTGTTTAGGATACATGATTTGGATGAGAAAGTTCCAATGAGCGTTTTTTGGCTCGTTGCACAGTTTATTCTTCTTGGTGTTATTAATGGCCTTATAGAAAACAACATGCATGGCTGATTATTTGTATAGTCGATGTACCTACTCATTGACGGAATTCATGCACATTTTCACCTTATAGCCAATATGGACTCGGATGTTTTGGAAGTGTTCTTGCTGTATATATAGTGGGAAATTTTTTATGGAGAGCAGTGGAAACTTGAGTTGGTTGGACACGTCAAATGAGAGTCGAACTGGTTAAGTATTAGCGGACGCTAGCTTGGTAGATTGCATTCAACTCGGCATATTTCATGTTGAATTTTTGGGTCTTGTTTTGTGGTTATCAAATAAGGTAATGCTCCTGATGTGCATCAATCTTTTTGCTGTCCCTGTCTTTATTTAGGTGGTACTTTTCAGATTGCAATTAACAAATTATTTTAGCATGATTCATTCAATTATGATATCTCCATAATAAATGATGTGTTGCATTTTTAGTCACAATGTCTTTAAATTCTTTCCAAGGCCTAATCTTATCAAGAATATTCCAATTAGTTTTGTCATCCAGACAAGTTGCAATTGAGCTCAGGAAATGTGAACTTGAAGAAAACTCCCGTCATAGCTTCTTCTTGTTTACGAACAAGTATATGAAGTTGGGATGCTAAAACTCGTAAATCGAACATCCTATATTTCAATTGTATTAACAATCGGCTGTTTTCCATCGAACATCCTAAAATTTAAAAAATTGGAAAAAAAAAACAAATATCTCTTGAACATCGTAAAACTCGTCCATCGAACATCCTAAAACTTCATCTGTTAATAAAATGGAACTTGAAATACAAAAAAAAAATGTAATTGTGCACATGAGATAGAATGAAATGTAACCGAAAGTAAAGTCAATTAATTGCTTCCGGGGCAGATTTCTTCAAATGTCTTCAACCTATTTTTCCTTGGATTATAAAGAGCCTGTATCTGAATTCCGTCATCCTTAGTGTTCCACAGAGCAGAAGAAATCGGTTTGACTTGAACTGGAAAGCCCATTGGTGTTGGTATTGATGAACAAGACTCAAGGGGCGATTCTTCTTTGAATCGAGTTATACTCCCGAGCTTCATCGGCATCGGCGATAGGGTTCTCTGAATTTTATCAAATTATATATGATTAATTTACCTATATAAATTCTTAACCCAAAGAGATATTACAGGGAGTAATTTACCTCCTTTTTTTGGCGGAATGTGCGGTAACTCTCCCAAAGATGATACACCTCAAACTTGAATTTGCTATTGTCACTACCGCCACCCGAGCATGACAATGATGAAGCCGGAATTTCAATTTTAACGATCACAACGTCCTCGGTCTTCGCCGGCACCGCCATGGAAACATTATTGTTGCGGCGGTTGTGCGTCATGTTAGTGCTCGTTCAATCAGTAAAATCTTGAGCAAGCACAATCAGAAACAGAGTAATTCTTGAACAAGAAACAGAGTAAAAAGTAATATAATCTAAACATTCATTTAAATCTTGACAGAGAATAAAAGAAACTCTAGAGATGGTGTATGATTATTGTGATAGGAGAAGAGAGGGATGAAAACAGAAAGAAAAGAGAAAGGAAAAAAAAAGGTGCGTAGAATAGAAATACCAGAAATGGAGAAGAAGTCTGGAACAAGAAATAGAGTTAAAAGTAATATAATCTAAACATTCATTTAAATCTTGACAGAGAATAAAAGAAACTTTAGAGATGGTGTATGATTATTGTGATAGGAGAAGAGGGGGATGAAAACAGAAAGAAAAGAGAAAGGAAAAAAAAAGGTGAGTAGAATAGAAATACCAGAAATGGAGGAGAAGTCTGGAACAGTAAGGAAGGAGGAATCATTAACAAACTTGTGTTCACAAGAACTTTGGGCAAGTTATATTTATAAACTTTTCTCTTCATTTTCCTTGCTTATATGATCATCATCTGTCATACTAGATTATTGATCATAAGTTTTTTTATATAGTTACTCCGTTGGCCGATATATTGGCAGGGTATGCCTTACGGATGATGATGATCTACTTAACTGATGTCTGGAAGCTTAATTTGTCGCGTGCTACCGGCATTATCAGTGTATTTTTAGGATTAATCGGCATCATGCCCATCGCCTTGCTCTTCTTTGCTAACATTGTACTTGAACATTTGGGGTATTCTTTCTTTCCTCTCTCTTGTATTGCATGGTAATGTTTCCTAAACATATCTTAATGCATAATATGATAACATGATTATACAAGGTTCATTGAAATTCATTTTCTCTGGTATTCGGGGATGGGAATTTTTACAATTTCAACTCCATCAGTTCTTGCAGTCATTCCCGATGCATGTAGTGCCTATGAGCCTGAATGTATTGGCAACACTTAACGTATACTCTTTTACACGACAATGGCTCTGGTAGCTGTCGGGATATCTGGCCATGCTGTTTCCTTGCGGGGTTTCTTGCTCGAGCAAGAAGTTGTGTTAGATCCAGTCAAGCTCGCATCTCAGTCTATTTTGACGATGTTTGCTGAAAATATTGTAACATTCATCTTCACCATTGTAGCAGTTTTCACACTTCCATACATAAAACCATGGTCACTTCGATTTGGGTTACCAACAATTTTCATGTTCGCGGCCTTATTAGTGTTCATGACCGGATCTCTTCGTTTGCCTGATGGACCAGTAGGGAGCCCTCTGACTACTCTGTTTAGAGTACTTTCTGCTGCAGCGTCCAAGTTGAACGTTCCTCGACCCTGCAAGTATACATGGATTCCATGGTGTGCTCGATTATAGTTTTGTGTAGATGATGCTCCTCCTTTTCGCTGCTGAAGGTTTTGACTGTTAATCTATAGTTATGTAGCAGACTTATAGTCCTATTGAAATCTTGATGAACTTTCTTTGTTTCTTGATTATCCCAGTGGTCTGCATCTAAAGGATTTATTATAGACTTTCTATATGGATATTTTCATTTTTGATAATTTAGGTGCTCGGAGAAGGCTGCTATAATATTGCCAAATCAACAACTACAGAATAGATGGAAGCTTCATTATATGGGGTTTGGTATCTTCTCATCCATATACTTATTTTATCGAGCAAGCAGAACATATGAACCATTAAGTAGGAAGCATTACAGTACCAATTACAATCTTGTTTAATTTTAGCTGTACATTAGAGCAAGAAGAGATTTTACAAAATATGTGTTTTTTCTGTATGCTCATTCGACTGGTTTTCCAGTGCTTATGATACTTGGCGTACTATCATGTATCATTGCTGCCTCTGTGAAGTGGATTCATGAAGACTTGATGTGTTTAGGAAACACGATTTGGATGAGAAAGTTCCAATGAGCGTTTTTTGGCTCGTTCCACAGTTTATTCTTCTTGGTGTTATTAATGGCCTTATAGAAAACAACATGCATGGCTGATTATTTGTATAGTCGATGTACCTCCTCATTGACGGAATTCTTGCACATTTTCACCTTCTAGCCAATATGGATTCGGATGTTTTGGAAGTGTTCTTGCTGTATATATAGTTGGAAATTTTTTATGGAGAGCAGTGGAAACTTGAGTTGGTTTTGGACACGTCAAATGAGAGTCGAACTGGTTAAGTATTAGCGGATGCTAGCTTGGTAGATTGCTTTCAACTCAGCACATTTCATGTTGCATTTTTTGGTCTTGTTTTGTGGTTATCAAAGAAGGTAATGCTCCTGATTTGCATCAATCTTTTTGCTGTCCCTGTCTTTATTTAGGTGGTACTTTTCAGATTGAAATTAACAAATTATTTTAGCATGATTCATTCAAGTATGATATCTCCATAATAAATGATGTGTTGCATTTTTAGTCACAATGTTTATAAATTCTTTCCTAGGCCTAATCTAATGAAGAATATTCCAATTAATTTTGTCATCCAGACAAGTTGCAATCGAGCTCAGGGAATTTGAACTTGAAGAAAAATCCCGTCTTAGCTTCGTCTTGTTTACGAACAAGTATATGAAGTTGGGATGCTAAAACTCGTAAATCGAACATCCTATATTTCAATTTTATTAACCATCGGTTGTTGTCCATGGAACATCCTAAAACTTAAAAAATTGGAAAAAAAAAACAAATATCTCTTGAACATCGTAAAACTCGTCCATCGAACATCCTAAACTTTATCTGTTAATAAAATGGAACTTGAAATACAATAAAAAATGCAATTGTGCCCATGAGATAGAATGAAATGTAACCGAAAGTAAAGTCAATTAATTGCCTGAAGGGCAAATTTCTTCAAATGTCTTCAACCTATTTTTCCTTGGATTATAAAGAGCCTGTATCTGAATTCCGTCATCCTTGGGGTTCCACAGAGCAGAAGAAATCAATTTGACTTGAACTGGAAAGCCCATTGGTGTTGGTATTGATGAACAAGACTCAAGGGGCGATTCTTCTTTGAATCGAGTTATACTCCCGAGCTTCATCGGCATCGGCGATGGGGTTCTCTGAATTTTATCAAATTATATATGATTAATTTACCTATATAAATTCTTAACCCAAAGAGATATTACAGAGAGAGTAATTTACCTCGTTTTTTTGGCGGAATGTGCGGTAACTATCCCAAAGACGATACACCTCAGACTTGAATTTGCTATTGTCACTACCGCCACCCGAGAATGACAATGATGAAACCGGAATTTCATTTTTAACGATCACAACATCCTCGGTCTTCGCCGGCACCGCCATGGAAACATTATTGTTGCGGCGGTTGTGCGTCATGTTAGTGCTCGTTAAATCAGTAAAATCTTGAACAAGCACAATCAGTAACAGAGTAATTCTTGAACAAGAAACAGAGTAAAAAGTAATATAATCTAAACATTCATATAAATCTTGACAGAAAATAAAAGAAACTCTAGAGATGGTGTATGATGATTGTGATAGGAGAAGAGAGGGATGAAAACAGAAAGAAAAGAGAAAGGAAAAAGAAATGTGCGTAGAATAGAAATACCAGAAATGGAGGAGAAGTCTGGAACAGCAAGGAAGGAGGAATCATTAGCGAACTTGTGTTCACAAGAACTTTGGGCAAGTTATATTTATAAACTTTTCTCTTCATTTTCCTTGCTTATATGATCATCATCTGTCATACTCGATTGCTGATCATAAGTTTTTTTATATAGTTACTGTGTTGGCCGATATATTGGCAGGGTATACCTTATGGATGATGATGATCTACTTAACTGATGTCTGGAAGCTTACTTTGTCGTGTGCTGCTGGCATTATGAGTGTATTTCTGCGATTATTCGGCATCATGCCCATCGCCTTGCTCTTCTTTGCTAACATTGTACTTGAACATTTGGGGTATTCTTTCTCTCCTCTCTCTTGTATTGCATGGTAATGTTTCCTAAAAATATCTTAATGCATAATATGATAACATGATTATACAAGGTTCACTGAAATTCATTTTATCTGGTATTCGGGGATGGGAATTTTTACAATTTCAACTCTATCAGTTCTTGCAGTCACTCTCGATGCATGTAGTGCCCATGAGCCTGAATGTATTGGCAACACCCACCGTATACTTTTTTACACGACAATGGCTCTGGTAGCTGTGGGGATATCTGGCCATGCTATTTCCTTACGGGGTTTCTTGCTCGAGCAAGAAGTTGTGTTAGATCCGGTCGAGCTCGCATCTCAGTTTATTTTGACGATGTTTGCTGAAAATATTGTAACATTCATCTTCACCATTGTAGCAGTTTTCACACTTCCATACATAAAACCGTGGTCACTTCGATTTGGGTTACCAACAATTTTCATGTTCGCGGCCTTATTTGTGTTCATGACCAGATCTCTTCGTTTGCCTGATGGACCAGTAGGGAGCCCTCTGACTACTCTGTTTAGAGTACTTTCCGCTGCAGCGTCCAAGTTGAACGTTCCTCGACCCTGCAAGTATACATGGATTCCTTGGTGTGCTCGATTATAGTTTTGTGTAGATGATGCTCCTCCTCTTCGTTGCTGCAGGTTTTGACTCTTACTCTATAGTTATGTAGCAGACTTATAGTCCTGTTGAAATCTTGATGAACTTCTTTGTTTCTTGATTATCTCAGAGGTCTGCATCTAAAGGATTTATTATAGACTTTCTATATGGATATTTTCATTTTTGGGAATTTAGGTGTTACGCTCCAAATACGAGTACGTAATCGCGCATGTATACGGTCGTTACAAGTAATATAAAACGGTAAGTACATACCGAGTATCGAATCCCCACGAATGGGTAAAAGGTGGGAATAAACGAATCAATCGACGGCTTATTTCATCTAAGAATGCTTGATACAAAAGGATCGAACCCAAATATTGATAAAGGGTGATTTTAATTAACTACGAGCGATAAAGTAAATCTAACTACGAAAGCAAGTAAATGGGGAGTTAATTATGCGGTAAGGAGGATTCATAAGAGATTAGTTAAAGCAGATAAATCATGCAGTTGTTAGGTTAGCTATGCAAACAATCCTAGATTTAGTTGTTGTTTGTGAGTTCAAATTAATTAAGTCTCCCTGTCGGTTTGACTTAACTTTACCAATCTACCCAAACTCTCCATCTCCGGATCAATAACGAGCATCGCTGTCAACCGATGCTCTAAGGAAAGTCCGAACCCAAAAGAGGATTCTAAGGCGTACCGTTGTCACCCGGGACCTAAAACTAACCCGAATCCCTGAATAAAGAGAATCTAAGTTATTTGATGCATTTACGAACGAACCCATTATACAAACACGGACCAAACTAGGTATATGCCTATCCTAGGTTGAAATCCACAAATCATCACTCGCCTAACCTATGTCTAGGTTGCATTAAATGTAGATGGCCAAAAGTTCGATAAAATAATAAACCCAACAAATCAAACATAACCCAACATCAAACATAACTAATCAAACGATAACAATGACTCGACAATTAATATATTATGCTCGTGCTTGCTATTCATGGATTCACTGATGTTCGTATGTATCTTTCGATAGCATACCAACCTATCGAATTAAACTAATCCAATTTACGTATAAACGGAATAAAATCTAATCGATGTCATTTAAACTCAAACCTTAAACGAATATGAAACGACATAGGTATATGTCTATCCTAAAATCGAATCACAATCCAAATTCATAATCAAATCCTCAAAATCACTAAATATAGCAATCAAGAATCAATAACTCTCATCTCCAAAGGTTGTCAAACCATAAGATGAACGATAAGCATGAAATCGGATTAAAGAACACATATAAGCACCATACTAATCATCAAGACATCATTTAATCAAACAATAAAATAAATATATATAAATCCGGAGAATTCAAATACACAATCATTCATCTAAAAAGGAAATAACAATATTCATCTCCTAATCATAAATAACTAGGAAATAGAAATATATCACCTAATCGAAATATAATCGAGACAAGGATTCTCCTCCCTTTGATCACCACACAACCACTCCCCAAGGGTGGTGATTAACTCACCCCCTTGGTGAAGTCTTCAAATACAAGAAAACAAAGAAAAAACAAAGAGAGAAAGTTGAGGGAAGCTTGAGAGAAAAAGGGAGGCCAAGAGTGGAAAGATTGAAGAAGTTGTAAGAAAATTGTGACCTCTTGAGCCTCTTAACCTAGGGTAACAAGACCAAAAAGTCCCCTAAAGGGTTTAGAAATGCAAGTGGGGGAAAAGGGAGAAGATACAAAAAGGCCCCTATTTTTCCCGCAGCAGAAAACTGCTGTTAGCAGGGACCTCGCCGCGGCGAGCTTTGCCCCGTAGGTTTCCTGCAGATTTTCTGCTCTGCCGCACTTTCTTCCGAGCAGCATATCTTTTGATTCCGAACTCCGGTTGCGGATCCGTAAAGTCCGTAGCGTAGCTAACTCACTCATCTATGACATATCCAAATTTCAGATCATTTGGATCATCCATGAAATATTTGTGCATGTTCTAGTAAGCAGCTATCTACATTCTTCTACGATTTGCTTCGGGTTCTCTTTTCTTTGAAGCTCTTTCTGCGCAAAGGCTTGCATCAACGGCCACCGAGTCTTGATTTGATGGAATTTCATTGAATCATAACCTCTCGGACTTCTCTTTAGCCTTGCAAAATTCCCAAACCTACAAACAGAACAAAAACACGACAAAAAACGAAGGAAACAAAAGAAAACACACAACATCCCAACAAGGGACCAAAAACGCAAACGAACGCGAAAACAAGCAAAAGCACACAAAACTTGAATCAAAGCAATATATTTTGGGCTTAAAGAGATAGGCAATAACGACGTTCTAACGGCGTTATCAACACCCCCAAACTTAAACATTTGCTCGTCCTCGAGCAAAGAAAACAAAACAAGTACTAAACGTGCATGCTTAAGATCAAAATGCCAAAGCTTAACACTTTCAAATTATTCTTTGAACAAGCTCCACGTTTGTGTGTGATGACTTCGGCTAGGTTCTATTTTATGTGAATACGCCCCCAATAGATTAAAATCATCGGTTCTACTTGCATGGACTCCTCACACTAACTTAGACTATCTCCTAACCTTAGGTTTCAAACCTTAAGCTCCAATCACATCGTGAAACTAAGTTGTAGGTAATTTAAGAGTGTTTTCCCTATTCTTGAACTAATTAGCAATTTTAGTCCCTAGCTCTTTTCTCACCATAATTTGCTTTTCTTTTGATTTACAATAATAACATAGCACTTTGTGCTTTACAATGATATTACAATACAAAAATCGCACTAATGATGATTGTTGTTCGTGCTTCTAAACATTCGACCTTTTGGGCTACTAGCACCATTCCAACGAAAATAGAGTAATTACAAAAATGATTCATGAATTTCATCAATGAAGGCTTAGCCTTTCTTTTCTCTCATAGAAGTGCATACATTTTAGCAACTTCTCTACTCGTTTGGACGGTAGTGGTAGATGTTGGAGTTATTATGGAAAATTAAGAAGGAAGTGTATGACTTTTGCAATTGTTGAAAATATAGTCAAGAATGTTAAAATGGAGATTTCATTTTTTGTGTGTATCATTATTTTCAACAATTGATTGTCTACATTGCTATTTTTTTGTTGGGGTTTTTTTTTTTTTGAGATTGTGTATTGTATTTTATTTGTATTATGAACTAAGAGAAGGTTGGGTTTATTTGTTTTTTTAACAGATTTAGAAGAAGTATTATATTATATCATAATCATGGAGGTAAGAAGAATGGATATTTTTTATATTATATGATTTTTGTATATGTATTTCCTAATGTATTGTTTTTTTAGATAAAATGTTTTTGACAACTTGGTTAAAATTGGACAGGAAAGAAGAAATATACATGAAGATGATGACATAGATCAGGGTTATTGGTTGGTGGAGATCATTTTCTTATTTTTTTTCTGTTGTTTTAAATTTGTAATATTGTGCATGGTGGATTAGGGTTTTAATATATTGTGTGTTATTCGTAGGGAGGAATGGATTCGCCAAATTGATGAGGATTGCGAACGTAAGGAAGAGGAATTTCAGTATGTTGTTCATGGTTCTGAAGAGGAAATTAATGGGAGAAAGATGAGGACATGGAGAATGGAACGGAAGATGTAGAAACGGAGGATGTGACTGATGAAGAAGATTGTTGTTTTGAGCTTGAGAAATAACTACCGTCCAAGTCATAATAAGCACCATACTAATCATCAAGACATCATTTAATCAAACAATAACATAAATATATATAAATCCGGAGAATTCAAATCCACAATCATTCATCCAAAAATGAAATAACAATATTCATCTTCTAATCATAAATAACTAGGAAATAGAAAGATATCACCTAATCAAAATTGAATCGAGAAAAGGATTCTCCTCCGTTTGATCACCACACAACCACTCCCCAAGGGTGGTGATTAACTTACCCCCTTGGTGAAGTCTTCAAATACAAGAAAACAAAGAAAAAACAAAGAGAGAAAGTTGAGGGAGGCTTGAAAGAAAAAGGGAGGCCAAGAGTGGAAAGATTGAAGATTGAAGAAGTTGTAAGAAAATTGTGACCTCTTGAGCCTCTTAACCTAGGGAAATTTGAGGGAGGCAATATGATTTCTTGCATGACATATGTTAGAATTATACCTTTACAGGGTTATTGGTTGGTGGAGATCATTTTCTTATTTTTTTTCTGTTGTTTTAAATTTGTAATATTGTGCATGGTGGATTAGGGTTTTAATATATTGTGTGTTATTCGTAGGGAGGAATGGATTCGCCAAATTGATGAGGATTGTGAACGTAAGGAAAAGGAATTTCAGTATGTTGTTCATGGTTCTGAAGAGGAAATTAATGGGGAGAAATATGAGGACATGGAGAATGGAACGGAAGATGTAGAAACGGAGGATGTGACTGATGAAGAAGATTGTTGTTTTGATCTTGAGAAATAACTACCGTCCAAGTCATAATAAGCACCATACTAATCATCAAGACATCATTTAATCAAACAATAACATAAATATATATAAATCCGGAGAATTCAAATCCACAATCATTCAGTGCTCGGAGAAGGCTGCAATAATATTGCCAAATCAACAACTACAGAATAGATGGAAGCTTCATTATATGGGGTTTGGTATCTTCTCTTCCATATACTTACTTTATCGAGCAAGCGGAATATATGAACCATTAAGTAGGAAGCATTACAGTACCAATTACAATCTTGTTTAGTTTTAGCTATAAATTAGAGCAAGAAGAGATTTTACAAAATATGTGTTTTTTCTGTATGATCATTCGACTGGTTTTCCAGTGCTTATGATACTTGGCGTACTATCATGTATCATTGCTGCCTCTGTGAAGTGGACTCACGAAGACTTGATGTGTTTAGGAAACACGATTTGGATGAGAAAGTTCCAATGAGCGTTTTTTGGCTCGTTCCACAGTTTATTCTTCTTGGTGTTATTAATGGCCTTATAGAAAACAACATGCATGGCTGATTATTTGTATAGTCGATGTACCTCCTCATTGACGGAATTCTTGCACATTTTCACCTTCTAGCCAATATGGATTCGGATGTTTTGGAAATGTTCTTGCTGTGTATATAGTTGGAATTTTTTTATGGAGAGCAGTGGAAACTTGAGTTGGTTATGGACACGTCAAATGAGAGTCGAACTGGTTAAGTATTAGCGGACGCTAGCTTGGTAGATTGCTTTCAACTCGGCACATTTCATGTTGCATTTTTGGGTCTTGTTTTATGGTTATCAAAGAAGGTAATGCTCCTGATTTGCATCAATCTTTTTGTTGTCCCTGTCTTTATTTAGGTGGTACTTTTCAGATTGAAATTAACAAATTATTTTAGCATGATTCATTCAAGTATGATATCTCCATAATAAATGATGTGTTGCATTTTTAGTCACAATGTTTATAAATTCTTTCCTAGGCCTAATCTAATCAAGAATATTCCAATTAGTTTTGTCATCCAGACAAGTTGCAATGGAGCTCAGGGAATGTGAACTTGAAGAAAACTCCCGTCTTAGCTTTGTCTTGTTTATGAACAAGTATATGAAGTTGGGATGCTAAAACTCGTAAATCGAACTTCCTATATTTCAATTTTGTTAACGATCAGCTGTTGTCCATCGAACATCCTAAAACTTAAAAAATTGGAAAAAAAACAAATATCTCTTGAACATCGTAAAACTCGTCCATCGAACATCCTAAAACTTCATCTGTTAATAAAATGGAACTTGAAATACAATAAAAAATGCAATTTTGCCCATGAGATAGAATGAAATCTAACCGAAAGTAAAGTCAATTAATTGCATGCAGGGCAGATTTCTTCAAATGTCTTCAACCTATTTTTCCTTGGATTATAAAGAGCCTGTATCTGAATTCCGTCATCCTTGGGGTTCCACAGAGCAGAAGAAATCGGTTTGACTTGAACTGGAAAGCCCATTGGTGTTGGTATTGATGAACAAGACTCAAGGGGCGATTCTTCTTTGAATCGAGTTATACTCCCGAGCTTCATCTGCATCGGCGATGGGGTTCTTTTAATTTTATCAAGTTATATATGATTAATTTACCTATATAAATTCTTAACCCAAAGAGATATTGCAGAGAGAGTAATTTACCTCGTTTTTTTGGCAGAATGTTAACATTAAATGCATATTTTGTGAACCTTCAATAATAGTAATTTTCAACATCTAAAAGCTAGGGTCATATGACGATTTGACCTAAGCTACCTTAGACGATGTAATCAAGTAGTTGAGTTTGTCTTAACTTTATTTCTAATGTGTTTAGAATTATGATTACGAAAGAAAATATATCTTTGGATGATATATAATGTCTAGTGGTTTATGTTCTTGAATGAACAATGATATGGAAGTAAAATTCTTGTTAAATCAAGAAATACAATCTTTCGAAAGATGTATTTACCAGATAAACTGAACTTTGTGTATTTGAACGTGTTAGTGTATACCGGTTCAAGGGATAGTTATTCATTTGACTTATCACTTGGAAGTGATTATCCAAAATTGCTTCTTTTGAGTCGGAGCAATTTATGTTCTACTGGATCCATTCAAATGAAAGGACAACACCTGAACCGTAACTTGTTTCAAATACTGAAAGATGTTCTCCTATCTCATAGATGAGATACGTTAAATGAATGGAAGGAAGACTTAGTACTTGCCTATAATTTAAACCAATTTTTGTATTGGTTGATTTTTCAAAGAGGCACATGGTATCTTACCTGTATCTTACTCTAGTCAAAATTTAGATATGGAAGTATTCCAAATGAATAAAAGACTATTAATCTGAAAAGTTGAGATATCAAAGTTCTCGAACTTGAAATCTTTGAGCTTTAAGATTATTCTAGGCAATAAGAGATTGTCTGAACGATCACGTTGGATTTTATCTTGATGGATGAATAACATTTGCTTTTTGTCTTAAGTTATTATTAGGAATACTGGATTCCATTTATTAATGTTTGAGTTACCCTATTTGTTGGGATAACTTTGAGTATAAAAAGACCGTTTTTGAAAATGGTCGTTCTTAATTATTTATGAATGAATTGAGGATTTGTAGGTAGAAAACTTGGTGAAGTTCATTGAATTTTATAAGTGGTCAATCGACGCTGAAATTATTTTGCGATTTATAAAAAGACCGTTTTTGCAAATTGATCCGTATGTTTTGCGATTTTACAGTTCAAATTATTTTGTCTCTAAAAATATATAAAAACAACGTCTATCATATAAAAAGACTGTTTTACGAATTGAAATATTTTGCTTTTAAAAAAAAGTTAAAAACCACATGTCATATAAACTTAAAAAATTTTGATACCAAATCCAATAACACAAAAAGGCGTTATTTTTCTTAATCAATTACTACAAGTTAACAATTTACAGAATTACCTAATCAAGAACAAGCAATGAGATTATGAGTTGCAAAAACAATCCAACTTATTCATTCTCCGACAAAACTTCTAAAACAACAAACAAAAACAATATTATAAAAATTGCCTCCAGAAGCAAAAAACGAAATCTCCATTTTAACATTCTTGACTATATTTTCAACAATTGCGAAAGTCATATACTTCCTTCTTAATTTTCCATAATAACTCCAACATTTACCACTACCGTCCAAATCATACCTGTAAAGGTATAATTCTAACATATGTCATGCAAGAAATGCAAATTTCTGAAGTAAAAACATTAACTCATAAACCGAACTACATAAACAAGTTACATAACAAAGATAGAATTAACAGCATTAGCAAAAACATTTTTACATAAGAAGTCCCAAAAATACAAACCAAAACATAAGTACTATAAAAATCCTAAGAAAACATTACAACAAAACCCGGAAATCATACACATCCTAACCTAAAATACGATCTATACGATCTAAAATTTCATCACTCTCTTCATCAGAATCGTCATCATCCTTCTCAAACTCAAAACAACAATCTTCTTCATCAGTCTTTTTTCCAGTTTCTTCTCCATCCACCTCCATTTCTACATCTTCCGTTCCATTCTTCATGCCCTCGTCCTTTTAATCACTCTCTTCATCAAATCATCATCATATTTCTCAAGCTCAAAACAACAATCTTCTTCATCAGTCACATCCTTCGTTTCTACATCTTCCGTTCCATTCTCCATGTCCTCATCTTTCTCCCCATTAATTTCCTCTTCAGAACCATGAACAACATACTGAAATTCCTCTTCCTTACGTTCACAATCCTCATCAATTTGGCGAATCCATTCCTCCCTACGAATAACAAACAATATATTAAAACCCTAATCCACCATGCACAATATTACAAATTTAAAACAACAAAAAAAAAAAATAAGAAAATGATCTCCACCAACCAATAACCCTGGTCTATGTCATCATCTTCATGTATATTTCTTCTTTCCTGTCCAATTTTAACCAAGTTGTCAAAAACATTTTATCTAAAAAAACAATACTTTGGGAAATACATATACAAAAATCATATAATATAAAAAATATCCATTCTTCTTACCTCCATGATTATGATATAATATAATACTTCTTCTAAATCTGTTAAAAAAACAAATAAACACAACCTTCTCTTAGTTCATAATACAAATAAAATACAATACACAATCTCAAAAAAAAAAAAACCCCAACAAAAAATAGCAGTGTAGACAATCAATTGTTGAAAATAATGATACACACAAAAAACGAAATCTCCATTTTAACATTCTTGACTATATTTTCAACAATTGCAAAAGTCATATAGTTCCTTCTTAATTTTCCATAATAACTCCAACATCTACCACTACCGTCCAAATCATACCTGTAAAGGTATAATTCTAACATATGTCATGCAAGAAATGCAAATTTCTGAAGTAAAAACATTAACTCATAAACCGAACTACTTAAACAAGTTACATAACAAAGATAGAATTAACAGCATTAGCAAAAACATTTTTACATAAGAAGTCCCAAAAATACAAACCAAAACATAAGTACTATAAAAATCCTAAGAAAACATTACAACCAAACTCGGAAATCATATACATCCTAACCTAAAATACGATCTATACGATTTAAATTTCATCACTCTCTTCATCAGAATCGTCATCATCCTTCTCAAACTCAAAACAACAATCTTCTTCATCAGTCGTTTCTCAAGTTTCTTCGTCATCCACCTCCTCCATTTCTACATCTTCCGTTCCATTCTCCATGCCCTCATCCTTTTCATCACTCTCTTCATCAGAATCATCATCATATTTCTCAAGCTCAAAACAACAATCTTCTTCATCAGTCACATCCTCCGTTTCTACATCTTCCGTTCCATTCTCCATGTCCTTATCTTTCTCCCCATTAATTTCCTCTTCAGAACCATGAACAACATACTGAAATTCCTCTTCCTTACGTTCACAATCCACATCAATTTGGCGAATCCATTCCTCCCCACGAATAACACACAATATATTAAAACCCTAATACACCATGCACAATATTACAAATTTAAAACAACAGAAAATAAATAAGAAGAGGATCTCCACCAACCAATAACCCTGATCTATGTCATCATCTTCATGTATATTTCTTCCTTCCTGTCCAATTTTAACCAAGTTGTCAAAAATATTTTATCTAAAAAAACAATACTTTAGGAAATACATATACAAAAATCATATAGTATAAAAAATATCCATTCTGCTTACCTCCATGATTATGATATAATATAATACTTCTTCTAAATCTGTTAAAAAAACAAATAAACACAACCTTCTCTTAGTTCATAATACAAATAAAATACAATACACAATCTCAAAAAAAAAAAAACCCCAACAAAAAAATAGCAGTGTAGACAATCAATTGTTGAAAATAATGATACACACAAAAAACGAAATATCAATTTTAACATTCTTGACTATATTTCAACAATTGCAAAAGTCATATACTTCCTTCTTAATTTTCCATAATAACTCCAACATCTACCACTACCGTCCAAATCATACCTGTAAAGGTATAATTCTAACATATATCATGCAAGAAATGCAAATTTCTGAAGTAAAAACATTAACTCATAAACCGAACTACTTAAACAATTTACATAACAAAGATAGAATTAACAGCATTAGCAAAAATATTTTTACATAAGAAGTCCCAAAAATACAAACCAAAACATAAGTACTATAAAAGTCCTAAGAAAACATTACAACCAAACTCGGAAATCATATACATCCTAACCTAAAATACGATCTATACGATCTAAAATTTCATCACTCTCTTCATCAGAATCGTCATCATCCTTCTCAAACTCAAAACAACAATCTTCTTCATCAATCTTTTTCTCAGTTTCTTCGTCATCCACCTCCTCCATTTCTACATCTTCCGTTCCATTCTCCATGCCCTCATCCTTTTCATCACTCTCTTCATCAGAATCATCATCATATTTCTCAAGCTCAAAACAACAATCTTCTTCATCAGTCACATCCTCCGTTTCTACATCTTCCGTTCCATTCTCCATGTCCTCATCTTTCTCCCCATTAATTTCCTCTTCAGAACCATGAACAACATACTGAAATTCCTCTTCCTTACGTTCACAATCCTCATCAATTTGGCGAATCCATTTCTCCCCACGAATAACACACAATATATTAAAACCCTAATCCACCTTGCACAATATTACAAATTTAAAACAACAGAAAAAAAATAAGAAGAGGATCTCCACCAACCAATAACCCTGATCTATGTCATCATCTTCATGTATATTTCTTCCTTCCTGTCCAATTTTAACCAAGTTGTCAAAAATATTTTATCTAAAAAAACAATACTTTAGGAAATACATATACAAAAATCATATAGTATAAAAAATATCCATTCTGCTTACCTCCATGATTATGATATAATATAATACTTCTTCTAAATCTGTTAAAAAAACAAATAAACACAACCTTCTCTTAGTTCATAATACAAATAAAATACAATACACAATCTCAAAAAAAAAAAAACCCCAACAAAAAAATAGCAGTGTAGACAATCAATTGTTGAAAATAATGATACACACAAAAAACGAAATCTCCATTTTAACATTCTTGACTATATTTCAACAATTGCAAAAGTCATATAGTTCCTTCTTAATTTTCCATAATAACTCCAACATCTACCACTACCGTCCAAATCATACCTGTAAAGGTATAATTCTAACATATGTCATGCAAGAAATGCAAATTTCTGAAGTAAAAACATTAACTCATAAACCGAACTACTTAAACAAGTTACATAACAAAGATAGAATTAACAGCATTAGCAAAAACATTTTTACATAAGAAGTCCCAAAAATACAAACCAAAACATAAGTACTATAAAAATCCTAAGAAAACATTACAACCAAACTCGGAAATCATATACATCCTAACCTAAAATACGATCTATACGATCTAAAATTTCATCACTCTCTTCATCAGAATCGTCATCATCCTTCTCAAACTCAAAACAACAATCTTCTTCATCAGTCGTTTCTCAAGTTTCTTCGTCATCCACCTCCTCCATTTCTACATCTTCCGTTCCATTCTCCCTGCCCTCATCCTTTTCATCACTCTCTTCATCAGAATCATCATCATATTTCTCAAGCTCAAAACAACAATCTTCTTCATCAGTCACATCCTCCGTTTCTACATCTTCCGTTCCATTCTCCATGTCCTCATCTTTCTCCCCATTAATTTCCTCTTCAGAACCATGAACAACATACTGAAATTCCTCTTCCTTACGTTCACAATCCACATCAATTTGGCGAATCCATTCCTCCCCACGAATAACACACAATATATTAAAACCCTAATACACCATGCACAATATTACAAATTTAAAACAACAGAAAATAAATAAGAAGAGGATCTCCACCAACCAATAACCCTGATCTATGTCATCATCTTCATGTATATTTCTTCCTTCCTGTCCAATTTTAACCAAGTTGTCAAAAATATTTTATCTAAAAAAACAATACTTTAGGAAATACATATACAAAAATCATATAGTATAAAAAATATCCATTCTGCTTACCTCCATGATTATGATATAATATAATACTTCTTCTAAATCTGTTAAAAAAACAAATAAACACAACCTTCTCTTAGTTCATAATACAAATAAAATACAATACACAATCTCAAAAAAAAAAAACCCCAACAAAAAATAGCAGTGTAGACAATCAATTGTTGAAAATAATGATACACACAAAAAACGAAATATCAATTTTAACATTCTTGACTATATTTCAACAATTGCAAAAGTCATATACTTCCTTCTTAATTTTCCATAATAACTCCAACATCTACCACTACCGTCCAAATCATACCTGTAAAGGTATAATTCTAACATATATCATGCAAGAAATGCAAATTTCTGAAGTAAAAACATTAACTCATAAACCGAACTACTTAAACAATTTACATAACAAAGATAGAATTAACAGCATTAGCAAAAATATTTTTACATAAGAAGTCCCAAAAATACAAACCAAAACATAAGTACTATAAAAGTCCTAAGAAAACATTACAACCAAACTCGGAAATCATATACATCCTAACCTAAAATACGATCTATACGATCTAAAATTTCATCACTCTCTTCATCAGAATCGTCATCATCCTTCTCAAACTCAAAACAACAATCTTCTTCATCAATCTTTTTTCCAGTTTCTTCTCCATCCACCTCCTCCATTTCTACATCTTCCGTTCCATTCTCCATGCCCTCATCCTTTTCATCACTCTCTTCATCAGAATCATCATCATATTTCTCAAGCTCAAAACAACAATCTTCTTCATCAGTCACATCCTCCGTTTCTACATCTTCCGTTCCATTCTCCATGTCCTCATCTTTCTCCCCATTAATTTCCTCTTCAGAACCATGAACAACATACTGAAATTCCTCTTCCTTACGTTCACAATCCTCATCAATTTGGCGAATCCATTCCTCCCCACGAATAACACACAATATATTAAAACCCTAATCCACCTTGCACAATATTACAAATTTAAAACAACAGAAAAAAAATAAGAAGAGGATCTCCACCAACCAATAACCCTGATCTATGTCATCATCTTCATGTATATTTCTTCCTTCCTGTCCAATTTTAACCAAGTTGTCAAAAATATTTTATCTAAAAAAACAATACTTTAGGAAATACATATACAAAAATCATATAGTATAAAAAATATCCATTCTGCTTACCTCTATGATTATGATATAATATAATACTTCTTCTAAATCTGTTAAAAAAACAAATAAACACAACATTCTCTTAGTTCATAATACAAATAAAATACAATACACAATCTCAAAAAAAAAACCCCCAACAAAAAAATAGCAGTGTAGACAATCAATTGTTGAAAATAATGATACACACAAAAAACGAAATATCCATTTTAACATTCTTGACTATATTTCAACAATTGCAAAAGTCATATACTTCCTTCTTAATTTTCCATAATAACTCCAACATCTACCACTACCGTCCAAATCATACCTGTAAAGGTATAATTCTAACATATATCATGCAAGAAATGCAAATTTCTGAAGTAAAAACATTAACTCATAAACCGAACTACTTAAACAATTTACATAACAAAGATAGAATTAACAGCATTAGCAAAAACATTTTTACATAAGAAGTCCCAAAAATACAAACCAAAACATAAGTACTATAAAAATCCTAAGAAAACATTACAACCAAACTCGGAAATCATATACATCCTAACCTAAAATACGATCTATACGATCTAAAATTTCATCACTCTCTTCATCAGAATCGTCATCATCCTTCTCAAACTCAAAACAACAATCTTCTTCATCAATCTTTTTTCCAGTTTCTTCTCCATCCACCTCCTCCATTTCTACATCTTCCGTTCCATTCTCCATGCCCTCATCCTTTTCATCACTCTCTTCATCAGAATCATCATCATATTTCTCAAGCTCAAAACAACAATCTTCTTCATCAGTCACATCCTCCGTTTCTACATCTTCCGTTCCATTCTCCATGTCCTCATCTTTCTCCCCATTAATTTCCTCTTCAGAACCATGAACAACATACTGAAAATTTTCTTCCTTACGTTCACAATCCTCATCAATTTGGCGAATCCATTCCTCCCTACGAGTAACACACAATATATTAAAACCCTAATCCACCATGCACAATATTACAAATTTAAAACAACAGAAAAAAAATAAGAAAATGATCTCCACCAACCAATAACCCTGGTCTATGTCATCATCTTCATGTATATTTCTTCTTTCCTGTCCAATTTTAACCAAGTTGTCAAAAACGTTTTATCTAAAAAAACAATACTTTAGGAAATACATATACAAAAATCATATAATATAAAAAATATCCATTCTTCTTACCTCCATGATTATGATATAATATAATACTTCTTCTAAATCAGTTAAAAAAACAAATAAACACAACATTCTCTTAGTTCATAATACAAATAAAATACAATACACAATCTAAAAAAAAAAACCCCCAACAAAAAAATAGCAGTGTAGACAATCAATTGTTGAAAATAATGATACACACAAAAAACGAAATATCCATTTTAACATTCTTGACTATATTTCAACAATTGCAAAAGTCATATAGTTCCTTCTTAATTTTCCATAACTCCAACATCTACCACTACCGTCCAAATCATACCTGTAAAGGTATAATTCTAACATATATCATGCAAGAAATGCAAATTTCTGAAGTAAAAACATTAACTCATAAACCGAACTACTTAAACAATTTACATAACAAAGATAGAATTAACAGCATTAGCAAAAACATTTTTACATAAGAAGTCCCAAAAATACAAACCAAAACATAAGTACTATAAAAGTCCTAAGAAAACATTACAACCAAACTCGGAAATCATATACATCCTAACCTAAAATACGATCTATACGATCTAAAATTTCATCACTCTCTTCATCAGAATCGTCATCATCCTTCTCAAACTCAAAACAACAATCTTCTTCATCAGTCGTTTCTCAAGTTTCTTCGTCATCCACCTCCTCCATTTCTACATCTTCCGTTCCATTCTCCATGCCCTCATCATTTTCATCACTCTCTTCATCAGAAGAATCATCATATTTCTCAAGGTCAAAACAACAATCTTCTTCATCAGTCACATCCTCCGTTTCTACATCTTCCGTTCCATTCTCCATGTCCTCATCTTTCTCCCCATTAATTTCCTCTTCAGAACCATGAACAACATACTGAAATTCCTATTCCTTACGTTCACAATCCTCATCAATTTGGCGAATCCATTCCTCCCCACGAATAACACACAATATATTAAAACCCTAATCCACCTTGCACAATATTACAAATTTAAAACAACAGAAAAAAATAAGAAGAGGATCTCCACCAACCAATAACCCTGATCTATGTCATAATCTTCATGTATATTTCTTCCTTCCTGTCCAATTTTAACCAAGTTGTCAAAAACATTTTATCTAAAAAAACAATACTTTAGGAAATACATATACAAAAATCATATAATATAAAAAATATCCATTCTTCTTACCTCAATGATTATGATATAATATAATACTTCTTCTAAATCTGTTAAAAAAACAAATAAACACAACCTTCTCTTAGTTCATAATACAAATGAAATACAATACACAATCTCAAAAAAAAAAAAAACCACAACAAAAAAAAATAGTAGTGTAGACAATCAATTGTTGAAAATAATGATACACACAAAAAACGAAATCTCCATTTTAACATTCTTGACTATATTTCGAACAATTGCAAAAGTCATATACTTCCTTCTTAATTTTCCATAATAACTTCAACATCTACCACTACCGTCCAAATCATAACTGTAAAGGTATAATTCTAACATATATCATGCAAGAAATGCAAATTTCCGAATTAAAAACATTAACTCATAAACCGAACTACTTAAACAAGTTACATAACAAAGATAGAATTAACAGCATTAGCAAAAACATTTTTACATAAGAAGTCCCAAAAATACAAACCAAAACATAAGTACTATAAAAATCCTAAGAAAACATTACAACCAAACTCGGAAATCATATACATCCTAACCTAAAATACGATCTATACGATCTAAAATTTCATCACTCTCTTCATCAAAATCGTCATCATCCTTCTCAAACTCAAAACAACAATCTTCTTCATCAGTCGTTTCTCCAGTTTATTCTGCATCCACCTCCTCCATTTCTACATCTTCCGTTCCATTCTCCATGCCCTCATCCTTTTCATCACTCTATTCATCAGAATCATCATCATATTTCTCAAGCTCAAAACAACAATCTTCTTCATCAGTCACATACTCCGTTTCTACATCTTCCGTTACATTCTCCATGTCCTCATCTTTCTCCCCACTAATTTCCTCTTCAGAACCATGAACAACATACTAAAATTCCTCTTCCTTACGTTCACAATCCTAATCAATTTGGCGAATCCATTCCTCCCTACGTATAACACACAATATATTAAAACCCTAATCCACAATGCACAATATTACAAATTTAAAACAACAGAAAAAAAATAAGAAAAGGATCTCCACCAACCAATAACCCTGATCTATGTCATCATCTTCATGTATATTTCTTCCTTCCTGTCCAATTTTAACCAAGTTGTCAAAAATATTTTAGCTAAAAAAACAATACTTTAGGAAATACATATACAAAAATCATATAGTATAAAAAATATCCATTCTGCTTACCTCCATGATTATGATATAATATTGTACTTCTTCTAAATCTGTTAAAAAAACAAATAAACACAACCTTCTCTTAGTTCATAATACAAATAAAATACAATACACAATCTCAAAAAAAAAACCCCAACAAAAAAATAGCAGTGTAGACAATCAATTGTTGAAAATAATGATACACACAAAAAACGAAATCTCCATTTTAACATTCTTTACTATATTTCCAACAATTGCAAAATTCATATACTTCCTTATTAATTTTCCATGATAACTCCAACATCTACCACTACCGTCCAACTCATACCTGTAAAGGTGTAATTCTAACATATGTCATGCAAGAAATGCAAATTTCTGAAGTAAAAACATTAACTCATAAACCGAACTACTTAAACAAATTACATAACAAAGATAGAATTAAAAGCATTGGCAAAAACATTTTTACATAAGAAGTTCCAAAAATTCAAACCAAAACATAAGTACTATAAAAATCCTAAGAAAACATTACAACCAAACTCGGAAATCATATACATCTTAACCTAAAATACGATCTATACGATCTAAAATTTCATCACTCTCTTCATCAGAATCGTCATCATCCTTCTCAAACTCAAAACCAACAATCTTCTTCATCAATCTTTTTTCCAGTTTCTTCTCCATCCACCTTCTCCATTTCTACATCTTCCGTTCCATTCTCCATGCCCTCATCCTTTTCATCACTCTCTTCATCAGAATCATCATCATATTTCTCAAACTCAAAACAACAATCTTCTTCATCAGTCACATCCTCCGTTTCTACATCTTCCGTTCCATTCTCCATGTCCTCATCTTTCTCCCCATTAATTTCCTCTTCAGAACCATGAACAACATACTGAAAATTTTCTTCCTTACGTTCACAATCCTCATCAATTTGGCGAATCCATTCCTCCCTACGAGTAACACACAATATATTAAAACCCTAATCCACCATGCACAATATTACAAATTTAAAACAACAGAAAAAAAATAAGAAAATGATCTCCACCAACCAATAACCCTGGTCTATGTCATCATCTTCATGTATATTTCTTCTTTCCTGTCCAATTTTAACCAAGTTGTCAAAAACGTTTTATCTAAAAAAACAATACTTTAGGAAATACTTATACAAAAATCATATAATATAAAAAATATCCATTCTTCTTATCTCCATGATTATGATATAATATAATACTTCTTCTAAATCAGTTAAAAAAACAAATAAACACAACATTCTCTTAGTTCATAATACAAATAAAATACAATACAAAATCTCAAAAAAAAAACCCCAACAAGAAAATAGCAGTGTAGACAATCAATTGTTGAAAATAATGATACACACAAAAAACGAAATCTCCATTTTAACATTCTTGACTATATTTCAACAATTGCAAAAGTCATATACTTCCTTCTTAATTTTCCATAATAACTCCAACATCTACCACTACCGTCCAAATCATACCTGTAAAAGTATAATTCTAACATATATCATGCAAGAAATGCAAATTTCTGAAGTAAAAACATTAACTCATAAACCGAACTACTTAAACAATTTACATAACAAAGATAGAATTAACAGCATTAGCAAAAACATTTTTAAATAAGAAGTCCCAAAAATACAAACCAAAACATAAGTACTATAAAAATCCTAAGAAAACATTACAACCAAACTAGGAAATCATATACATCCTAACCTAAAATACGATCTATACGATCTAAAATTTCATCACTCTCTTCATCAGAATCGTCATCATCCTTCTCAAACTCAAAACAACAATCTTCTTCATCAGTTGTTTCTCAAGTTTCTTCGTCATCCACCTCCTCCATTTCTACATCTTCCGTTCCATTCTCCTTGCCCTCATCATTTTCATCACACTCTTCATCAGAATCATCATCATATTTCTCAAGGTCAAAACAACAATCTTCTTCATCAGTCACATCCTCCGTTTCTACATCTTCCGTTCCATTCTCCATGTCCTCATCTTTCTCCCCATTAATTTCCTCTTTAGAACCATGAACAACATACTGAAATTCCTCTTCCTTACGTTCACAATCCTCATCAATTTGGCCAATCCATTCCTCCCCACGAATAACACACAATATATTAAAACCCTAATCCACCTTGCACAATATTACAAATTTAAAACAACAGAAAAAAATAAGAAGAGGATCTCCACCAACCAATAACCCTGATCTATGTCATCATCTTCATGTATATTTCTTCCTTCCTGTCCAATTTTAACCAAGTTGTCAAAAATATTTTATCTAAAAAAACAATACTTTAGGAAATACATATACAAAAATCATATAGTATAAAAAATATCAATTCTGCTTACCTCTATGATTATGATATAATATAATACTTCTTCTAAATCTGTTAAAAAAACAAATAAACACAACATTCTCTTAGTTCATAATACAAATAAAATACAATACACAATCTAAAAGAAAAAACCCCAACAAAAAAATAGCAGTGTAGACAATCAATTGTTGAAAATAATGATACACACAAAAAACGAAATCTCCATTTTAACATTCTTGACTATATTTCAACAATTGCAAAAGTCAGATAGTTCCTTCATAATTTTCCATAATAACTCCAACATCTACCACTACCGTCCAAATCATACCTGTAAAGCTATAATTCTAACATATATCATGCAAGAAATGCAAATTTCTGAAGTAAAAACATTAACTCATAAACCGAACTACTTAAACAATTTACATAACAAAGATAGAATTAACAGCATTAGCAAAAACATTTTTACATAATAAGTCCCAAAAATACAAACCAAAACATAAGTACTATAAAAATCCTAAGAAAATATTACAACCAAACTCGGAAATCATATACATCCTAACCTAAAATACGATCTATACGATCTAAAATTTCATCACTCTCTTCATCAGAATCGTCATCATCCTTCTCAAACTCAAAACAACAATCTTCTTCATCAGTCGTTTCTCAAGTTTCTTCGTCATCCACCTCCTCCATTTCTACATCTTCCGTTCCATTCTCCATGCCCTCATCATTTTCATCACTCTCTTCATCAGAAGAATCATCATATTTCTCAAGGTCAAAACAACAATCTTCTTCATCAGTCACATCCTCTGTTTCTACATCTTCCGTTCCATTCTCCATGTCCTCATCTTTCTCCCCATTAATTTCCTCTTCAGAACCATGAACAACATACTGAAATTCCTCTTCCTTACGTTCACAATCCTCATCAATTTGGCCAATCCATTCCTCCCCACGAATAACACACAATATATTAAAACCCTAATCCACCTTGCACAATATTACAAATTTAAAACAACAGAAAAAAATAAGAAGAGGATCTCCACCAACCAATAACCCTGATCTATGTCATCATCTTCATGTATATTTCTTCCTTCCTGTCCAATTTTAACCAAGTTGTCAAAAATATTTTATCTAAAAAAACAATACTTTAGGAAATACATATACAAAAATCATATAGTATAAAAAATATCAATTCTGCTTACCTCTATGATTATGATATAATATAATACTTCTTCTAAATCTGTTAAAAAAACAAATAAACACAACATTCTCTTAGTTCATAATACAAATAAAATACAATACACAATCTAAAAGAAAAAACCCCAACAAAAAAATAGCAGTGTAGACAATCAATTGTTGAAAATAATGATACACACAAAAAACGAAATCTCCATTTTAACATTCTTGACTATATTTCAACAATTGCAAAAGTCAGATAGTTCCTTCATAATTTTCCATAATAACTCCAACATCTACCACTACCGTCCAAATCATACCTGTAAAGCTATAATTCTAACATATATCATGCAAGAAATGCAAATTTCTGAAGTAAAAACATTAACTCATAAACCGAACTACTTAAACAATTTACATAACAAAGATAGAATTAACAGCATTAGCAAAAACATTTTTACATAATAAGTCCCAAAAATACAAACCAAAACATAAGTACTATAAAAATCCTAAGAAAATATTACAACCAAACTCGGAAATCATATACATCCTAACCTAAAATACGATCTATACGATCTAAAATTTCATCACTCTCTTCATCAGAATCGTCATCATCCTTCTCAAACTCAAAACAACAATCTTCTTCATCAGTCGTTTCTCAAGTTTCTTCGTCATCCACCTCCTCCATTTCTACATCTTCCGTTCCATTCTCTATGCCCTCATCATTTTCATCACTCTCTTCATCAGAAGAATCATCATATTTCTCAAGGTCAAAACAACAATCTTCTTCATCAGTCACATCCTCCGTTTCTACATCTTCCGTTCCATTCTCCATGTCCTCATCTTTCTCCCCATTAATTTCCTCTTCAGAACCATGAACAACATACTGAAATTCCTCTTCCTTACGTTCACAATCCTCATCAATTTGGCGAATCCATTCCTCCCCACGAATAACACACAATATATTAAAACCCTAATCCACCTTGCACAATATTACAAATTTAAAACAACAGAAAAAAATAAGAAGAGGATCTCCACCAACCAATAACCCTGATCTATGTCATAATCTTCATGTATATTTCTTCCTTCCTGTCCAATTTTAACCAAGTTGTCAAAAACATTTTATCTAAAAAAACAATACTTTAGGAAATACATATACAAAAATCATATAATATAAAAAATATCCATTTTAACATTCTTGACTATATTTCAACAATTGCAAAAGTCAGATAGTTCCTTCATAATTTTGCATAATAACTCCAACATCTACCACTACCGTCCAAATCATACCTGTAAAGCTATAATTCTAACATATATCATGCAAGAAATGCAAATTTCTGAAGTAAAAACATTAACTCATAAACCGAACTACTTAAACAATTTACATAACAAAGATAGAATTAACAGCATTAGCAAAAACATTTTTACATAAGAAGTCCCAAAAATACAAACCAAAACATAAGTACTATAAAAATCCTAAGAAAACATTACAACCAAACTCGGAAATCATATACATCCTAACCTAAAATACGATCTATACGATCTAAAATTTCATCACTCTCTTCATCAAAATCGTCATCATCCTTCTCAAACTCAAAACAACAATCTTCTTCATCAGTCGTTTCTACAGTTTATTCTGCATCCACCTCCTCCATTTCTACATCTTCCGTTCCATTCTCCATGCCCTCATCCTTTTCATCACTCTATTCATCAGAATCATCATCATATTTCTCAAGCTCAAAACAACAATCTTCTTCATCAGTCACATACTCCGTTTCTACATCTTCCGTTACATTCTCCATGTCCTCATCTTTCTCCCCACTAATTTCCTCTTCAGAACCATGAACAACATACTAAAATTCCTCTTCCTTACGTTCACAATCCTAATCAATTTGGCGAATCCATTCCTCCCTACGTATAACACACAATATATTAAAACCCTAATCCACAATGCACAATATTACAAATTTAAAACAACAGAAAAAAAAATAAGAAAAGGATCTCCACCAACCAATAACCCTGATCTATGTCATCATCTTCATGTATATTTCTTCCTTCCTGTCCAATTTTAACCAAGTTGTCAAAAATATTTTAGCTAAAAAAACAATACTTTAGGAAATACATATACAAAAATCATATAGTATAAAAAATATCCATTCTGCTTACCTCCATGATTATGATATAATATAGTACTTCTTCTAAATCTGTTAAAAAAACAAATAAACACAACCTTCTCTTAGTTCATAATACAAATAAAATACAATACACAATCTCAAAAAAAAACCCCAACAAAAAAATAGCAGTGTAGACAATCAATTGTTGAAAATAATGATACACACAAAAAACGAAATCTCCATTTTAACATTTTTTACTATATTTCCAACAATTGCAAAAGTCATATACTTCCTTATTAATTTTCCATGATAACTCCAACATCTACCACTACCGTCCAACTCATACCTGTAAAGGTGTAATTCTAACATATGTCATGCAAGAAATGCAAATTTCTGAAGTAAAAACATTAACTCATAAACCGAACTACTTAAACAAATTACATAACAAAGATAGAATTAAAAGCATTGGCAAAAACATTTTTACATAAGAAGTTCCAAAAATTCAAACCAAAACATAAGTACTATAAAAATCCTAAGAAAACATTACTACCAAACTCGAAAATCATAAACATCCTAACCTAAAATAAGATCTATACGATCTAAAATTTCATCACTCTCTTCATCAGAATCGTCATCATCCTTCTCAAACTCAAAACAACAATCTTCTTCATCAGTCGATTCTCCAGTTTCTTCTCCATCCACCTCCTCCATTTCTTCATCTTCCGTTCCATTCTCCATGTCCTCATCTTTCTCCCCATTAATTTCCTCTTCAGAACCATGAATAAAATACTGAAATTCCTCTTCCTTATGTTCACAATCCTCATCAATTTGGCGAATCAATTCCTCCCCACGAATAACACACAATATATTAAAATCCTAATCCACCATGCACAATATTACAAATTTAAAACAACAGGAAAAAAATACGAAAAGGATCTCCACCAACCAATAACCCTGATCTATGTCATCATCTTCATGTATATTTCTTCCTTCCTGTCCAATTTTAACCAAGTTGTCAAAAACATTTTATCTAAAAAAACAATACTTTAGGAAATACATATACAAAAATCATATAATATAAAAAATATCTATTCTTCTTACCTCAATGATTATGATATAATATAATACTTCTTCTAAATCTGTTAAAAAAACAAATAAACACAACCTTCTCTTAGTTCATAATACAAATGAAATACAATACACAATCTCAAAAAAAAAAAACCACAACAAAAAAAAAAATAGTAGTGTAGACAATCAATTGTTGAAAATAATGATACACACAAAAAACGAAATCTCCATTTTAACATTCTTGACTATATTTCGAACAATTGCAAAAGTCATATACTTCCTTCTTAATTTTCCATAATAACTTCAACATCTACCACTACCGTCCAAATCATAACTGTAAAGGTATAATTCTAACATATATCACGCAAGAAATGCAAATTTCTGAATTAAAAACATTAACTCATAAACCGAACTACTTAAACAAGTTACATAACAAAGATAGAATTAACAGCATTAGCAAAAACATTTTTACATAAGAAGTCCCAAAAATACAAACCAAAACATAAGTACTATAAAAATCCTAAGAAAACATTACAACCAAACTCGGAAATCATATACATCCTAACCTAAAATACGATCTATACGATCTAAAATTTCATCACTCTCTTCATCAAAATCGTCATCATCCTTCTTAAACTCAAAACAACAATCTTCTTCATCAGTCGTTTCTCCAGTTTATTCTGCATCCACCTCCTCCATTTCTACATCTTCCGTTCCATTCTCCATGCCCTCATCCTTTTCATCACTCTATTCATCAGAATCATCATCATATTTCTCAAGCTCAAAACAACAATCTTCTTCATCAGTCACATACTCCGTTTCTACATCTTCCGTTACATTCTCCATGTCCTCATCTTTCTCCCCACTAATTTCCTCTTCAGAACCATGAACAACAAACTAAAATTCCTCTTCCTTACGTTCACAATCCTAATCAATTTGGCGAATCCATTCCTCCCTACGTATAACACACAATATATTAAAACCCTAATCCACAATGCACAATATTACAAATTTAAAACAACAGAAAAAAAAATAAGAAAAGGATCTCCACCAACCAATAACCCTGATCTATGTCATCATCTTCATGTATATTTCTTCCTTCCTGTCCAATTTTAACCAAGTTGTCAAAAATATTTTAGCTAAAAAAAACAATACTTTAGGAAATACATATACAAAAATCATATAGTATAAAAAATATCCATTCTGCTTACCTCCATGATTATGATATAATATAGTACTTCTTCTAAATCTGTTAAAAAAACAAATAAACACAACCTTCTCTTAGTTCATAATACAAATAAAATACAATACACAATCTCAAAAAAAAAACCCCAACAAAAAAATAGCAGTGTAGACAATCAATTGTTGAAAATAATGATACACACAAAAAACGAAATCTCCATTTTAACATTCTTTACTATATTTCCAACAATTGCAAAAGTCATATACTTCCTTATTAATTTTCCATGATAACTCCAACATCTACCACTACCGTCCAACTCATACCTGTAAAGGTGTAATTCTAACATATGTCATGCAAGAAATGCAAATTTCTGAAGTAAAAACATTAACTCATAAACCGAACTACTTAAACAAATTACATAACAAAGATAGAATTAATACATTGGCAAAAACATTTTTACATAAGAAGTTCCAAAAATTCAAACCAAAACATAAGTACTATAAAAATCCTAAGAAAACATTACTACCAAACTCGAAAATCATAAACATCCTAACCTAAAATAAGATCTATACGATCTAAAATTTCATCACTCTCTTCATCAGAATCGTCATCATCCTTCTCAAACTCAAAACAACAATCTTCTTCATCAGTCGATTCTCCAGTTTCTTCTCCATCCACCTCCTCCATTTCTTCATCTTCCGTTCCATTCTCCATGTCCTCATCTTTCTCCCCATTAATTTCCTCTTCAGAACCATGAATAAAATACTGAAATTCCTCTTCCTTATGTTCACAATCCTCATCAATTTGGCGAATCAATTCCTCCCCACGAATAACACACAATATATTAAAATCCTAATCCACCATGCACAATATTACAAATTTAAAACAACAGGAAAAAAATACGAAAAGGATCTCCACCAACCAATAACCCTGATCTATGTCATCATCTTCATGTATATTTCTTCCTTCCTGTCCAATTTTAACCAAGTTGTCAAAAACATTTTATCTAAAAAAACAATACTTTAGGAAATACATATACAAAAATCATATAATATAAAAAATATCTATTCTTCTTACCTCAATGATTATGATATAATATAATACTTCTTCTAAATCTGTTAAAAAAACAAATAAACACAACCTTCTCTTAGTTCATAATACAAATGAAATACAATACACAATCTCAAAAAAAAAAAAAAAACAACAACGAAAAAATAGCAGTGTTGACAATCAATTGTTGAAAATAGTGATACACACGAAAAACGAAATCTCCATTTTAACATTCTTGACTATATTTCCAACAATTGCAAAAGTCATATACTTCCTTCTTAATTTTCCATAATAACTCCAACATCTACCACTACCGTCCAAATCATACCTGTAAAGGTATAATTCTAACATATGTCATGCAGGAAATGCAAATTTCTGAAGTAAAAACATTTACTCATAAACCGAACTACTTAAACAAGTTACATAACAAAGATAGCATTAACAGCATTAGCAAAAACATTTTTACATAAGAAGTCCCAAAATACAAACCAAAACATAAGTACTATAAAAATCCTAAGAAAACATTACAACCAAACTCGGAAATCATATACATCCTAACCTAAAATACGATCTATACGATCTAAAGTTTCATCACTCTCTTCATCAGAATCGTCATCATCCTTCTCAAACTCAAATCAACAATCTTCTTCATCAGTCGTTTCTCAAGTTTCTTCGTCATCCACCTCCTCCATTTCTAGATCTTCCGTTCCATTCGCCCTGCCCTCATCCTTTTCATCACTCTCTTCATCAGAATCATCATCATATTTCTCAAGCTCAAAACAACAATCTTCTACATCAGTCACATCCTCCGTTTCTACATCTACCGTTCCATTCCTCGTGTCCTCATCTTTCTCCCCATTAATTTCCTCTTCAGAACCATGAACAACATACTGAAATTCCTCTTCCTTACGTTCACAATCCTCATCAATTTGGCGAATCCATACCTCCCCACGAATAACACACAATATATTAAAACCCTAATACACCATGGACAAAATTACAAATTTAAAACAACAAAAAAAAAAAAATAAGAAGAGGATCTCCACCAACCAATAACCCTGATCTATGTCATCATCTTCATGTATATTTCTTCTTTCCTGTCCAATTTTAACCAAGTTGTCAAAAATATTTTAGCTAAAAAAACAATACTTTAGGAAATACATATACAAAAATCATATAGTATAAAAAATATCCATTCTGCTTACCTCCATGATTATGATATAATATAGTACTTCTTCTAAATCTGTTAAAAAAACAAATAAACACAACCTTCTCTTAGTTCATAATACAAATAAAATACAATACACAATCTCAAAAAAAAAAAAAACCCTAACAAAAAAATAGCAGTGTAGACAATCAATTGTTGAAAATAATGATACACACAAAAAACGAAATCTCCATTTTAACATTCTTTACTATATTTCCAACAATTGCAAAAGTCATATACTTCCTTATTAATTTTCCATGATAACTCCAACATCTACCACTACCGTCCAACTCATACCTGTAAAGGTGTAATTCTAACATATGTCATGCAAGAAATGCAAATTTCTGAAGTAAAAACATTAACTCATAAACCGAACTACTTAAACAAGTTACATAACAAAGATAGAATTAAAAGCATTGTCAAAAACATTTTTACATAAGAAGTTCCAAAAATTCAAACCAAAACATAAGTACTATAAAAATCCTAAGAAAACATTACTACCAAACTCGAAAATCATAAACATCCTAACCTAAAATAAGATCTATACGATCTAAAATTTCATCACTCTCTTCATCAGAATCGTCATCATCCTTCTCAAACTCAAAACAACAATCTTCTTCATCAGTCGATTCTCCAGTTTCTTCTCCATCCACCTCCTCCATTTCTTCATCTTCCGTTCCATTCTCCATGTCCTCATCTTTCTCCCCATTAATGTCCTCTTCAGAACCATGAATAAAATACTGAAATTCCTCTTCCTTATGTTCACAATCCTCATCAATTTGGCGAATCAATTCCTCCCCACGAATAACACACAATATATTAAAATCCTAATCCACCATGCACAATATTACAAATTTAAAACAACAGGAAAAAAATACGAAAAGGATCTCCACCAACCAATAACCCTGATCTATGTCATCATCTTCATGTATATTTCTTCCTTCCTGTCCAATTTTAACCAAGTTGTCAAAAATATTTTATCTAAAAAAACAATACTTTAGGAAATACATATGCAAAAATCATATAATATAAAAAATATCTATTCTTCTTACCTCAATGATTATGATATAATATAATACTTCTTCTAAATCTGTTAAAAAAACAAATAAACACAACCTTCTCTTAGTTCATAATACAAATGAAATACAATACACAATCTCAAAAAAAAAAAAAAAAAAAACAACAACAACAACAACAAAAATAGCAGTGTTGACAATCAATTGTTGAAAATAGTGATACACACGAAAAACGAAATCTCCATTTTAACATTCTTGACTATATTTCCAACAATTGCAAAAGTCATATACTTCCTTCTTAATTTTCCATAATAACTCCAACATCTACCACTACCGTCCAAATCATACCTTTAAAGGTATAATTCTAACATATGTCATGCAGGAAATGCAAATTTCTGAAGTAAAAACATTTACTCATAAACCGAACTACTTAAACAAGTTACATAACAAAGATAGCATTAACAGCATTAGCAAAAACATTTTTACATAAGAAGTCCCAAAATACAAACCAAAACATAAGTACTATAAAAATCCTAAGAAAACATTACAACCAAACTCGGAAATCATATACATCCTAACCTAAAATACGATAAATACGATCTATACGATCTAAAATTTCATCACTCTCTTCATCAGAATCGTCATCATCCTTCTCAAACTCAAAACAACAATCTTCTTCATCAGTCGTTTCTCAAGTTTCTTCGTCATCCACCTCCTCCATTTCTAGATCTTCCGTTCCATTCGCCCTGCCCTCATCCTTTTCATCACTCTCTTCATCAGAATCATCATCATATTTCTCAAGCTCAAAACAACAATCTTCTTCATCAGTCACATCCTCCGTTTCTACATCTTCCGTTCCATTCTCCATGTACTCATCTTTCTCCCCATTAATTTCCTCTTCAGAACCATGAACAACATACTGAAATTCCTCTTCCTTACGTTCACAATCCTCATCAATTTGGCGAATCCATACCTCCCCACGAATAACACACAATATATTAAAACCCTAATACACCATGGACAAAATTACAAATTTAAAACAACAAAAAAAAAAATAAGAAGAGGATCTCCACCAACCTATAACCCTGATCTATGTCATCATCTTCATGTATATTTCTTCCTTCCTGTCCAATTTTAACCAAGTTGTCAAAAATATTTTAGCTAAAAAAACAATACTTTAGGAAATACATATACAAAAATCATATAGTATAAAAAATATCCATTCTGCTTACCTCCATGATTATGATACAATATAGTACTTCTTCTAAATCTGTTAAAAAAACAAATAAACACAACCTTCTCTTAGTTCATAATACAAATAAAATACAATACACAATCTCAAAAAAAAAAACCCCAACAAAAAAATAGCAGTGTAGACAATCAATTGTTGAAAATAATGATACACACAAAAAACGAAATCTCCATTTTAACATTCTTGACTATATTTCCAACAATTGCAAAAGTCATATACTTCCTTATTAATTTTTCATGATAACTCAAACATCTACCACTACCGTCCAAATCATACCTGTAAAGGTATAATTCTAACATATGTCATGCAAGAAATGCAAATTTCTGAAGTAAAAACATTAACTCATAAACCGAACTACTTAAACAAGTTACATAACAAAGATAGAATTAACAGCATTGGCAAAAACATTTTTACATAAGAAGTTCCAAAAATACAAACCAAAACATAAGTACTATAAAAATCCTAAGAAAACATTACTACCAAACTCGAAAATCATAAACATCCTAACCTAAAATAGGATCTAAAATTTCATCACTCTCTTCATCAGAATCATCATCATCCTTCTCAAACTCAAAACAACAATCTTCTTCATCAGTCGATTCTCCAATTTCTTCTCCATCCACCTCCTCCATTTCTTCATCTTCCGTTCCATTCTCCATGTCCTCATCTTTCTCCCCATTAATTTCCTCTTCAGAACCATGAACAAAATACTGAAATTCCTCTTCCTTACGTTCACAATCCTCATCAATTTAGCGAATCAATTCCTCCCCACGAATAACACACAATATAGTAAAACCCTAATCCACCATGCACAATATTACAAATTTAGAACAACAGAAAAAAAATAAGAAGAGGATCTCCACCAACCAATAACCCTGATCTATGTCATCATCTTCATGTATATTTCTTCCTTCCTGTTCAATTTTAACCAAGTTGTCAAAAATATTTTATCTAAAAAAACAATACTTTAGGAAATACATATACAAAAATCATATAGTATAAAAAATATCCATTCTTCTTACCTCCATGATTATGATATAATATAATACTTCTTCTAAATCTGTTAAAAAAACAAATAAATACAACCTTCTCTTAGTTCATAATACAAATAAAATACAATACACAATCTCAAAAAAAAAAAAACCCCAACAAAAAAATAGCAGTGTAGACAATCAATTGTTGAAAATAATGATACACACAAAAAACGAAATCTTGAACAAGCACAATCAGAAACAAAGTAATTCTTAAACAAGAAACAGAGTAAAAAGTAATATAATCTAAACATTCATATAAATCTTGACAGAAAATAAAAGAAACTCTAGAGATGGTGTATGATGATTGTGATAGGAGAAGAGAGGGATGAAAACAGAAAGAAAAGAGAAAGGAAAAAAAATGTGCGTAGAATAGAAATACCAGAAATTGAGGAGAAGTCTGGAACAGCAAGGAAGGAGGAATCATTAGCAAACTTGTGTTCACAAGAACTTTGGGCAAGTTATATTTATAAACTTTTCTCTTCATTTTCCTTGATTATATGATCATCATATGTCATACTCGATTGCTGATCATAAGTTTTTTTATATAGTTACTGTGTTGGCCGATATATTGGCAGGGTATGCCTTATGGATGATGATGATCTACTAAACTGATGTCTGGAAGCTTAATTTGTTGCGTGCTGCCGGCATTCTCAGTGTATTTCTGGGATTAATCGGCATCATGCCCATCGCCTTGCTCTTCTTTGCTAACATTGTACTTGAACATTTGGGGTATTCTTTCTAACCTCTCTCTTGTATTGCATGGTAATGTTTCCTAAAAATATCTTAATGTATAATATGATAACATGATTATACAAGGTTCATTGAAATTCATTTTCTCTGGTATTCGGGGATGGGAATTTTTACAATTTCAACTCCATTAGTTCTTGCAGTCACTCTCGATGCATGCAGTGACTATGAGCCTGAATGTATTTGCAACACCCACCGTATACTCTTTTACACGACAATGGCACTGGTAGCTGTGGGGATATCTGGCCATGCTGTTTCCTTGCAGGTTTCTTGCTCGAGCAAGAAGTTGTGTTAGATCCGGTCGAGCTCGCATCTCAGTCTATTTTGACGATGTTTGCTGAAAATATTGTAACATTCATCTTCACCATTATAGCAGTTTTCGCACATCCATACATAAAAACATGGTCACTTCGATTTGGGTTACCAACAATTTTCATGTTCACGGCCTTATTGTTCATGACCGGATCTCTTCGTTTGACTGATGGACCAGTAGGGAGCCCTCTGATTTTAGAGTACTTTCCGCTGCAGCGTCCAAGTTGAACGTTCCTCGACCCTGCAAGTATACATGGATTCCATGGTGTGCTCGATTATAGTTTTGTGTAGATGATGCTACTCCTCTTCGTTGCTGCAGGTTTTGACTTTTACTCTATAGTTATGTAGTAGACTTATAGTCCTGTTGAAATCTTGATGAACTTCTTTGTTTCTTGATTATCCCAGAGGTCTGCATCTAAAGGATTTATTATAGACTTTCTATATTGATATTTTAATTTTTGGGAATTTAGGTGCTCGGAGAAGGCTGCGATAATATTGTCAAATCAACAACTACAGAATAGATGGAAGCTTCATTATATGGGGTTTGGTATCTTCTCTTCCATATACTTACTTTATCGAGCAAGCAGAACATATGAACCATTAAGTAGGAAGCATTACAGTACCAATTACAATCTAGTTTAATTTTAGCTATAAATTAGAGCAAGAAGAGATTTTACAAAATATGTGTTTTTCTGTATGCTCATTCGACTGGTTTTCCAGTGCTTATGATACTCGGCGTACTATCATGTATCATTGTTGCCTCTGTGAAGTGGACTCACGAAGACTTGATGTGTTTAGGAAACACGATTTGGATGAGAAAGTTCCAATGATCGTTTTTTGGCTCGTTCCACAGTTTATTCTTCTTGGTGTTATTAATGGCCTTACAGAAAACAACATGCATGGCTGATTATTTGTATTGTCGATGTACCTCCTCATTGACGGAATTCTTGCACATTTTCACCTTCTAGCCAATATGGATTCGGATGTTTTGGAAGTGTTCTTGCTGTATATATAGTTGGAAATTTTGTATGGAGAGCAGTGGAAACTTGAGTTGGTTATGGACACGTCAAATGAGAGCTGAACTGGTTAAGTATTAGCGGACGCTAGCTTGGTAGATTGCTTTGAACTCGGCACATTTCATTTTGCATTTTTGGGCCTTGTTTTTTGGTTATCAAAGGAGGTAATGCTCCTGATTTGCATCAATCTTTTTGTTGTCCCTGTCTTTATTTAGGTGGTACTTTTCAGATTGAAATTAACAAATTATTTTAGCATGATTCCTTCAAGTATGATATCTCCATAATAAATGATATGTTGCATTTTTAGTCACAATGTTTATAAATTCTTTCCTAGGCCTAATCTAATCAAGAATATTCCAATTAGTTTTGTCATCCAGACAAGTTGCAATCGAGCTCAGGGAATGTGAACTTGAAGAAAACTCCCGTCTTAGCTTCGTCTTGTTTACGAACAATTATATGAAGTTGGGATGCTAAAACTCTTAAATCGAACATCCTATATTTCAATTTTATTAATCATCGGTTGTTGTCCATCGAACATCCTAAAACTTAAAAAATTGGATAAAAAAACAAATATATCTCGAACATCGTAAAACTCGTCCATCGAACATCCTAAAACTTCATCTGTTAATAAAATGGAACTTGAAATACAAAAAAAATGTAAATGTGCCCATGAGATAGAATGAAATGTAACCGAAAGTAAAGTCAATTAATTGCTTGCAGGGCAGATTTCTTCAAATGTCTTCAACCTATTTTTCCTTGGATTATAAAGAGCTTGTATCTGAATTCCGTCATCCTTGGGGTTCCACAGAGCAGAAGAAATTGGTTTGACTTGAACTGGAAAGCCCATTGGTGTTGGTATTGATGAACAAGACTCAAGGGGCAATTCTTCTTTGAATCGAGTTATACTCCCGAGCTTCATCGGCATCGGCGATGGGGTTCTCTGAATTTTATCAAATTATATATGATTAATTTACCTATATAAATTCTTAACCCAAAGAGATATTACAGAGAGAGTAATTTACCTCGTTTTTTTGGCGGAATGTGCGATAACTATCCCAAAGACGATACACCTCAGACTTGAATTTGCTATTGTCACTACCGCCACCCGAGCATGACAATGATGAAGCCGGAATTTCATTTTTAACGATCACAGCATCCTCGGTCTTCGCCGGCACCGCCATGGAAACATTATTGTTGCGGCGATTGTGCGTCATGTTAGTGCTCGTTCAATCAGTAAAATCTTGAACAAGCACAATCAGAAACAAAGTAATTCTTAAACAAGAAACAGAGTAAAAAGTAATATAATCTAAACATTCATATAAATCTTGACAGAAAATAAAAGAAACTCTAGAGATGGTGTATGATGATTGTGATAGAAGAAGAGAGGGATGAAAACAGAAAGAAAAGAGAAAGGAAAAAAAATGTGCGTAGAATAGAAATACCAGAAATGAAGGAGAAGTCTGGAACAGCAAGGAAGGAGGAATCACTAGCAAACTTGTGTTCCCAAAAACTTTGGGCAAGTTATATTTATAAACTTTTCTCTTCATTTTCCTTGCTTATATGATCATCATCTGTCATACTCGATTGCTGATCATAAGTTTTTTTATATAGTTACTGTGTTGGCCGATATATTGGCAGGGTATGCTTTATGGATGATGATGATCTACTTAACTGATGTCTGGAAGCTTAATTTGTCCCGTGCTGCCGGCATTATCAGTGTATTTCTGGAATTAATCGGCATCATGCCCATCGCCTTGCTCTTATTTGCTAACATTGTACTTGAACATTTGGGGTATTTTTTCTCTCCTCTCTCTTGTATTGCATGGTAATGTTTCCTAAAAATATCTTAATGCATAATATGATAACATGATTATACAAGGTTCATTGAAATTCATTTTCTTTGGTATTCAGGGGATGGGAAATTTTACAATTTCAACTCTATCAGTTCTTGCAGTCACTCTCGATGCATGCAGTGCCTATGAGCCTGAATGTAATGGCAACACCCACCGTATACTCTTTTACACGACAATGGCTCTGGTAGCTGTAGGGATATCCGGCCATTCTGTTTCCTTCCGGGGTTTCTTAATCGAGAAAGAAGTTGTGTTAGATCCGGTCGAGCTCGCATCTCAGTCTATTTTGACGATGTTTGCTGAAAATATTGTAACATTCACCTTCACCATTGTAGCAGTTTTTGCACTTCCACACATAAAACCATGGTCACTTCGATTTGGGTTACCAACAATTTTAATGGTTGTGGCCTTAGTAGTGTTCATGACCGGATCTCTTCGTTTGACTGATGGACCTGTAGGTAGCCCTCTGACTACTCTGTTTAGAGTACGTTCCGCTGCAGCGTCCAAGTTGAACGTTACTCGGCCTGCAAGTATACATGGATTCCATGGTGTGCTCGATTATAGTGTTTGTGTAGATGATGTTCATTATCTTCATTGCTACAAGTTTTGACTCTTACTCTATAGTTATGTAGTAGGCTTGTAGTCCTGTTGAGATCTTCATGAACTTCTTTGTTTCTTGATTATCCCAGAGGTCTGCATCTAAAGGATTTATTATAGACTTTTTGTATGGCTATTTTCATTTTTGGATATTTAGGTGCTTGGAGAAGGCTGCGATAATATTACCAAATCAACAACTACAAAATAGATGGAAGCTTCATTATATGGAGTTTGGTATTTTCTCTACCATATACTTACTTTATCGAGCAAGCAGAACATGTGAACCATTAAGTAGGAAGTATTACAGCACCAATTTATAAGAAAAGTCAAGATCAGATAAATGATAAATCAATATAACTCCTAATCAGCCTAAACTATAGTGTACATACTATTATGTTATATTGTAATGATACTTTGTCAAGGAGTCTTTAGTTTAGAAATATTCTGTCAAGGAGTGAATCCCTCCTAATATCTTGTAATTGATTATATGTACTGCTATATAATGAATACAATGCAACCCTTAGGGTTATACAAAACCTTTACTATCATTTTTGTATTTCTACATGGTATCCAGAGCATAAGAGCATGGCCTAATTTTTGTTTTTTGGCTTCATCATGACTTTCTCTCCCTCTGAATCCTCGATCACCTCACCTCCTTCCATCAATACTAATTTGCAAAACGTTACTGCTCTTGTATCCATCAAATTGGATCGGTCAAATTATCTTCTTTGGAAGTGTCGGTTACTTCCTATTCTAAGATCTATGGACCTTCTTAAATTTGATGATGGGACATTCCCTCCTCTTCCATCAACTATAACCATTGTAGATGATAGTGGTGTCAAAACTAATGATGTTAACACAGAGTTTGTTTCTTGGACAAGAATCGATCAAATGCTCTTGAGTTGGTTGAATGCTACACTCACTGCCCCTATACTTGCTCAAGTTGTTGGTCAAAACACATCTAGAGATGTTTGGGTTGCTCTTGAAACATTTTTCTCTGCATCAACCTTGCAACGTGCACTTCATCTTCCCTATGCTCTTCAGAATATCAAGAAGGCTTCCCGGTCAATTGCTAACTATTTGAATGATATAAAAAATATCGCTGATCAATTGGCTGCATTCAACAACCTGTTTCTGATGCAGATCTTATTCTCCATGTGCTCACGGGTTTGGGTCCCGACTATGAATCATTTGCGATGGCAATCATGGTTCGTTCTGGTCCCATTTCATTTATGGAGCTGCAATCTCTTTTGTTAAGTCACGAACTTCATCTAGAGCACACTACTCAACTTTCACAAGCAACTGTTACCAATTCAGCCTTCTTTGCTACTTCGTCACGTGGTGGACATGGTAGGAACTATAATAATCATGGAAGGGGACGTGGCCGAAACTCTAATCAACGCAACAACTATAACAGTGTACGCAATAACAACCAGAATAACTCTTGGGATTCTTCAAATCATTCTCTTGGTATACTTGGTGCAAAACCACAACATTCTTCTAGTAACGCACCCAATCCATGTCAAATTTGTGTTAAATCTGGACACATATAGCTCTCCGTTGCTACAATCGCTTCAATTAATCCTACCAGCCAAATGATCTACCTTCTGCATTCGCAACCATGAATCTTTCTTCATCAGATCAACAATGGTACCCGGATCCTGGAGCAACTAATCACATGACTGTTGATTTGCAATCTCTTACTTCTCGCACTGCAAATGATGGAAATGACACTATTTGTGTTGGCAATGGCACTCAACTTCCCATCACTTGCACTGATAACATTTTGGTTCACACCCACAATTCTTTTATTTCCTTAAAAAATGTTTTATGTGTCCCCAACATCAAGAAAAATTTAATCTCGGTTGGTCAACTTACAAAAGATCTTGATTGTATATTTATCTTTCACTCTTTTGGTTTCTTGATTAAGGACTGCAAAACGGGAAAAGTTTTTCTCAGCGGGCCTAGTAAGGGAGGCTTGTATCCCATCACCCCAAGTTCTACCACTCATTTTGAAGCTTCTTTTGTTTTTCGTTCAGTTCGTGCCAATAATGATGTTTGGCATATGTGACTTGGCCACCCTGACCAACAAATCATTCATCATTTAGTTCGAAATAAAAACATCTATTTAGATGGTTCTTTTTCTTCTAGTAAATCAGTTTGCCCAGGTTGTTTAGCTGGAAAAATGTCAAAGTTACCATTTAAATTTTCTGATACAAAGTTTGAGTTGATTTGTGGGATCCTGCTCCTATTGTTTCAAATGATGGGTATCGTTATTTTTTACTACTAGTTGATGGTTTCTCCAGATTTTGTTGGTTATATGCACTTCATTGCAAAAGTGAAGCATTACAATGCTTTATTCATTTAAAAAACATGATTGAAAATGCATTTTCAACCAAAATTAAAATCTTTCAGTCAGATAATGGTGGGGAATACACTGGAAAAATATTTGCTCACTTTCTCAATGAAATTGGAATTCTTCATCGTTTTTCATGCCCACATACTCCTCAGCAAAACGGAGTAGCAGAACGTAAACATCGTCATATTGTCCAAATGGGTCTCACTCTTATTGAACAAGCTTGTCTTCCTAAATCATTCTGGTTAGAAGCTTTTCAAACAAGTGTTTATATTATCAATCGTTTGCCTTCAAAAAGTCCTGGGTATAAATCTCCTTATCAATTGTTGTTTGGAAAAACTCCTTCTTATACTTATATAAAAGTTTTTGGGTGTGCATGTTATCCTTATTTGGTGCCGTATAGAAAGGATAAATTAGATCCCCGTACCAAGCAATGCATATTTCTTTGCTATAGTCCTTTTCATAAAGGTTACAACCGCTTTGACCTTCAATCAAGAAAGGTATACATTTCACGCCATGTAGTATTTGATGAAACTCTTTTTCCGTACAAAACTCTGGTGAATCCTCCAACACAACCAACCTCATCATCTGTAATTCTTTTTTGGATTGTACCTGAAAAATAGCACTTGATAGGTTCTGAACTTTCGAATAAACAAAGCTCACATGAAACCGATCCATCCCTTCACCAGAGTGCCAATATTGAGCACATAGCTTCTCTTTCTAATATAGACAATCATACTCCGGTTGCACCCTCCTTGCTTGAACCTATACCACAAAATAACACTATTCCGGCTTCATCACTGTTGATACATGAAATTTATGCCCAATTAAATAATGACACTTATAAATAATTTATTAGTAATCAATTAATTTTCTATTTTTGGGATTTTATTATATTAAATCCCGAAATTAAATAATGATATTAATTGATTTCTAATATTTATTTATTGGCCAATTATATCAAGCCATGTGTCAAAATGATATATTTAAAGCCATATAATTAAGTGGCCAATCAAAATGTGCCACATGTCAAAGTGATGTGTTTTGGCCAATCAAATGAAGTCTTTCATTCCAAGGAAGTAAGGGCCAATCAAATCATGACACGTCACCAAGCTGCTATGAAGGACTCTCTTCAAAATCTATATAAAGAGGTCTTGTGAATTCATTTGAGGATATACAGAAACACATATATACATATCTACATACAAATTCATATATACGCATAGACATTCTCCTCAAGCTTTGGAGGTCTGCAAGCACTTCAAATCTGTGACTCCATCCGCAAATCTTGGAGAAAGTCGCATCACACGATTCAAGAACAAGCCTAGTGCACTTGAATCCATACGCTCAACGAAGAGAAGAATCAGAGGATTCATAGATAGAGATTTTGTAACCACTTTTAAATTTTAAATATATATTATTTGTTACTTCTTATTTTATTGTCTATTTAAGCTTTTTGCAGACTTTAAAATTTGCTGTAAACAAATTTTTGGCACGCCCGGTGGGACATCTCTTCTCTTCAAAAGATGGTTCGTCCTACAAAGTACCGAACTATGACTGATTTGATGAATGACCCAAGCACCATGCTCATTGAAAAGAAGGCAAATGATGATTCTCAAAGCAGTGGATCTTCACCCCTTTCTCATCATTCGACTGGAGCGTCTGTTATGACGACAAACGCTACGACTATGGAAGAACAACTCATGGCTCTAACTAAGGCCATAGAAGGGCTCAACAAGCGTACGCAAGAGCAAGATGCAAAGATTGAAAGACTTCTGAGACAAAGACTCTATGCCAAGGCAAATCACTCGATGGGAAAACGACTTATGGATCCCGAAGAAGATGAGATATCAACAAAATGATACTCAAAAGTGAACGAGGACCAACTCGAGGAGGACGACATTCTCTCAAGACGACATTCGACTGAGAAAACTAAGGTTCTTCAAGTCTCGCCCGACGGCATGATTCCTGTGGATCGACTAGAAGATTTCATCACTGGAACCATCAAGTGCAAATTGGAGGGAGGTTCAAAATCTTCATTTAATTACGTGAAGCCCTACACTCGTCGCATCGACACGATGAAGATGCCCAATGGATATCAACCGCCAAAGCTCCAACAATTCGATGGGAAAGGGAACCCAAAGCAACATGTTGCTCACTTCGTAGAAACTTGTAATAATGCAGGAACTACTGGAGATCTCCTCGTGAAACAATTTGTCCGTTCGCTTCAAGGGAATGCTTTTGATTGGTACACTGACTTGGAGCCTGGAAGCATTGATAGTTGGGAACAACTTGAACAAGAATTCCTCGATCGATTTTATAGCACAAGAAGGATCGTCAGTATGATCGAACTTACAAGCACTCGTCAGTGGAATGAAGAGAAAGTGATCGATTATATTAATCGATGGCGAAATTTGAGTTTGAACTGCAAGGATCGCTTGTGTGAAACTTCTGCAATATAAATGTGTATCCAAGGGATGCAATGGGGCTTACGATATATTCTCCAAGGCATAAAACCGAAAACCTTCGAAGAGCTGGCCACACGTGCGCACGACATGGAACTGAGCCTTGCTTCAAGTGAAGGCCAAAGCTTCTTCCCACTTCATGAGTCAAAGAAAGGAAAAGTTGGACATTACATCAAGAAAGGGGGCAAGCTTTTTCCCCAAGTTGAAAGTGAAGAATCCATGACCGTCAATGTCTCTCGATCCAAGTCAAAGAAGAACGATGAAATAAACAATGATTCATCCCAACGAAACTTTGCAAAGAAGCTGACTTTGAAGGATATGCAAAAGAAGGAATACCCATTCCTTGATTCTGACGTTGCTCCAATGCTTGATGACTTGCTCGAAGCTAAACTCATTGAGTTGCCCGAAATGAAGCGACCTGAAGAGGCTGGAAGAACAAATGACCGCAATTACTGCAAGTACCACCGCTTGGTTGGGCATCCCATTGAAAAATGCTTCATTTTGAAGGATAAAATCTTGCAACTAGCTCGAGAAGGTAAGATTATGCTTGATGAAGATGATGCAACTGCAAATCTTGTCACAGTTTCATTTGGATGTTTTGACACAACAATAAACGCGGAGCAATTGCCAAATAGGCTTCATGATGAGGATACTTATGATGTTGTTTCGTGTAATGCAATACAAGAACAAAACACTTCTATAGGTGAAGTATGCCGATCTAGCATAGAAGTCCGAGAGGATGTGACGTCATCATTTTACACTACTCAAGGAAAAGTTCATGTTGCTAAGAAGGAAGAAGCTGAGAATACTTCATTAGAACTCGTGGAAGGTATTAAAGTAACCAATGATGAAATTGATCAAGTCAAATTAGAGATGGATGACTTAGTCTCCAAAGTGGATGTTCAAAATTTCTCTTTGAAGAAGGAAACTCATCAAGATTAGCAAACTAAACTACAATTTAGATCTGGGTCGATTCCATTCATCAAAGCTGAAATGAAAATGTTTATGAAAGCTGGCTTCTTTCAAGAAATAGAGAATTCCACATGGTCTCTAGAATTGTGCCTATATGTAAAAGAACTCGTCAAATTCAACTCTGTGTCGACTTTGAGAATTTAGATGCTCCCAATGATTTTCCATTACCTGATCCAAAACTTCTGATCGATGGATTCCATAGATATGGTCAGAAATCTGGAGATCACCATTGATGTCAAAATAATCTGCACACTCCTTGATAAGAGTATAAACTTTCAAAACAACTCCTTGACACGAGTCAAAACTGTCTACAAGTCTTCATGTTGAAAACTCCTTGACACGAGTCAAAACTGTCTACAAGTCTTCATGTTGAAAACTCCTTGACACGAGTCAAAACTGTCTACAAATCTTCAAAGTTCAAGCCAAAGCCTCCAGTAGACGAGACGAAAAGGTCTACAAGTTCAAACCAACGTCTCCCAGACACGAGTCAAAACTGTCTGCAAAATTATCAAAGTTCAAATCAAAGCCTCCAGTAGACGAGATGAAAGGGGTCTACGAAATCTTGAAATCAAAATGCTCCTTGACGCACGAGCTTAAAATTGCATGTTACTCTTAAATCGCATGAGTATAAAATGTGAACGACACTCTTCAAACAAAATTTGATGTTTTGAACTACGTAATGACTTGATTCTCTTTACGAGATACGTAGGCAGCTTGGAAGCTAATTCTAAGTTCAGTCATGTAATTAAAAAAAAAATTTGGAGACATTAACAAAGTTTTCATAATGTACTTGGATGATGTATTGAAATCTTCATTCCATACTTAAGAATATTTCATAGTGTTAAATTAAGAAGGGATCTTGAATTTCATTAAGTGATTAACTTCAACTACGGAGGAATTTACATCGAAATGAGAGCAAGGGGCAAAGTTAGATCAAGATGTGAATACTAATTGAACTTTATTCATATTTATGTTGAAGAGTTCGATACAAAGCAAGGCAAAAAATTAAAAAAAAAAAATGCAAGCTCCTATATCTAAATGGTTTCTAATATGTTGTTGCTCGATCTTCAAGTTGGTGGTTTTGTATCTCTTCAAATTATTGCTTCTTGCCTCCAGAGTGGTGCTCCACACTTTCAAATTTGTGTCCCGCATCTCTCCAAGTGACGAACTTCTTCAATTGAAGCTTCAAGCATTTTCAAGTTATCCTCCAAGACATTGTCTCGAACTTTAAGTTGATGTTTTGTGCCTCTCCAAGTTGTGAACTTCTACTTTGCGAGTTGGAGGTTCAAGCTTCCTAAGTTAGAACTACGTGCATCCAAGATGTTGATTCGAAAGCCAAGTTGCTGCTTTGCATCTCATCAAGTCATGTCTTTGTCTTCAAGTTGATGGTTTAAGTCTCTCAAAAGTCGCGGCTCCTTGTTTTCAAAGTGATGATCACAACATCTTCAAGTTCCTTGGCTTTATCGCTTCATGCTCTCAATTTGATTATTGGTGTTAATTCGAGTTGCTACTCTTTGCCTCCAAGTCGACGCTTCATATTTCTTCTAGCAACGTCTCCTTGTTTTCCGAAAATTAAACTCCCACGTTCTTAGTGAAAACAATTGTCGTGATCGTTGGGTTTAGAAGGTTAGCTACATAGCTCAAAGAAGTCAACTCCGAAGTAATGATTTGTCATCTCCATCGACTTCAAGAAGCTCCTTGGCTGATGGGACCACTTCGTCATATAATAGGCCGCGAAGGGAAAATCCGTTGGATGTACGCAAATCCCGCAGAGAAATGGATAGTTCCACAGCCGTCGTATGGAGCGAGTTGGTGGCCAGACTCCATAGGTCGTAGAATGTGTTAATGGTGTCATCATCGACGTCATAGGTGAAAATGAGGTCCAAATTGCGTCGTATATGCCTACTTAGTAAAGACTTTTGTCCCTTCTTGCATCGAAATGTGCTGATTCGCAATAACCTGCAATGTTGATAATTCACCAAAAATGGCTCCGAAGAGTACCATGAAGACCTCCATGAAGTTGATGAACGAATAGGGTGCGAGAAACTGGACGGTGAACCTCTGTTAAGTGCATTAGGCTACAAAATACACACTTTCTGATGCTTAGGTGTGGTCGAAGACAATACACTAACATCCTTTAAAATCTCCAATGAAACTTTTGATGAGTGTGGCTCCTTAGACAGGGTGTATTCTGGGGCGAATCGACCAATTGTCGGTTGATACACAGTTAAAGTAGTTCCTTTTGTTTTATCTGCTTCATCCTTTTTGATCATATAGAGGCTCGGGTATGGAACTTTGCAGTCGATAAACTCCATTAGTGGCGGGATGTTATATCTGCAAAAAAAAAAAAAAACAAAAGTTTAAAAAAAAAAAAAAAAAAAGAAGGGGCAATAAAATAAAGGGGCATGATGCGAAATTAAGGTTGCGGAGCTGAATGTATTCTTGATATAGATTATTTGTTGTACTAAAGATATATATGGTTCAAGGTACTACTCCAAATGCTACGGTACAAGTTCCTAGGCCTATAGTACAAATTCTACAATTAAGCTTCCTATTTGAAGATCTAAAACAGTAATTATATTATGGAGCGGCTTTGATGTAGTGAAAGTTTATTGGAGTAAATTGCATCTACAAACTATGTTTACATAGAGAAAGTTAAGATTGAGGTTAAATGCTAAACGCCTTTTCTATTTAATAGCACTAACACACACACTTTGGCAGCAACACACACTTGATGAAGAAATAAAGAACAGGAGTCGTGTGGAGGAAAAGGATTACTGTTTGAACTCTGTTAATGACGATCTAAGCTCTCCGAATATTATTGCCGATGAAGGTAAAGGGTTTTGATGTGCTCTTTTATAGATGTAATTTTGAGATTATTATGAGCAATAAAGAGAATTTTTGGAAATTTTAAATTCTCCCGAGAAGAAGATGGAGTAAATTGTTGGTAAAAAAAATTTCCATGTATGACAGCTAGAAAATTCTCAAAGATCTGAATATATTGTTGTGGACTCATATATCGACTATTAGGAGGAGTAGATTTAAATTCAAGGTGTCTTAAAATCGAGAGTCAATTTGTTTCTTGAATTAAAGATTTATTGCCTTGATCACTTGATACAAGTCTCCGATTATGGAAAGGGAATGATTTGAGAAGAATTCTACACATTGGATTAAATTTGTCAATTGCCAAGAAATCTACGGCTTCTGCAAATAAAAGGAATTGAAGAAGACGAAGTTGGTTTCTATCGCCTACACTTGGTCTATGTAGACCGTACATGCATATAAATGGGCCAAATTAAGTGGGCTTAAGTAATGGGTATTTAATTAAATTATGTACCAACTTAAAGTCCACTTCAATTAAATTCATGATCGCGGTTGTTCAAATTTTTTTTACCGTGATGCAATATTTTTCAAGTGCATTTTTATATCAAAGTCGTGACTTACTCACTTCAAAGTATGCTTCGAAAGCGTTATTCGTGAATAAGTCTCGAAGGGGCATTTGTTGATACATGAAATTTATGCACAATTAAATAATGACACTTATAAATAATTTATTAGTAATCAATTAATTTTCTATTTTTGGGATTTTATTATATTAAATCCCGAAATTAAATAATGATATTAATTGATTTCTAATATTTATTTATTGGCCAATTATATCAAGCCATGTGTCAAAATGATATATTTAAAGCCATATAATTAAGTGGCCAATCAAAATGTGCCACATGTCAAAGTGATGTGTTTTGGCCAATCAAATGAAGTCTTTCATTCCAAGAAAGTAAGGGCCAATCAAATCATGACACGTCACCAAGCTGCTATGAAGGACTCTCTTCAAAATCTATATAAAGAGGTCTTGTAAATTCATTTGAGGATATACAGAAACACATATATACATATCTACATACAAATTCATATATACGCATAGACATTCTCCTCAAGCTTTGGAGGTCTGCAAGCACTTCAAATATGTGACTCCATCCGCAAATCTTGGAGAAACTCGCATCACACGATTCAAGAACAAGCCTAGTGCACTTGAATCCATACGCTCAACGAAGAGAAGAATCAGAGGATTCATAGATAGAGATTTTGTAACCACTTTTAAATTTTAAATATATATTATTTGTTACTTCTTATTTTATTGTCTATTTAAGCTTTTTGCAGACTTTAAAATTTGCTGTAAACAATCACATCACATGATTACTCGCTTAAAAGACGGAATCAGAAAACCGAAAGCATTTTCAGCAACAAGATACCCCATTCACTATTGTTTTCCCTCAACTCTAACACCTTCCGACCCTACCTCGTATAATGCAGCGTCAAAGAAAACTCATTGGCGTTCTGCGATGTTTGATGAGTTCAATGCTTTGCTTAAGAAAGATACATGGTCTCTTTTCCTTATCATCCTTCAATGAATGTGTTAGGCTGTAAATGGGTTTATTGTACTAAACGTAAGTCTGATGGTACGGTGGAACGCTATAGAACACGCCTAGTTGCTAAAGGCTTCCATCAACAACCTGGTATTGATTATGGAGACACATTCAGTCCTGTTGTAAAGCATCCGACAATCCGTCTTATCCTTTCATTAGCATGTACCTATTCATGGCCTCTTCGTCAACTAGACGTGCAAAATGCATTTCTGCATGGAAAATTAACATACGAAGTTTATATGCAGCAGCCCCCCGGTTTTTTGGATTCTTCCAGACCTAATCATGTTTGTAAACTTCACAAGGCTCTCTGTATGGGTTGAAACAAGCACCGAGAGCTTGGTACCATAGCTTCAATTCAGTAGTAAAAGAACTTGGTTTCATCTCTTGCAACTCTGATACCTCTCTTTTTATTCGAAGAAATACTAATAGGTGTATCTATGTTCTTGTGTATGTTTATGATATTATAATCACATGTAATGACTCTGGTGGCATTTAAGATGTTATCGAATTTCTAAGCAAGAGTTTTGATATGAAAGATCTTGGTTCTCTATCATATTTCTTTGGAATGGAAGTTCATCGAACACCATCATGCATTACTCTTACTCAATCCAAATATACACTTGATTTACTTGAGAAAATTGGAATGTTAGGTGTTAAACCAGTTCACACTCCTATTGCTTCTGGAGTTAAGCTCTCACAGTCAAATGGAACTCCACTAGAGAGTGCATACACATATAGGCAGGTTGTTGGTTCTCTTCAGTACTTAACCTTTACTCGACCGGATATCTCGTATGCTGTTAACCAAGTTTCATTATTTTTGCACAGTCCCTCTTCAGTACACATGGAAGCCATCAAACTGATTTTGCGGTATTTAAAGGGAACCATTGGTTCTGGTTTACAACTGCGTTCTTTGCTAAATTTAAATCTTATTGCCTACTCGGACGCCTACTGGGCTGGTTCCCTAGATGATCGTCGATCAATTACAGGTAGTTGTATCTACTTTGGTTCAAATTTAATATCTTGGTGCTCCAAAAAGCAACCGCCTGTTTCTCGCTCAAGCAATATCGTGCATTGGCAACCAGTTCTGCGGATTTATGTTGGCTTCAATCCTTAATGCGTGAACTTCGCATCTTTCTTTCATCTCCACCTAAGTTACTATGTGATAACATAAGTGCTACATACTTAGTTGCTAATCCTATTCTTCATGGTAGAACCAAACACATTGAAATAGATTATCATTTTATCCGTGAAAGAGCAGTTCGGGGTGCTTTACAAATTCAGTTTATTCCAAGCAGGGAACAAAATGCTGATCCACTCACAAAAAGCATTAGATTCTGCACATTTTGAATATGGTCGAGCCAATCTCAACGTCGTTTCCTCTGTTGGGATTGAGTGAGGGTATAAGGAAAGTCAAGATCAGATCAATGATAAATCAATATAACTCCTAATCAGCCTAAACTATAGTGTACATAATATTATATTATATTGTAATGATACCTTGTCAAAGAGTCTTTAGTTTAGAAATATTTTGTCAAGGAGTGAATCCCTCCTAATATCTTATAATTTATTATATGTATTGCTATATAATGAATACAATGCAACCCTTAGGGGTATGCAAAACCTTTAATATCATATCTGTAATTCTACATGGTATCCAGAGCATAAGAGCCTGGCCTAATTTTTTTTTTTGGCTTCATCATGACTTCCTTTCCCCCTGAATCCTCGATCACCTCACCTCCTTCAATCGATACTTGGCCTACTAATTGGCAAAACGTTGTTGCTCTTGTATCCATGAAATTGGATCGGTCAAATTATCTTCTTTGGAAGTGTCAATTATTTCCTATTCTAAGATCTCAAGACCTTCATAAATTTGTTGATGGGACATTCCCTTCTCCTCCATCAACTATAACCACTGTATATGATAGTGGTGTCAAAACTACTGATGTTAACACAGAGTTTGTTTCTTGGACAATAATCGATCAAATGCTCTTGAGTTGATTGAATGCTACACTCACTGCCCTTATACTTGCTCAAGTTGTTGGTCAGAACACATCTAGAGATGTTTGGGTTGCTCTTGAAACATCTTTCTCTGCATCAACCGCGCAACGTGCACTTCATCTTCGCTATGCTCTTCGGAATATCAATAAGGCTTCCCGATCTATTGCTGAATATTTGAATGATATAAAAAATGTCGCTGATCAATTGGCTGCCATTCAACAACCTGTTTCCGATGCAGATCTTATTCTCCATGTGCTCACGGGTTTGGGTCCCGACTATGAATCATTTAGGACGGCAATCATGGTTCGTTCTGGTCCCATTTCATTTATGGAGCTTCAATCTCTTTTGTTAAGTCACGAACTTCATCTAGAGCGCACTACTCAACTTCCACAAGCAACTGTTACCAATTCAGCCTTCTTTGCTACTTTGTCACGTAATGGACGTGGTAGGAACTATAATAATCATGGAAGGGGACGTGGCCGAAATTCTAATCAATGCAACAACTATAACAATGAACGCAATAACAACCCGAATAACTTTTGGGATTCTTCAAATCATTCTCTTGGTATACTTGGTGCAAAACCACAACATTCTTCTAGTAACGCACCCAATTCATGTCAAATTTGTGGTAAATCTTAACACATAGCTCTCCGTTGCTACAATCGCTTCAATCAATCCTACCAGCCAGATGATCTACCTTCCGCATTCGCAGCCACGAATCTTTCTTTATCAGATCAACAATGGTACCCGGATACTGGGGCAACTAATCCCATGACTGCTGATTTGCAATCTCTTACTTCTCGCACTGCAAATGATGGAAATGACACTATTCGTGTTGGCAATGGCACTCAACTTCCCATCACTTACACTGGTAACACTTTTGTTCACACCCACAATTCTTTTATTCCCTTAAAAAATGTTTTATGTGTCCCCAACATCAAGAAAAATTTAATCTCGGTTGGTCAACTTACAAAAGATCTTGATTGTATATTTATCTTTCACTCTTCTGGTTTCTTGATTAAGGACTGCAAAACGGGGAAAGTTCTTCTCAGCGGGCCGAGTAAAGGAGGCTTGTATCTCATCACCCCAAGTTCTACCACTCATTTTGAAGCCTCTTTTGTTGTTCTTTCAGTTCGTGCCAATAATGATGTTTGGCATATGAGACTTGGCCACCCTGACCAACAAATCATTCATCATTTAGTTCGAAATAAAAACATCTATTTAGATGGTTCTTTTTCTTCTAGTAAATCAGTTTGCCCATGTTGTTTAGCTGGAAAAATGCCCAAGTTACCTTTTAAATTGTCTGATACAAAGTTTGAATCTCCTATGTATATTATATTTTCTGATTTATGGGGTCCTGCTCCTGTTGTTTCAAATGATGAGTATCATTATTATTTACTACTAGTTGATGGTTTCTCCCGATTTTGTTGGTTATATGCATTTCATTGCAAAAGTGAAACATTACAATGCTTAATTCATTTAAAAAACATGACTGAAAATGCACTTTCCACCAAAATTAAAACCTTTCAGTCAGATAATGATGGGGAATACACTGGAAAAATATTTGCTCACTTTCTCAATGAAATTGGAAGTTTTCATCGTTTATCATGCCCACATACTCCTCAGCAAAACGGAGTAGCAGAACGTAAACATCGTCATATTGTCCAAATGGGTCTCACTCTTATTGAACAAGCTCGTCTTCCTAAATAATTCTGGGTAGAAGCTTTTCAAACATGTGTTTATATTATCAATCGTTTGCCTTCAAAAAGTCTTGGGTATAAATCTCCTCATTAATTGTTGTTTGGAAAAACTCCTTCTTATACTCATCTGAAAGTTTTTGGGTGTGCATGTTATCCTTATTTGGTGCCGTATAGATAGGATAAATTAGATCCCCGTACCAAGCAATGCATATTTCTTGGCTATAGTCATTTTCATAAAGGTTACAAACGCTTTGACCTTCAATCAAGAAAGGTATACGTTTCACGCCATGTAGTATTTGATGAAACTCTTTTTCCTTACAAAACTCTGGTGAATCCTCCAACACAACTAACCTCATCATCTATAATTCTTTCTTGGATTGTACCTGAAAATTAGCACTAGATAGGTTCTGAACTTTTGAATAAACAAAGCTCACATGAAACCGATCCATCCCTTAACCTGAGTGCCAATATTAAGTCCATAGCTTCTCTTTCTAATATAGACAATCATACTCCGGTTGCACCCTCCTCTCTTGGACCTATACCACAAAATAACCCTATTCCAGCTCCATCACATCAGATGATTACTCGCTTAAAAGACGGAATCAGAAAACCAAAAGCATTTTCAGCAACAAAATACCCCATTCCCTCTTGTTTTCTCTCAACTCTAACACCTTCCGACCCTACCTCGTATAGTGCAGCATAAAAGAAAACTCATTGGTGTTCTGCGATGTTTGATGAGTTCAATGCTTTGCTTAAGAAAGATACATGGTCTCTTGTTCCTTATCATCCTTCAATGAATGTGTTAGGCTGCAAATGGGTTTATCGTACTAAATGTAAGTCTGATGGTACGGTGGAACGCTATAAAGCACGCCTAGTTGCTAAAGGCTTCCATCAACAACCTGGTATTGATTATGGAGACACCTTCAGTCCTGTTGTAAAGCATCCGACAATCCGTCTAATCCTTTCATTAGCATGTACCTATTCATGGCCTCTTCATCAACTAGACGTGCAAAATGCATTTCTGCATGGAAAATTAACAGACGAAGTTTATATGCAGCAGCCCCCGGTTTTTTGGATTCTGCCAGACCTAATCATGTTTGTAAACTTCACAAGGCTCTGTATGGGTTGAAACAAGCACCGAGAGCTTGGTACAATTGCTTCAGTTCAGTACTAAAAGAACTTGGTTTCATCTCTTGCAACTCTGATACCTCTCTTTTTATTCAAAGAAATACTAATAGGTGTATCTATGTTCTTGTGTATGTTGATGATATTATAATCACATGTAATGACTCTGGTGGCATTTCAGATGTTATCGAATTTCTAAGCAAGCGTTTTGATATGAAAGATCTTGGTTCTCTATCATATTTCTTGGGAATGGAAGTTCATCGAACACCATCATGCATTACTCTTACTCAATCCAAATATACACTTGATTTACTTGAGAAAACTGGAATGTTAGGTGTTAAACCAGTTCGCACTCCTATTGCTTCTGGAGTTAAGCTCTCACAGTCAAATGGAACTCCACTAGAGAGTGCTACACATATAGAAAGATTGTTGGTTCTCTTCAGTACTTAACCCTTACTCGACCGGATATCTCGTATGCTGTTAACCAGGTTTCATTATTTTTGCACAGTCCCTCTTCAGTACACATGGAAGCCGTCAACGGATTTTGCCGTATTTAAAGGGAACCATTGGTTTTGGTTTACAACTTCGTTCTTGCTAAATTTAAATCTTATTGCCTACTCGGACGCCGACTGGGCTGGTTCCCTAGATGATCGTCGATCAACTACAGGTAGTTGTATCTACTTTGGTTCAAATTTAATATCTTGGTGCTCCAAAAAGCAATCGACTGTTTCTAGCTCAAGTACTGAGGCTGAATATCGTGCATTGGCAACCAGTACTGCTGATTTATGTTGGCTTCAATCCTTAATGTGTGAACTTGGCATTTTTCTTTCATCTCCACCTCAGTTACTATGTGATAACATAAGTGCTACATACTTAGATGCTAATCCTATTCTTCATGGTAGAACCAAACACATTGAAATAGATCATCATTTTGTCCGCGAAAGAGCAGCTCGGGTTGCTCTACAAATTCAGTTTATTCCAAGCAGGGAACAAAAAGTTGATCCACTCACAAAAGCATTAGCTTCTGCACAATTTGAATATGGTCGAGCCAATCTCAACGTCGTTTCCTCTGTTGGGATTGAGGGAGGTTATAAGGAAAGTCAAGATCAGATCAATGATAAATCAATATAACTCCTAATCAGCCTAAACTATATTGTACATAATATTATGTTATATTGTAATGATACTTTGTCAAGAGTCTTTAGTTTAAAAATATTCTGTCAAGGAGTGAATCCCTCCTAATATCTTGTAATTGATTATATGTACCGCTATATAATGAATATAATGCAACCCTTAGGGGTATGCAAAACCTTTACTATCATTTCTGTATTTCTACACAATTACAATCTTGTTTAATTTTAGCTATAAATTAGAGCAAGAAGAGATTTTACAAAATATGTGTTTTTTCTGTATGCTCATTCTACTGGTTTTCCAGTGCTTATGATACTCGGCGTACTATCATGTATCATTGCTGCCTCTGTGAAGTGGACTCACGAAGACTTGATGTGTTTAGGAAACACGATTTGGATGAGAAAGTCCCAATGAGCGTTTTTTGGCTCGTTCCACAGTTTATTCTTCCTGGTGTTATTAATGGCCTTATAGAAAACAACATGCATGGCTGATTATTTGTATAGTCGATGTACCTCCTCATTGACGGAATTCTTGCACATTTTCACCTTCTAGCCAATATGGATTCGGGTGTTTTGGAAGTGTTCTTGTTGTATATATAGTGGGAAATTTTTTACGGAGAGCAGTGGAAACTTAAGTTGGTTATGGACACATCAAATGAGAGTCAAACTGGTTAAGTATTATCGGACGCTAGCTTGGAAGATTGCTTTCAACTCGGCACATTTCATGTTGCATTTTTGGGTCTTGTTTTGTGGTTATCAAATAAGGTAATGCTCCTGAAGTGCATCAATCTTTTTGCTGTCCCTGTCTTTATTTAGCTGGTACTTTTCAGATTGCAATTAACAAAATATTTTAGCATGATTTATTCAAGTATGATATCACCAATGTCTATAAATTCTTTCCTAGGCCTAATCTAATCTAGAATATTCCAATTAGTTTTGAATTGTAGATGGGTAAAAAATTTAAAGAGTAAATCGCGCTTTTGGTCCTCCTAATGGATTAACTTTTGGACTTTATTCGTCCCTCTTATAACACATTCATCCCTCTTAAATTTTTTGTAGCAAATTCGTCCCTTTTTCAATGTAGTGTAACACATTAGTCCCTCTTAAATACAAAATACATCACTTAAATTCAAAATACTAATGTGGACAAAAGTTGATCTATTTTGTAAGCGGGACTAATGTGTTACACTACATTGATAAGAGAGACTAATTTGCTACAAAAACTTTAAGAGGGAAGAATGTGTTATAAGAGGGATGAATGTGACACATTACAATGATAAGAGGGACCAGTATGCTACAAAAAATTTAAGAGGGACGAAAATGCAAAATTTGACCCATAAGGAGGACCAAAAATACTATTCACTCAATTTTAAAAATGGTCGTGTAACTTAGATATTTATTCAAAAGTAGTCCAGTAACTATAGTGAATGCACATGTAGTCCTTTAACTTTCACCTAATTACAATTCAGTCCTATTACCGCAAAAAGTTTATAATTGCATGACGGAAATTGAAACTTAATGAAAGTTGAAGGATGAAATTCGTAGCTGCAAGATGAAAATTGAAGCTTATTAGAAATTAGAGGACATAATTTGTTATGCATATGACTAAAATTAAAGGATTAAATATGTGTTCAATATAATTAGAAAATTATTTTTTAAAGAGGCGCAAAATTACAGAACTACTTTTGAAATTTTGAAATTTTGCCGTTGTAGATGTAATGTACAACATCTGTCAACTTTTTCTATATTACTTGTTTAGTCTCTTCTTTCTAATAGGAGAAAACTATACTTAACGTAATACATTTGGAAGAATAAATTATGTGAGTGCATCACTGATTTATGAATTCGACAAGATATAATATAATGACATAGATTCAATTGGAAATATTAAGAAAAGTACAATTAACGCATAAACAGGTAAACAATGCCCATTAAAAGGAACTGCACAAACTAAAATGACTTCATTTAGTGAGGGAAAAAAATAAGGATACGTTTTTTTTACATCTCTCAAATAAATTCCATTTTTGGGGAAAGCGAGATGCTTTCTTAAATAAATTTATTTTATCTCAATTTTTTCAAATTAGTCTTTAAAGTCAAATAAACAAGAATTTTCAAACTCTATATTGATTCGATATAAAATAATTTATCTCTTACATAACTTATCTCACATGATTTAACATAAAGTCACGCCTACAAACTAAACTCTTCCCAAATAAAATATACCCGCATATTTCACAAACCACTCTCCCAGAATCTAAATAAATAACATTACGTAAATTGAGATTATTTCATAAATCCCACCACTCTAAAAAACTACTCTCACAAATATCAAACAAACAAACAGACTCTATAATTCTAAACTGACTTTAGCCCATTAGGACGGGCTCCAAATTTGAACAATCTGGAAACGAAACGTGTGACTTATTTTAATTTTAAGGATGCTAATGATTGATAGCTTGTATTTTTGTTGGGAAAATTCTTACTTAGACCTGGTCTAGGAGATATTTCTTAGACCTTTTGGTTGAAATTATACCACATCATTAATTGTGATGTTGTGGTGCTGTCACAATGATGATGTGATATATTTTCAACCACAAGGTCTAGGAAAATCTCCTAGACCAGGTCTAAGTAAGAATGTCCATTTTTGTTGTATCATTTATCATCATAAGGAGTTGGAAATATGAATGACAAAGATGAAAGATCTAAAAATCACTAAATTAAAGTAGGGAAAAATCTCACTTTGTCCCCCTAATCTTGGAATATTTTTCCACTTTGTCTTCCAACGTTTGTGAGTTTCCACTAAACCCCATCAACTATTAAAAATATCTCTACTCACTAGCTTTGGGCATTCGGCGACGGAATCCGTTCAAATGTTGGATGACATAATGCAAAAATGTTCAAAGATTGAGTGGCAAAGTAGAAAAATGTTCAAATGTTGAGTGGCAAAAGGGAAAAATTTCAAAGTTACATCATTAAAGCTGAATGAAATATTTTATTAGATTTTAATTTTTTGCATCTTAGGGTGCTGCCTGAGATATTGGACATCAATTGAAGCTTTCATCAATTCAGTTTGACCTGCAAAATAGAAGAGGAGAGATTAGCTTGAAACCGTAAGAAGAAAGGAGAAGAGAAGAAATTGAATTGGGATTTTTTATTCTCTGCCCTAATTGATAAGTTAGGGATTTAAGGTTATTATTATTCTTTATGTTATTTAGTTAATTATTGTATTACTCTTTTGCCCTTCTGTAAGTGGCCGACTTAAGGTAGTTAAAGTATGTTATGTGTATATAGCTACTTTGTACATATAAACAACATAATTGAATACACACTTTTTCTAAACACAATTTCAGTTTACAAAATTCTCTCTAAACAATTTCTTTTCCAGTTTATATTTTATGCTATTGTTTGGATTGTATTATGGTATCAGAATTCTTGTAATGAACCTTGTTATATTTTTCCTCTCGCTAAGCAAAAGAGGCTTTCTTTTCCTAAATCCGTCTCTACTACTTCCAAAATATTTGAATTAATCAATTGTGACCTATGGGGGCCTTTTAATACTCCAACATTTTCTGGCCAGAAATACTTTTCTACTATTGTTGATGATTACTCTAGATTTACATGGGTACGTTTGTTAAATAAAAAATCTGACATCTCCACTGTTATACCTACTTTCATTGCTATGGTTAAAAATCAGTTTAATACAACCATTAAAACCTTTAGGAGTGACAATGCTCCTTAATTAGTTTTTTCTTCTTTATTTAACAAACATGGCATTATTCATCAATATTCTTGTGTTAAAACTCCACAACAGAATTCTGTTGTGGAGAGAAAACACCAACATTTACTTAATATTGCTAGGGCTTTATATTTAGAATCTAAAGTTACTATTTTCTTATGGGGTGATTGTATTTCTACTGCAGGTCTACAGCCTACTTAATAAATAGAACACCTTCTAAAATTCTTCATTATAAATCTCCATATGAATTGTTATATAATAAATATGTTGACTTTTCTTCTCTTAAAAGTTTTGGTTGTTTAGCCTTTGCTTCTACACTCAAACAAGGTAGAACCAAGTTTGATCCTAGAGCTAGGGCATGTGTTTTTATTGGGTATCCCATGGGGATGAAAGGTTACAAGTTATTTGATATAAATACCCAAGAGGTTTTTATATCAAGAGATGTGGTTTTTCATGAAGATGTTTATCCTTTTCATAATCTGTCTAAATATAATTCTTTTAAAAAAAATAATGATAAAATTTTTACTCCTACTTCCCCCTCTTCTACTGATTTTATTCCTGACATTTTTTCTGAAAATTTATATAATGATAGTAATTTTGATATTCCTTCCCCTTCTACTGAACAAGAACAACATTCTTAAGAAAACTTAGTCGGAAGATTTACAAGACAATCAAAACCACCTAGTTATCTTCATGATTATTTTTGTAATTCTTCTAATTCTGATATTCCTGATGTTGTCATGTATCCTATTTCTAATGTTTTATGTTATAACATATTATCTCATTCTTTTAGACAGTTTTTACTAACTGTTTTCATTGAAGTGGAACCTCAATTTTACCATCAAGCTGTTAGTTCTAAAAAATGGAGAGAAGCAATGGATTCAGAAATTAAGGCTTTGGATAATACTAACACTTGGACAGTGGTTCCTCTACCTAACAACAAACACACCATTGGATGTAAATGGGTGTACAAGATTAAGAGGCATCCTGATGGGATTGTATATAGGTATAAAGCTAGGCTTGTAGCTAAGGGTTACACTCAACAAATGGGAATTGACTATACTGAGACATTTTCACCTGTTGCAAAAATGGTTACAGTAAAGATTTTGCTAGCTTTGGCTGTTTCAAATAATTGGGAATTATGTCATTTAGACATTGACAATGCTTTCTTAAATGGGGATCTTAATGAGGAAGTATATATGGACTTACCATTAGGATATCCTAGATCTAAATCATCTCCAAAACTGGTTTGTAAGCTAAACAAATCACTATATGGACTCAAACAGGCTTCAAGCAATGGAATGACAAAATAAAAAAATGTTTACTTTCCTATGGTATTGTACAATCACAATCAGATTATTCCCTTTTTGTTAAGGGCTCAGGTGATAACTTTCTAGTTCTTTTACTTTATGTTGATGATATTCTCATCTCAAGTCCTTCCCTTTCTAATATTTCTGATTTAAAAATATTTTTACAAAATCATTTTAAATTGAAGGACTTGGGTAATCTTAAATATTTCCTAGGTCTGGAAATAGCCAGATCTTCTAAAGGGATTGTTATTTCACAAAGGGATAATATGCTTTACAAATTTTAAATGATATAGGTTATCTAGGAGCCAAGCCACTCACACTGCCTATGGATCCAAAATCAAAAGTTAATTCAACTGATGGAGAGCTTCTTTCAGAAATTGATTCAACTTCATATAGAAGGCTTATAGGAAGATTGTTATGTTTAACAATCACAAGACCTGATCTAAGCTATGCAGTTCATAGACTTGGTCAGTTTATCTCTCAACCTAGGTTACCACATCTACAGGCTGCTCATCACATATTGAGATACATTAAATCATGTCCAGGACAAGGGATTCTATACTATACTAGTTCAGGGACTAATCTTAAAGCTTATGGTGATGCAGACTGGGCTCTTGTAAGAACACAAGGAGGTCAGTCACAGGGTTTTGCATATTTTTGGGCAGTTCATTGATTTCATGGAAATCAAAGAAGCAAATTACTGTGTCAAAGTCCTCTGCCGAAGCAGAATACAGAGCTTTGGCATCAGTTTCTAGTGAAATAGTGTGGATGCACCAGATACTCAACAATTTTGGACTAAATCCTAAAACACCTATACTACTATTCTATGACAATCAAAGTGCAAGACACATAGCAGGCAATCTAATGTTTCATGCAAGAACAAAACACATTGAGATAGATTGTCATTTTACGCGTGAGCAGATAACAAAGGGAATTATCAAGCTAATGCCTATTCGTACGGAAGAACAACTAGCAGATATTTTCACAAAGGCTTTACGCTTACCTCGTTTTCGATTATTACTTTCCAAGATGTCTCTTACTGATTTGTACGTCGCTCCATCTTTAGGGGGTATATTGGACATCAATTGAAGTTTTCATCAATTCAGTTTGACCTGCAAAATAGAAGAGGAGAGATTAGCTTGAAGCCGTAAGAAGAAAGAAGAAGAGAAGAAATTGAATTGGGATTTTTTATTCTCTGCCCTAATTGATAAGTGGAAAATTCTTGTCCAAGCCTGGTTTGGCCAAACCCATCCAACCACCAAGCAAGTGTATTGCACTTGCCTTGTGATTGGTCACTCTCCTGGGAGTTACATCCAATCCCAAAGCAAGTGTATTACACTTGCCATGTAGTTGCTTTGGGTTCGGCCAAACCCGGTCTGGGTAAGAATTTCCCTTAATAAGTTAGGGATTTAAGGTTATTATTATTCTTTATGTTATTTAGTTAATTATTGTATTACTCTTTTGCCCTTCTGTAAGTGGCCGACTTAAGTTAGTTAAAGTCTGTTATGTATATATAGCTACTTTGTACTTGTAATCAACATAATTCAATACACACTTTTTCTAAACACAATTTCAGTTTACAAAATTCTCTCTAAACAATTTCTTTTCCAGTTTATATTTTATGCTATTGTTTGGATTGTATTATGAGATATATTTAATTTTTGAGGAGTTTAAATGGGAATTGACAATGGTTAAAGGACAAAATGAAAAAATATTTAAAGGTTAAGGGGCAAACTGAGATTCTTCCCTAGAGTTGGTTACTATAAACTATAAAGCGCCAAAGAAAAGTAGGCTTGATATTAAAACAATTTGGTATTCAGAGACTAATAACTTATTATTTACACTTTTATAACTTATGTTAAACTCATAAATTAGGTAACAAATTTTAATACTATACTACGCTAATTTTTCTACATTCTAATTTTGGTTCTATATGCATACAATCCTTCAAAATTGTTTAAACTGAATAATATGCAATTTTCTCGATTATTCCACTTTATTCAACAAAACTCGCCTTTTACATTCTCAAACAAAATTTCTGTACCCTTTTTTTTATTTTTTTTATTTTTAAATTTCTTACACATATAAAAAGTCTTGCATGTAGAGACGCATGCAACAATGACTAGTTGTAAATAACCATTAAATTTTGTGAACAAACTTTTGCACAAAAGAACTTATTCAATATAGGTTTGGGAAATGCACTAATCCAACTTGACAATTAGTACTGTCATTACTACAAATAATCCACCACTTATAAATTGTGACTTTGTAAACTGATTGCCAACACATATATGAATTATAACTAAAGTTTTCCGCAGGTCAAAGGGATCATAATCAACAAAAAGAAAAAATGGCAAAAAAAAAAAATAAATGGTGAAAAATGGGAGTCTTGGCACTTTACGATTATAAAATTTGTATATTTTGTGCATTAGATAAATTGTCTATAGCATGTAAAGAATGCGTAATTTTTTAATTGTTAAGTAAAATTTGCTAGATCAGTGAGCAAATCCAATATGAGCTCGACATAAACCCGAAGCTCGAAAAATTACATGAGCCGAGTTTGAGCTCATAGATGTGAAGCCCGATGACATTTGATTTTGAGCCTATATACATGAAGCCCGACGATATTTGAGTTTGAGCAATTAAAGGCTCGACTCACAGGGCCCGATTGACAGGTCTATTGGCAATATTCTTAAGCGGGTGGAGGGATCCAATTAAGCAATGTGATTGAGAAGCTAGGTCATCTGTGGGGATGTGGTGCAATAATATGATCTGATTTATTTAAATTAATTTATGTATATGAATCATGAATTAAAGTTTTGTTTTCGAAGTATGTTTCAGTTAGTAGAATATTTGAAGCTTTTCGAAAACTTTTCGAAAACGTTTTAAAGCCACTAGAAAAATAATGAAAAAAACTATTAAATGAAGATTATAAAGTTTCAGGACAAATATAAAGTTTCGAAAATACATCTTATTTTTGTTTCCATTGATGTAAACTTATAAACTATCAATTTAGGCAGCGTTCGGTTCTCAAAATAGGCCCAGGATTAGCTCTAATTCGGCCCACTAAATGGAATATAATCTGCCAGACTCTTGTTCGGTTTGGCTCACAAAAAGCCGGTCAGCCCGTGATAATCGGTTGAAATGTGGGCCAGCCCATGCTAATCTTCTGAATTGTAATTTGGCACCCACCCGTCCGATTATTAATTGGGAGCCCAGATCGTTTTTTCTATACCTACAATGCCCATGAATTTGATAGTTATTACAATTAAACCTGCTATGTTATACCAATAATGCCCCTGAATTTCATAGTTATTACAAACAAACCTGCTAAGTTTAATAAAACATCCAAAAAATTTATTTCCCACCCATCTTTCCCTCTCTCATCGTCTCGGGTCCGCGAAAGGAAGTTAAATGGAGCTCCATTTTCTTCATCTCACTTCGGCCATTGTTGCCCTATCTCTTACTTCTTCTATTTTTCGATTTATGAAGTTTTGGGTATGAAATTACTAACATTCACTACAAGAAAGGCAATTTTTTCCGGCGGAATTTTTTCGACGGCGACAAATCCGTTGGAAAATAAGGAGGATTTCCGACGGATTTTCCGGCGACGGACGAAATCCGTCGGAAATTCCATTAAAAATTAAAAAAAATGTAAATATATTTTTCCGACGGGCATAATCCGTCGGAAAATACATTAAAAATAATTTTAAAATGTATTAATTCATTTCCGACGGGTAATACCCGTCGGAAAATACAGTAAAAATAATTTTAAAATGAATTAATTATTTCCCGACGGGTAATACCCGTCGGAAAATGCACTAAAAAAATAAAAAATATTTATTTATTTTCCGACAGGCATAATCCATTGGAAAATATATTTTTTTTAAAAAATAAAAAAACTAAAAAATAATTTCCGGCGACTAATACCCGTCGGAAAATGCATAAAAAAATTTAAAAAAATATTTCATTTCCGACGGGTATTACCCGTCGGAAAATACATTTTAATAAATAATAAAATAATTAATTTCCGACGGGTGTTACCCGTCAGAAAATATTTTAAAAAAATAAAAATATTTTCCGGCGGGTACTACCCGTCGGAAAATGCATAAAAATAATTTTGAATTTGGTACGATTACTATCGATCGATCTGAATTCGAATAACTTCAATTTACATAATCATATATTCAACAATTTTGAATTAATGAATAATTAAGTAATTTCGAATTAGTGACGGATTAATTATTTCTAACCCATTTTTCGAATTTGAATAATCCCATTATGCTACTTCTAGGCTAATTAACATATTTTTACTCCGATGTTAGGTTTGATGGCGATGATCAGATGTATATTGTCCGCTTTGCTGGGAAATGTATTGAAAAAAGTTGGGAAAGGTGTGTGGCGCTCGTACACTCATGTATTGAAATGTATAGTATTTTTATATTCAATGTGTTTGTTGTCTAATTATTTTGAGCTCTTTTAATGCATTATGAATAATTGGATCTTGAATTTGTATCTACCGACATTATGCTCTTAAAATTATGTGTAAGATTTCATTGTTATTGTATCATATACTACTTCAATAGTATATTTACCTGAATTTGTAATTTTGAGCATATTTATTACAGTTTTGTCTATCTTGTGTTTGCGCCTATTTTATTATGGAACTTTTGTTGACGATTGATATTAATTTGATTTTGTAAGATATTTTGTGATTTTCGACGTGTTTGTTGATTTATTTTGCTGATTTTTATGTGTGATTTGTTGATACTTTTGTGGGATTTGTTGATTTTTGTATGGTATTTGGTGATTTAATTGATATAGGTTTAAATCATGGAATATAAATAAATTAAAAAATAAAAATTTTAGTTTTTGCATATTAATCTTTAGTTATCTTTTTATTTTATTTTTGTAAATTTCCGATGGGAGCAGCCCGTCGGAATTTTTTTTTAAAGTTTTTATCAAAATTTCGACGGGGGTGACCCGTCGGAAATTCACGAAAAAAAAATAAAAAAGAAAAAAATTTCCGACGGAACATCCCGTCGGAAATTAAAGTCAAATAGTTGACCCGAGAGTAGTTCTGACAGAACTAGCCGTCGGAAGTTCTCCGTCGGAAAATTTTCGACGAACTTTCCAACGAACTTGGTCCATCGGAAATATCCCGTCGGAAATTCTCCGACGAGCATATTTCCGACGACCTTTCCGACGGACATTTCCCGTTGGAAAATAACGATTTCCGACGGAATTTTCGAAAATTCTGTTCGAAAATTCTCGTTTTTCTTGTAGTGATTCCTCCTTGTATTTTGTAGGATTTGAAGATCTCCTTTTGTAATTGAAGACTCCGAGTTTGGTAGCCAAGGTAAAAATCTTGTGTTTTTCTTCTTTAGCCTTCAATACTGGAACAAATGAGAGAGATGTTTATCCTTTTTCCAAAGTTTGGGTCGATATATCTCCATTTCGAATTTCCTTGGGCAAAAATTGTATGTTAAGCTATGTACGGCTATGTTGGGTTTGTGTATGTTGATTTGTTAAGTCTGGGTTTGTAGATAATTTGTTAAATTTCTAAAATATTTTTTAGATGATTAAAATCTTGGGTTTGTATTTCATGCAATTTTGATGTTTAATTTTCGATTTTTCATAAATAATTTATGTGTGTCAAGTTCACTGCCATATTTTTTGTGAATTTATGTAGTATAATTATGTATATAGCAATCAACATGGGTAATTGCTATATTTTACCAAAAATTATAGAAAACAAGTGAACATCAATTACCTTTTTGTGAAGTATACCCATCAATTTCACTGCTATAAACACATTCGGCCAAACAAGTTCATTACTATAAACAAGTTCGCTGCTATATAACAGTGAATTTTGTGAATTTTGCTCACATCAGAAGTTCACTGCTATATTTTACCAAAAAAGTTCACTGCTTATTGTGTCAAGTATAATTTTGTGAATGGTTTTTTACCAATCAAGTTAACTACTATTTGTTTTTGTTAAAACCGATTTTGATTATCAACTATTTTTTGAATAAAGTTTATTATAGTTTATAGTTATAGCTACTTATAGACGGAAGAGAGAGAAAAGAGAGAAAGAAATCTGAAGCTAGGGTTTTTTCCTCACTATATATACAAGGATATAGACGGCCCAGATTCAATCATAATTTTGAACGGGTGAGATCAAATGTCTCAAGGTTAAAATTGACATTATACATTTCCACACCTATGGGGCAACCAAACTGGGTATGTAATCTCAGCGACCCAATATTAATCGGACCATTATTTATTTGCCAAACAGGTAAAATTAAAGATTAGAATAAAAATTGGCCCAATTGATAATTAGACCCAATTGACAATTTTCTAAACCGAACGTTGCCTTAAAGAAGAAATCAAATTGAAATATGATTGAGAGAGAATGTAAATTAAACTTGTAATTATCATATATGAATTATGTGTACAATGGAGCCAAAAGAAGCCCTTTAAATAGCAGCTTACAATAGGGGTAAAAGAGTAATAACACTCTAATTGAATTACTAACTTTAAGTTACAGCAATAGCGTAAATAAGAAATGTGCTTATGCCTAATTAATTAATTAAAAGATAATTTCATCAACGGTAACTATTCTTCCTTTTCCTTCATATTGTAAAATCAACTTTGCTCTTTTCTTCTCAATTCCTCTTCTGAATTGTCTTCTGTTAATAGTTGATTCAAAAACAGAAACCTTGAAACCTTTGGATGTCGACGACGGAAAATATGAAAATTTTGATCCATGATATAAATACACGGTATGAAAACAGGTCAGATGTGGTGCAATATTTAACGGATCATATTTATTCAAAAATTAGTTTATGCATATTAATACACAGTTGAGATGAAATTATCAACATTTTTTTAAATTTAAAAAACTACAGTCTTTTTCTATATGTTGTACAATGGCAGTATGGTACGACTCATGATGCATCAATTTTTTTTTTATTAGCCGCTAAATTGTATGCTTTAGAAGAATTGAAGAAGTAAACAAAAAATAAAAAGAATCTTCATTTAAAAAAGTAAAAAATTGCATTTGCTTTAATATAGAATTTGCCACTTGGTCTAAATGTCGTAACTTTATTTAGCATCTCCAATAATTTAAGAATAAGAATTTCTGGCCAGTACTCTTAACTTTGTCCCTTTTTTGAGTATGAACAATGAAGGAAGATTATATAAATTGGGTAGATTTTTTAAATAGATCTGATCAAATAAATCTTCAATTTAAAGTAATAATATATTTTCTAAAACACTCAATGCAATTACATCACTTGGATAAATTCGTTAATGATTCAAGTATTTCATTAAATTTTTTTTGCAATATAATTAAGGTAACTTAAGTTCTCGTTCGAAGATGAAACTAAGTAGTAGTATTAGATCGCAATAATTATTGGTCCTGCAAAGCTACATCAATAAATTTCGATAATAGGGATTGAAATTAAATGAAACAAAATTGAAAATGAAGCTATGTGGTTAAAATCTGATGATTGTAAGACGATTGTTGAAGATAGTTGGGGTTCTGTCACTAGGGATTTGTATGATGAGACTAGAGCAATTAAGTTGGGCAATTGTAGGATAGGCCTCGTGAATTGGAGCAGGTCTTCTTTTGGTGAAATTAACAAAAGGATAAAAAGGTTAAAAGAGCACATTTTTAAACGTAAGAAACACGTACGCTCGGTGTGGAGTCAAACGCGATGATTAAAAATCTCACTTCTGAGTAATGATCTCTTGGATAAAGAGGAAATGATGTGAAGACAGCGAGCAAAAGCTATTGGATGAGGGAGGGTGATTAAAATATGAAATACTTCAATGCGAAGGCCTCATAAAGACATAAGACCATAGATCAAAAATTTCGTTTCAAATATATGTTTTTGTCAGTCAAATATTGGAGACTTTTCGATATTTTTCGGAAATACACTAAGGAAAAATTGAAAAAAAAGTTATTAAATTAAGAAAAATATGAGAGTTTAAGGCAAATATATGGTTTCGGAATTACATCTTGTTTTTGTTTCGCTTGATTCAAAAACGGAAATTTTTTGGGGTTTTCGATGGGAAAGATGAAAATTTTGATCCATGCATAAGACTAATTCTATCTTAGGACTCCGTAATTCATCATGGAAGTCGTGCCAGCCGAATTGGAGAGGAGTTTGAAACATCGAGTAACATTTTGGGTTGTATATGGATCTAGTTTGCCTCGGTTTGGTTTCACTCAAATCGGGTCAAACCCCATCACACTACAAGAAAAATGAATTTTAGTGACAAAATATTAAGTGACATTGTTTAAATTGTCAATTTTTGCATATATTTAATGATAAAAATATTAGTTTTGTCACAATAACAATAGCGACAAGTGCAATAGTGACAAAATATATTTTTAAGTTGTCACTAATGACTATTAGTGACAAGTTTATGGAACTTAAATTGTCACTATTAACAATTAGTGACACTCTTTCAGTGACAACTTAGTGACAATAAATATTGTCACTATAATTTAGTGACAACTTTTTAGTTGTCACTTTTGGGGTATCACTAAATGTCAATAGTGACAACTTTTTCACATTTCTTGTCACTATTATATCTATATACAACATTTTAGTGACAATATTTAAATTCTTGTCACTTTATCATTTACTATTTTATCACTAAAATTCAATTTTTTTGTAGTGTCAAGTAAAGAGTTTGAAGAGGTCTCAGGCGAAACTCCAAGTTTCAGACAATCGAAACCTACACAATCCTACTTGAGACCTATAAAGTCATTGATTTGACATATGTCATCTATTTTTTACACGTAAAGTTATTGATTTGACATATACCACCTATTTTTCTTCTCCAAACCCCAACAACCAAACATCAATCCAAGTCATACCTCAAAGTTTCAAAATCCATTAACTATTATTTAATAATATTTTACAATCTCAATATTCCATTGAAACCATTATCCAAATCGAGTTTCAAAGGTTTCGCCGAAACCTCTGAAACAAATTATTGAGACCAAACCGAGATCAAACCCAGTCAAACTACTTCCATATTAATTAACCCCAATATTTTTGTAGTATATTTAAGAGAATAAACTCATTCCCCTCGATTCTATACTCAGCAAGCATATCTACACTCCAGACGACCCTTTGACATTCATACATAGTAGTGTTTAATTGTCCATCTCCAAATAATAACAAATCTTATCCCATATTAATGGATTATACTTAGTTATTTTTCACACATTCACATTGGAGCTTTAGAAAAACAGAGAGATGAATGAGTTTAAAAGGGAAAAAAATGGAGGTGGGTGGTGGCATGAGGAACAATTTTTATAACTTTAATTCAAAGTCTCATTCGAAAATAGAAGTTTAATTTAATTAATATTTAAACCAATATTAAATAGTGTATTGTATAATATATCTAACTTGTTTACATTAGTACTAATATACTCCTCCGTCCTTTTATTTTTGCTTCTATTTATATTCTATTTGAGATTTCTCAAAATAATATTCAATTTTCTAATTTAAAATTATATATCTCAAAAATATAATTTTAAGTGAAGTACTAATGATTTGACACCATTAATTCTTTATAATTGCTTTCCGGGGCCAAACTGTAAATTTTTATAAAAAAATAACTTTTTCAATTCTTACATAAATTAAAAATCATGTGCTAAAACTCATGAGATCATCAAATAATAAACAATGGAGGGAGTATTTTAATATACAATTACATATTGAATTCAACAACTGTTTTCGCGAATATAACTGATAATTAATTCCGTGATCTCCTCTGCCAAACAATCCATAATTCTCGGGAAACGGAACAGTCATGGCAGCCGTTGAATTGAGCCCATCTGTATTCCATCACTCAATCATAAACACTTTGAACAAATGGGCCACTACATTATATAAAGAATATATGTTAGCTTTTCTTATTAGAATATATATATTTGGCATACGTATGTAATAATTTTTTAAATTTTCTCACTAATAAAATGAGTGAAAATAAATATCATAGTTGTTCTCCAAACATGTCTATAGAGGAAAATCGTGCGAATGCAAATGAAAATAAGAATAGTATCACCATGTGCATCCATCCTATTCAACATCCAGTTTTGCTTCCTTTTAATGATAGCGATAAAAAGAACTTGAACGACGAAGCTTCCATGTAAATCTAAGTTGTTATTTTACAAATTGTAAGTTTTATTTTTTTATTTTTTTATTTTTTCTGCGCAATACAAATTGTAAGTTATTTATAAACTAACTCAGTATAAATCACCAGTTTGATTTGAATATTTGCAGCGTATCAATTGATGAACGTGATAGGTCATTGCGTAATGCTCCGACCTATCTGCGCAAATATGTTAAAAAAGATAGAGATTTAACTTCCAAGAAGGGAAGTAATTTAAACTAATATAATGTGTACCATTTTATTTCTCCTTTTTTTTTATATTTAATTTTGGGAGTTATTTTTCAATGTTAATTTTGGTCATTTTAATTTCTCTGCCTTTTTTTTTCCCTAATGTTTTGAATATAAAAATAATTTATGAGATTCCAATTTAACTTTCTAACTTAATATTGTAAGATTTATTTCTTGCGGTATATGTTCATATCTTAATGCCGATGCTTTTATTGTTCTCCATAAACCTCAAATATTTATACGTTTATCATGTACTTCAGATATATTAAACTACCTGCAGCTTATAAAATTTGATAGAATTTGAACAAAAAAAAAAAAAAAAAAAACAAATTTTAATAGAATATTGTGAAAATCTCAATCGGGATTAGGCCAAAAATTATAATCATATCCAGAATTATGTGAAATGAAATCCTATTACATCTACATACAAAATAATATTTAACGCAATTACTTAAAAAAATTAAATCCTTTTTATTTAGATATAATTATTTTATAAATGAACAATTTTATATGACTTGTTTTTAATTTTCAAATAAATAATTGTATAAATTTAGACTTTACTATAAAACTATTAGCAATCTAAACGTTAATGAACCACGCAATAATATTTGTTGTTTTTTTTGACGCAATCTAAACTATTAGCAATCTAAACGTTAATATTTGTTGATGCACATAGCTAAATAATTCATCATATCGAGTTATAATATTATAAAATATATTTTCCATAGTAACATTTAGGAATATTTGTACAAATTATAACAACTAAACCATTTTATTTATACGAAATTTAATTTAATATTATAGTATTCTTTATTCTTAAAATTAAATTTAGTTTTATGTAAAGAAGAAGAAGTTACTATATCTCAAGTTGTGTGGACGTGAACAATAAATACAAGCAATTATCAAATCAAATGAAGACAATAGCTTTCGAAAAATATCTTACTAGCTAACTTGAAAACCCCAAATAAAATATGTACATAAGTAAGACTTACAACATCACGTACATATATACCATGCATGGATTCAAATTAAACAAATCTTGTCCACGTGAATGCGTTACATCTTCAAAAATCTATCTTATTTCATACATTTTGAATTATTGCTATCTCAGATACATAGTTAATAGAAAATTTACTTTCAATGAAATGCATGATGCTCAATGAATTATGATAAATCTACCTCCTTACGAAAATTTTTAAAGAACCAATTTAATTACCTCTTTTTACTAAATAATATATTTCAATTGCTAAAATTGATAATGTATCCGAAAAATATTTTATAAAACAGAGGAATAAACATAATTAAGAACCAAGATGTTAATTCATCCAAAGAATAGATATTCGTAAGTTCATATGGAGAAACATAGAGACATGCAATGTAATTTTTTTTTTTAATAATGTACAAAATCTTCGTTAGTAAAATGTAAAAATATGTCATTATTATTGTCTTAAATATTAATAGCTAATTGCTCTCGTAAATCTTCTATACTGATCTTAATAAATTTAATATATATTTTATTCCTTATTATTTGCATTATAATCAATTTTCTTACACATGATTTAAATAGTAATAAATTACGTACTACTTTGTAATCTCACAAAATTTCCGCATTCTAACCTTTTTTTGTTTGAAAAAATATAAAATGATTAAATTAGTCATTTCATATATTACTGTTGTTCTTTAAATCTAGTTAATAGATAAGGTCAAAATTTATTAGGCTAATCGATCATAAAGTAATCTCACAATGAATACAATCTACATTTTAACTTATTTTTACTATAAAAACTATAAATACCATGAATTAACCACTTCAAAATTTACACAAAAAATTAAGTCCAACATGATAACAAATATTATGATTATGCATGTATTCCAGCAGAAAATAAGGAAACTAGAAGATCATTTTCAATGCGAATTAGGAATTAGGAACGCATATTTCATATCCGAATTAATGGAACTTCATAAGCTTGCGATTTCTCATCGGACGAGTCGAAAAATAAATGAAATAGTAAGCTTGGAAGTTAAACTAATCCAGAATCTTAAATTAACACCAATGAAGATAAAACATAAACAACATCGATCCTTAGTCTCAAAACATACTTTAATATATATATTATATTGCATGTAAAATCCAACAGGAATTTCCAAATCATATATATCAAAGAAAGCATATGACAACAGTTCCAGGTGAAACAATCATATTAATTACGAAACAAGAGCAAATTTTGGCCCATGCAAATCAATGAAAATGACTTTTTCAGCTTATGGAATTAATATATCATCAGTTATAATTAATAGCGGACAATATACTAAAGATGTTAAAGAAGATGATAAAATAGTAGTATTTCATCAATTAGCAATCAACTTGTTTCACATCACATGGATAAAAAAAAATCCAATGTTAAAGTATATAATAAGTACAACCTACAATGCACATAGTATTAACAGACTAGAGAAACAATTTTGTAATATAATTAGACGTATTTACTTATTATCTATTTCAATAGAATTAAAATGCTTTACTAATGAAATAATATTAATATACGGTTTTTTTTTTTTTTTGAGTGAATTAATATAATAAGGGTTGAGGGAATTGAATTATAACTTAATTGTAAAATTCAAGTCAAAAAATCGAAACCGCGTTTAACAAAGTTAAATGAGTTTGGCCCAGCGATTAGAGCTATTAAAATCACTTTTATGCCATGATTATAAAAATTACTTATGTTCAATCGTGATTTTCATAGTGTTTGGCCCCCAAGATCATAATCACTTTTGGGATTTCGAGAAGCAAAAAATCAATTTATTTTAGAAGCAACTAAAGTGTTACTTTTACAAAAGCTATTATGCAAAAGCAATTATTCAATAATTAATTTTTATCATAATCAATTATTACCATAATCAATTTTAGTAAAATTAATTTTCCTATAATTGCATTTCAAATCGCTGCCAAACTCACTCTAAACAGTAGTAATTACGAAAACCTTAACGCATTGCCTAATTTCCCAAAGAGAAGAAGGTAAACCTTAGCGCCGAAAAATCAACATTTAATTTCTGGAAACACAAAATCATCTCCTTCGTGGGTTTTAAATTACTGCTGAAACTAGCTAGGGTTCACCCAAAATCATCTCCGTTTGGCAGTCAGACCCTATTCACGACCTCAATCTTAAGGTTTTTCTACACGTTCATTCATTCGGTTTTTAAGAAATGATATCATTACTAAACGAGCATATTGAATCCATTGGAAAGTGCATTGATGCCGGGAATTTCAAGGAAGCCTTGAGGCTTTCCGATGACATTTTCTCGAAACACCCGAAATCCCATTATCTTCACGTAAGTTAAGTAAATTAACTTTTTTCTTGGCCTGAGATAATTAAATTAAATTAAATTAAATTAAATCGAATAGGAAACTTTTGCAGGCGCTCAAGGCAGTGGTATTGGAAAGAATGGGGAGAAAGGATGATGCACTATCTCTTTGTATCAGTTCCAATGAAATTTTATCCACCTTGGTCACCGACCAACATATCATTCCCACACTCAATGCTTTAAAGATGGTATTCCAGCGACTTGGTCACTGTCAGTGTTTACTCTTCCTATTTATCTTTAATCGTTTTGTTTTGTTATTGTTTTTTATGATTTTATATTTGTTTTGTTTGAATTGGGTAGTGGAAATGGCGACGAGTTGTTTTAAAGATGTGAGTGTCAAATACCCTGACAATGTGAAGGTAATGGAGGGTCTTTTCGATTGTTATGTGCATGAATACTCATTTGTGAAGCAGCAACAGGTTGGTGCATGTTGATTATTTGCAAATTTTCTCATTTTATTTCTTTTATTGGATAAGTCATTCCCTTTTTTTGTTTGTTCTTGTAGATAACTTTGAAATTGTTCAAGAAAACTGAAGACCTGAGATTCTTACTTTGGGCTGTTTGCAGCATTCTGTTGCAGGTTTGATAATATTCGTTAAATCATTGTTCTCGAGGTGGGATTTGTTGCAATTGTGATTTGGGAGGTCTAATTTGGAAGCAAGGTTAACAAGTTACATGTTTTTTATTTTAAATTTTGGATGCTTCCATTTTAAGGCTAAGATATTAAACTTGGTTGATTGATTTTGTCCCTTATTCTTCTACGGACTTCTGCACCATTCTCTTTATGCCTAGAGGGGACAATATGTTTTTGTTTTTTGATTTCCTCTTGTAATCGAGCCAGTACCTCAGATTTTTTTTTTCTCAACCAATGGTTCATAATTTTAAGCTAAATTTCAAATTACATAAAATATGATTTCTTTCTGATAAGTAATGGTGGTGTCAATCTAATCTATTTTATGTTCCTAATTGCAAAAAAAATACTTTTTACTATAGTGATTTCTATATGTTGCTGAATGTACAATTTCTTACATGCAATGTTTTTGGTGATTGAACGGACAAAGGTTTGTTATGGTGATGGTGATGTGAAGCTTTTAGATTTAGCTGAAGGTTTGCTCAAGAAACATATGCCTTTTCGCAGTCTGCACGAGCACGAGCAGCAAGAAGGTTCTTCTTCTTCATTTGATGGTTTTCAGTAACAATGCATCACCATATTTCTGTCGGTTTGTTGTAGTCACTAAAGCAACTATTTTCTTCTGCAGCTCTTAAGTTTTATATATTCTTGTTGGAACGTCAATCTAAGTATGGAGATGCTCTGAAGATTCTATCTGAAAACTTAGGATCTCTTATGTTGATTGAAGCTGACAAACTACGTCTACAGGTACTTCCTAGAAATTTTGTAGTAATAAGAAATTAAAGTTATGTTAAGGCTGTTCTTAAATTGAGTCTTCTTACCAGGATTTATAAGTTACCCTAATTTTTCTTCTTCTTCTTTAGACTGTATTTATTTTGTTAGTTTTATTGCAAAAAGTTATTTGGCATTTATTAATCCCCTCCTTCATTTGGAAAGCCTATTTCATGAAAATACCTTTGGACTGTAGGAAACATTTTTCATGTGTCCCTAGATACTTTGACTGTGTCAAGGAGATTATGTATCTTGTCTTTGCTTTTGTCCCTTCCGCGCGCAGTTTTGATTCATTTGTTCAGATCTCTCTATTTCTCCCTATAACACATATCTGAATTACATGTATAGTGACTTCTTCATGTAACTTCTCCTATAGGTAAAATTATATCCTCATTGATGCTATCACCAGTATTTCATTAGATACCATCTACCTCGAATTCAGATTTGGGTGTACCAAGTAGTTTGAATTGTCTTCGTTTAAGCTTGTTTCCTGTAACTTCAACTTGACAGGGACGGCTTTATGCTAGGAAATTTGAATATGTTGCAGCGGCATCCATATTCCAGAGAGTCTTAGAACTATGGTATGCCTTATAACCTTCCGGCTTGATATACCTAGTTTATTTAAGTTTTAATTTTTTATACTAGTAACTTTCACAAAATACTCATGTTTTACTTTTCATCTTTGTAAACATCAAATGTACTTGAGCTAGGCCTTGAACAATATTTTCATCCATGACCAAAACTGTATTAATCCATGATTAAGATTATATTAACATGCTATATCATATAATTAAAGTTGTGGATAATATTGTCAAGGCATTATCTTAGTTATATTTTATCCTTACATTAAACAGGTAATAAGCGTTCAAGTTCTTTGCGTAGTTTTGCTTTTGCAGTTTTGAGACAATATTCATCATGGCTTGGAATAATCTAAGCATATGTCTTCCGTAAAATATATTTTGTTTCTGATAATTTTTGTCTGGTTTGGTAGTCATGATGATTGGGAACATTTCCTGCTATACCTTGGCTGTCTGCTGGAGGACGATGGTATCTTGGCCAAAGTGACTGATCCCATTCGGCCACTAAAATATATTGAATGCAAAGATTTGAAGATACCAGAGGAAGTTGTAGGTTCTTCAAGTATCCTTCTAAAGAATTGCTTCATGACTACTTTTATGACATTTGACACATTTAACTCGTCTCTGCAGTTTGATTCACGCATGTCGGATGCAATGAACTTTGTAAAGAAATTAATGGAAGAATCCCAAGATAATTCTGTCAGATATCCATACCTGTGGCAGCTTGAAATTGAAAGAATAAAGTTTTTGCTTAGGAAAGGTGACGCAGGCAAATTAGTTGAGGATCTGATGCAATATTTTAGGAGGTATATTACACACACATGCATCTTTATTGAGAATTACATAACATCAAACTTTATTGTCGACACATCCCTTTCTCCTACTTCTTTGGTTTTGCTTGTTTTACTCGATTTTACATCTCAATATTGTTGTAAAAGTATTCTAGTTTACTTCTTACTGACTGGTTGCCTTTTGAGCTTTAGTTTACTAAACTGGTATGTGCAGTGGGTGCTATATAATTAGTTTGTTCATGAAGTGGGACTTATGTTGAGCACTCACTTAGATAAGTTCTACTTCCTGCTTTTAACAAGATAGTTGGAATTGAATTTAGCAATGGGGTTCTCCTTGTCTTGATATCTCCCAATTTTTGCTTCTTACGATCAACCATTGACTGCTGGATTCTCTTGACGCAGGTTTGGTCACTTGACTTGTTTCACTGCAGACGTTGGAATGTTTCTTCAAGTTCTTGATAATGACAAGAAGAGTGAGTTTTTGGAGAATTTAGAGAAAGAATGTGAAGCTAGCACGAGCGCACCAACTAAAGCACTTGGGCAATCCTTGACTGTATTCAAGATCCAGAATTTAATTGGCGACGTGTTTGCCTTACCAGTGGATGGTATTCCTTGATCCATTTTCCTTTAATTGCTATTACATTTCGAAGAGTGAAAGTGATCTCTTAGTACATGTATTTTTGCAGCCAATCTAGATGAAGTCAATTTTTTGTCCACCACTTATCCTTTATTATGTTTTCGCTTATCACGTCTCAAACTTAAAAGTTTAATTCTCGTTTCTTTCAACACTTTAGCTACTTCCACCACCATATAAGCTTCTTAGTACCTACCTTTCAAAAAAATATAATAGCATAGCTTTGTAGTTCTTCTCAGTAAACTAGACATGCTAAGATGATATCGTGCATTTTATTGACAGATCTGGAGAACCTAGCTGTGCGAATGACAGAAATGTTCTGTAAGAACCTTCCGTTGTCCAAAGAGTTGGATCTACAAGAGAGTATGTATGGTGAAGAGCTTTTGTCAATGGCTTGCAATGTTTTGGTTCAGGTATTTCTTTTACAAAATTGTGTTTAAGCTTTATCTATACCTTCACAAAATAGAATTTATTTTCTCATATTACCATTTCACTTAAACTAATGATGTGAAACCATTGATTCTCAGCCCTACCTGAAAATTTCACCTTTTCAACTCCACACAAAACCAAAAGGGAGCAATAAAAGTTGGACGTTATTTAACTAATTTTTGTTTATTCTTAGTTCTGTATTATGGTTTCTGCCTTTAGTTCACCATGCTTGTGGACTTTGTCTAACCAGTTATGTTCTTTAACTTAAAATTAATTAATACTCTTTTTTACTCATGTGGCGTGGCCAAGCTTTTCTGGCGCACAAACGATCTCGGTTATTTGCTGGAGGCGATTATAATTCTGGAGTTTGGTTTGACTGCTCGGAGGTTAGGAAGTTGGATTTTTTTTTTTTTTTTTTGTTGGTAATTGTCCTTAGGATTCCATTTTTAATTGGCAATAAATTTGAGTTTGCAATTTTCATTTCTGTTTCATATGTGAATGCTTTCTAAGATGTTGGAGTAGCTCTGTTTTGAGCATATATCATTATTACCAATGTAACAACTTAATTCAACCATGACATTAAGGTTTGACCATGATTTGCAGATATGTGACGCAGTATAAGATTTTACTCGTGCATCTCTATTCCTATTGGAGTTGCCTTCCATTAGCTTATGAACGGTAAAATCAATATATCTATTCATGACATACTGATTTTTTAACTTTTTATTTCTGCTACCACTTTTATGGTTCAGATTTTTTGTCGGAATTGATTTTGCAATTTCTTTGTTCTTTTGTGTAGCTATAATTCCTTGGACGTGGAGAATATTTTTTTAGAGACTGTATCTCACCACATTTTACCACAGTTGCTATCATCTCCTCTATGGAAACAATCAAAAAAAATCTTGACGGAGTATCTAAAATTCATGGAACATCACTTCCAAGAATTAGCAGGTCTTACATGCATTGCATATCGAGATGGGAGCTACTCAAAAGTAAGCAAGATAAACTTGCTTTGTGTCCAAGTTTTAAAGCTTTTTATTAAATTTGCTATTTGAATAAAATAGCTTAATTAAGAGACTTTTTTTTCTCATTATCTTCTTAGGTAATTGAGATTGTCCAATTTAAGGAAATATTACAACGTTCCAGCCAGTACGTAATGGCAAAAATCGAAGAACCTATTTTACGGCTAAAGAAGAGCTCAAATAATATTGATGAAGAAGAGGTAACCTGTGTTGTGCAATTGTATATGTTTCCTATTGCCCAACTTATTTCTTATCCGCTTTAATTTTATCCTGAATCGTTCTTTCGTGATTTATCAGAACATCCTAGAAAGCTTGGGGCATGGAACTAACTTTCTTGAGCTATCAAATGAGATCAAAGACAAATCTTTGACCTTTTACGAGGACTTAGAGTTACGACCTTGGGGGACGCCTACCTATGATAAAAACTATCTCTTGGGTATGTATGCAAATTTTTATGATGAGTTTATTTTTCAGCAAAATTAAATGCAAAATTATGTTATCCATGTTTAATAGCAGTATTTCCTACTTCAACGATATTTTTTGTAAGATTTTTGCCAGTGTAAATGTTGGTTCCTTGCCACTATCTTACTAAGATTTTGTTTTGTGTGTTTGCAGGACCCTTTGAAGGACTGTGCTATTGTCCTAGAGAATATTTGGTATGTAATTCTTCTGCTGCAACTATTCAACCATGTCGTTCGAGTACAATGTTGAGATTTTATTTACTTTCTTAATGTGAAATTTGCTGATTAGTGCAAGATCTCCAATCCAATTTGTGTGGTTTTCAAAATTTAAGTATATATAGTTAATTTCTTTATTGATGATCTGTTAATTAGCTTTTTATTGATTCCAAGACTATATAAACTGATAGCACTGAACCTGGTTACCTTTTTGATACTTAAATAGGGTCAGGTCAATATGATTCTTTACATGCACAAACTCAACTCATGCTCATGTTAATCCAAATCATCATTCCTAATTCACAATGGATTAATGTGCTCTTATGAAGAATTGTACCCTCCTAGATTTGAGATTTGATGAAATCCATATTTAGCCTTGTCTTCTAATTCTTATATATTTGGAGAAATATTAAAAAGCTTGAGAGCTTATTGCAACATCTTTTCTAGCTTGTCTCGACTGCTGCAGAAACCACTCTAGTTTAATATGTTAATTACTTCTTTTGCTGCATGAACAGATTAAACATACAGAAGCAATTGTGCTGAAAAACATAGAGAAGAGATCTCTTCTTCCACGAATGATTTATTTGTCAATAAAATCTGCGTCAGTGTCGGTTAAGCAAAATATTGAGGCCAATGAGTTGGCAGCTGATCCAAAAATCTCCGTAGAACTCAAAAATTTACTTGAGCGCTACACTAAGATCTTGGAATATCCCTTCAATGATGCAATACAACAACTTATTGGAATTTCATCTGGCAAGAAGTGCTTTGAGGTATTTTCTTATCTATATTTATTTCCTTTTTCATTTTCCTTTTTTGGGCTTTAGACAAATGGTTTTGTATACTCATGCAGGTACCAAGTTTAGATATCATCGACTGGATGAATTTTGCCGTATTTTTGAATGCTTGGAACCTAAATTCGCATGAGATTAACCTTCACAATATGGACAATTCTGGCTTGGGTACATGGAATTTTGTGAACTTGTTATTGAAGAAATATGTCATGGTGACAATTGAATCAGCAGGGCCTATATTGTCTTCCCCGGGGAACAATCTCTCGATTCTGGTGGAAATGGTAACCGAACCCTTAGCTTGGCATGGCCTAATTATCCAGTCTTGCGTTCGTTCGGTTCTCCTTTCTGGAATGAAGAAAAAGAAAAAGAATAAGAATGGTGGATCAACCGAACAGTCGAAATGTCGGTTTTCAAATGAAATACAAAACTCCATCCAGTCTATCTGTGATACAATAGAATTGGTTGCAAAATGGTTAAGAGAACAAATCGACAAACCCGAGGATGAGAAATTTGATGCTATATTCTCCTCAGTTAAGATAGAAGGAAGAAATAATGGGCCAGGGAAAGTTTGGAAATCACTCGAGTCCTCTATTTTTACAATGAAGAATGATGAACTAGGGGGTAGAATAAAGGCATGGAGGTCTGCAAATGTCGCACACAACATTGTTAAAGGGCAATCAAATTTATTATCACAATTTCTCACGATATGTGAATCAAAACAAAAGTCATTACAGGCTCTTAAAGAGCGTTTGTAGAGGTAGATAGATTTTGCTGCCATTATGCTTGCAACTTGTAGTTAAGCTTTTCTGGAGCACAAAGGATCCCGGAGGTTAGGAAGTTGGTTTTTTTTTTGGACAACCCTTGGGATTCCAGTTTTAGTTTTAACATGCCACTAGATATTTTTCCTTTTAATACGTTTTGGTTTTCAAACACCTCTAAAATCATGGTAGAGGTTTACACTGGTTGTTTTGGTAGTCGGATTGCTATTATTCCTTGGCAAAAGAAGGCTGTGGATTTCAACAACTTTTCCATTGACTAGTTATTTGAATAGGTTCATATTTTAAGAAATGTGCTCTTTCTCTGTCTTGCTCATAATAAGCCAAGGGCTTCATAGCTCAAATGCAAAAGTGAGATGACTCTAGAATCTAGATAGGATCTGACATGTGAATTCATTATTGTATTAAAATATATCATTTAAAAAAAATTATGATATAGGAAGGTTATCTGCTCAATCTACAATAAATTTGAGGTTGCAATTTTCGTTTCTGTTTCATATGTGAATGCTTTCTAAGATGTTGGAGTAGCTCTGTTTTGAGCAAATATCATTACTAACAATGTAATTACTTAATTCAACCATAACATTTAGCTTTGACCATGATTTTAGAATCTTAACGCAAATCTAGTTAGGTATAGTGACCTAATAATACCTTGACTAGAAATGGGAATTGATGTTTTCGTGTGTAACGAGAGTTTAGCACAAAGAAAATAGCATATATAAGCCAATTTTGATTTTCAGTAGCACGTTATTCGTTCATTGCACCTAGGGCTGTTAATGAGGGGGGGTTTAAACATGGATCTAATTCGATTTATTAAGATACTTGTCCGATTAAAGATTTGATTGACTTGATTCAATTATAAAGATCTGTAATTCTAAATACATGGAGTGAAAATGAATTTAGGTCAATTCGATCCGCTAAAGATCAATTAAAATTGTAAAGTTAGTAGTAAACTTGTTTTAGGGAAAAATATTAATGTAATTTCTTAAAAGAAAATTTTATTGGATTCGAAAAAGACCCTTATCCTATCAAATCCGATCAAGATCCATTAAATTCAAAAAATCTATATCTGAGCACAATCCGAACCAAACAAAATTTTATCCGATATAAATGGAGTCGAATTTGGATGAGCCTCATCCGACCAGAATCCGACCCATTGGCAACCGTAATTGCACCTTTGTTTGCAAGTAAATGTAGGTGCAGATGTGACATAAATAATTCAACTCCTTGATAAAGATCGAACTTCTATCAAGTGATCGTGCGGAGTAAGCAAGCTCTACCCTTAGTTATTTTCTATGTCTGGCTGACAAGTTGACTTAATAATTTATAATAGTTCATACTTAAAAAGCTCAAAACATAGTCACAAAATGGCCTCTCGATGTATCGAATTGAAAAAGTTTACGTTATAGTTATTGGGTTGATTTATAATGATTATCGAATCAAATTAATGATCAAATAGTTTTCTTATCGATACGGTTATAGGACTTGATGCAAGGCAAGCCAAGATCACTCTATATAACATGCAAATGTAAGAAAATCAAAGAAACATGTAGGGCTTATTTGGATGGGTTATGGTCTGGTCCCGCATGACTAGATCAAAACTCTTGCAAATGGGTTTTCGTCAAACTTATGAAATTCTTCATAAAATAATTCAGGAATTTACATCCAAACTCTTGAAACCTATAAAACATTGTTTTGATACCTGCCACCTACTTTCTTCCCCCAAATTCTAGCAAAAAACATTAATTTGACAGCTACCACCTACAATTTTTTTTAATTTGAATCTTGTGTTGCAATTTTTGTAGTTAACTTTTTCCTTTCAGGAATTGGTACTTCAATTTATGTTTTCAGATTCATTTGGATTTATATGACATTGAGTTTTTAGTTTCTCATTGATTTCATTTTGTATGTTATAAGTTTGAATATTAGATTACTACATGTATTTTCCTCGGGAAAGTGATAGATAATTTCTAGGATTAAGTACAGGGACCTCCTCTGAGGTTGGTATAGTTCGCGTTCCAATTCCTATCAAGAATTACAATTACAATGACTTTTCATGAGGTTTCAAAAATCTTACATCCATTAGTCCACAACTAATTTTTGTTGACGTCATGTCGTGATCCCCTAATTTTGTTGAAAATTTCATTTTACCCTTAAGTTCACTATAGCAATTTCGTGGATAACTACGCTCTTGATTATGTATTATACATGAAAGGGTGTTCTTTTACGATTCTTTGCAATACTTGTGAAACGAGAAAATTACATTTCAAAAGATAATGAATATCAATTAAAGGTTTGATTTTTTTTTCCGTTATTAACTTTACACTTCATAGATTGTGAAATATACAAAGAATTATTGGATAGAAGCATGTTAATAATATTGAATCTCAATTGTTACAAAAAGATTGTCTTTGAAAGAGTGACTAACAATTCTGTATTTAGAAATAAGATGAGATGGTGACATAATAAGACTAACAAGGAGTTAAAAAGAAAAAGCCTTAGATTGAATTTCTGAAGTCCAAAAGTAATTTCAAAATATTAGTTAGTAATTATAAGTGCAACTTTACTATTTAAGCCTTACGGCTTACACTACTTAAAATATCAACAATCGCGGAATAACAATTCATATTTATGTACTCATAAAACCACTCAAGTATATAATGATCACTAACCCACGATAATCTTAAGAAAACAAAAACAGATAATAGTGTAGAAATTAATGTCAGCTAGTTGATATCTCTGTGAAAAAAAGTGTTATCAAGTTTATTTCCCTTACTCATTCGATTACTTTTATTAGAGTTTCGGTAGAATTTTAAGCAATTTTAGTTGGTTTTGCGTTTTGTCCGTTCGAGTCATTGGTTTGATTATTTTGTGCATGAATTGAGGTATTTTCTTATAAATTGTGTTCACATTTGTAGGCCTCGGCTATTTTGGATCTAAAGACTTGATTTGAAGTGAAGAACAACGAATTAAAGATCAAATAAAGTCAAGTAGTGCAACAAATGAAGAAGGAAAAAGCTGTCAGAAATGTTATTATGCACTCCGAGGACCATAAATCTTTCAAGGAAGCTCCAACGAAGTTGAATTTTGACTATGATGTAGAGGATTGAGTTAGCTACACCACATATTTGATGGATCTTGATTTGGAGTTTGGAGGTGAAAGTTATGACACTTGCAAAACCTTCCCAATATGGACAATTCTGGCTTGGGTACATGGAATTTTGTGAATTTGTTATTGAAGAAATATGTCATGGTGACAATTGAATCAGCGGGGCCTATATTGTCTTCCCCATGAAACAATCTCTCGATTCTGGTTCAAATGGTAACCAAACCCTTAGCTTGGCATGGCCTTATTATCCAGTCTTGCGTTCATTCGGTTCTCCCTTCTAGAATGAAGAAAAAGAAAAATAATAAGAATGGTGGATCATCCAAACAGTCAAAATGTTGGTTTTCAAATGAAATACAAAACTCCAATAGAATTGGTTGCAAAATGGTTCAAAGAACAAATCAACAAACCCGAGGATAAAAAATTTGATGCTATATTCTCCTCAGTTAAGATAGAAGAAAGAAATAATGGGCCAGGGAAAGTTTGGAAATCACTAGTCCTCTATTTCTACAATGAAGAGTGTTGAACTAGGGGATAGAATAAAGGCATGGAGATCTGTAGATGTGGTACACAACATTGTAAAAGGCAATCAAATTTATTATCACAATTTCTCATGATATGTGAATCTAAAAAAGTCATTACAGACTCTTAAAGAGCGTTTGTCATGCCTTGACATTTTGCTGGGCGCAAAATGGCGCAATGGAGGCCCGATGGATGGGAGCGCAGCCAGGGACGGGGACATACCTACCTTGTTGGCGAAATTGCGGGATCAATGAACCTAGGGTGAGGTTTCGCACGTATGGGACTCTGCTCAGGGGGAGCGTTGAAGTGGCCCGGAGAGAGAACCTTGGCAGTCAGGCAGGGGGCCGACTGGCCAAACAGCATGGACGGACGGCCATACAAGTGGAATGGTCGGCCCGGATAAGGCAAGCGCGATAGTTTAATCCTAACAAATGACTCCCTACCCCTATTTATACTACTAAGATGACCTATCTAGAAGCTTCCCCATATTTAGAGACTTCTACAAAAACCTACTACATCTACTTTATTTTAGAGCATTCCGTAATGTTCTACTACCTCCTACTACTACAAAGTTCTAGAACCTTCTACAAGGTTCTACTATCTTCCACCATCTAGAACAAAACTCTTGCAAATGAGTTTTCATCAAACTTATGAAATTCTTCATAAAATAATTCAGGAATTTACATCCAAACTCTTGAAACCTATAAAACATTGTTTTGATACCTACCACCTACCTTCTTCTCCCAAATTCTAGCAAAAAATATTGATTTGACACCTACCACCTATAATTTTTTTTAATTTGAATCTTGTGTTGCAATTTTTGTAGTTAACTTGTTCCTTTTAGGAATTGGTACTTCAATTTATGTTTTCAGATTCATTTGGATTTATATGACCTTGAGTTTTTAGTTTCTCATTGATTTCACTTTGTTTGTTATAAATTTGAATATTAGATTACTACATGTATTTTCCTCGGAAATGTGTTAGATAATTTCTCGGATTAATTACAAGGACCTCCTCTGAGCTTGGTGTAGTTCGCGTTCCAATTCCTATCAAGAATTACAATTACAATGACTTTTCATGAGGTTTCAAAAATCTTACACCCATTAGTCCACAATTAATTTTTGTTGACGTCATGTCGTGATCCCCTAATTTTATTGAAAGTTTCATTTTACCCTTAAGTTTACTATAGCAATTTATTGGATAACTACGCTCTTGATTATGTACTATACATGAAAGGGTGTTCTTTTACGATTCTTTGCAATACTTGTGAAACGAGAAAATTACATTTCAAAAGATAATAAATATCAATTAAAGTTTTGATTTTTTTTTTTTTTTTTCCCGTTATTAACTTTATACTTCATAGATTGTGAAATATACAAAGAGTTATTGGATAGGAGCATGTTAATAATATTGAATCTCAATTTTTCTTGTTTGAGTTCAATATTGATTCTCAATTGTTACAAAAAAAATTGTCTTTGAAAGAGTGACTAACAATTCTATATTTAGGAATAAGATGAGATGGTGACATAATAAGACTAACTAAGGAGTTAAAAAAAAAAAAGCCTTAGATTGAATTTTTGAAGTCCAAAAGTAATTTCAAAATATTAGTTAGTAATTATTATAAGTGCGGCTTTACTATTATATCCTTACGGCTTACACTACTTCAAATATCAACAACCGCGGAATAACAAATCATGATTATGCACTCATAAACCCACTAAAGTATATAATGATCACTAACCCACGATAATCTTAAGAAAACAAAAACAGATAATAGGGTAGAAATTAATGTCAGGTAGTTGATAACTCTGTGAAAATAGTGTTATCAAGTTTATTTCCTTTACTCATTCGATTATTTTTATTAAAGTTTTGGTAGAATCTTAGGCAATTTTAGTTAGTTTTGCGTTTTGTCCGTTCGAGTCATTGGTTGATTATTTTGTGCATGAATTGAGATATTTCCTTATATATTGTGTTCATATTTGTAGGCCTAAGCTTATTTTGGATCTAAGGACTTGATTGGAAGTGAAGAACAACGAATTAAAGATCAAATGAAGTCAAGTAGTGCAACAAACGAAGAAGGAAAAAGCTATCAGAAATGTTATTATGCACTCTGAGGACCATAACTCTTTCAAGGAAGCTCCAATGAAGTTGAATTTCGACTATGATATAGAAGAATGAGATAGCTACACCACAGATTTGATGGATCTTGATTTCGAGTTCGGAGCTGAAAGTTATGACACTTGCAAAACTGTAGTGCAAATCTGACGCGAGTTTTAGCGGGATTTTAAGGGAATTCTTGGACCCAAAGTCTCCTAATATGACTCAACTTGGTAGATCTATATAAGGACTTCTAGGTCACGTTATTACACATCTTTGATCAGATTTAAACATACTTTTCTCATAGAATACACCTCCAACATCAAAGATCAACTTAGAGAAAGATTGAAGAAGAAAAGAGAGAAGTCTTAAAGATCACCAAAGCAAGAAGAACACAATATTGAAGATCTCGGATTCATCGTTTTGTCTATAAAACCACATGAATCCAGATTTGTTTTCCTTTAGTATTTTCTTCATATATTTATCATGAACTAATTCTTTAGGATCTAGGATTTTTACGAAACTATGTTACTTTGATTATTTTTATTGGATTATTTGTAGTTAGGGACAATTCTTGTGTTTGATTTAATTTTATTCTCTATGCTTGCAACTTGATTGATCACCTAGTTGTTAGATTAATATTCTTTTTGAACTTGGAAAATGGAGATTAGGATTAGATAGAAATTGAATAGTAAACAACCCTTAGGATAGGAATATACTTAAGGCGTTTATACCCGTTACATGAGGTTCGTATTTAATGCTTTGTGTTATTTATGAATAACCTAGGAATAGAGTCGATTTGGATAATACATTAGGTTCTTACGTAATTTGGAAGATACGTAGGAATATACTTGAATCCTCGCGTAGCACTCTTGTCACCACAATAACTGCGAAAATCTCAATTGAGCAATCGATAGATAACATAGTGATTATAACCCTAGATTTCTCTTCTCATTATTCGAACTCAATCCAAGTACCTAGGTTAGTTAACTCATTTAGTTAATCTAGTTAATAAAAACCCAAAAGTATATTTGAATTAGGAACCATATTAAAAGTAAATTAGGAATTGGAATTGGTAGATATTAGTCAAGTCCCTATGGAGACGATACTATTATACTTACTCTTTATTACTTGATCGATACGTGCACTTGCGTTTATTTGTGTGTGTAAAATCCGCAACAAGTTTTTGGCGCCGTTGCCGGGGACTTGCAACATTTATTTGCCAATTTTTAATTCTGTTTTTTTCTTTTGGTTGGTTCCTAGTTAGTTTTTTTACTCGTTCTCTTCATTTGGTATGAATCATATCAATTATAATTGGCTTAATGAATGAACGACTTGTGGTATTGTGTAGGTGGACACTCGTACAATTTTTGCCCACTGAATCCCAATTCATGGTTATACGTGGATCAATTTCAGGGTAGTCAATATGGTCAGAATTTTCACCCTAACAACTACAGTTCAGGGTGGGGGACTAACCCAAATGTTCCATGGAGCGGTGATCTGGGTAGTAATCAATACACAAACTTCATGATGACCAACTCGTTTATACCTCCAAGCTATCAAGAGTATTCTCAGCCACTACCAACAGAACTAAGACCTGCATTTATGGAGGCATTCAACGATTATGCGGAATGGATCAGAGCTATAATTGAGGAACTATCTTCATTTTTATAAGCAATGCGCAAAGATTTAAGAATGGGTAATCCACCTCAAGACTCACTCTTGAATGAAGAGGATAATTCGATGTGATCAGATACTAAGCCGAGCGAGACAAATTCTCTTATTGTTGAGAGTGAAATAGAACAGCCACATAGCAATACATTGACAAGTTTCGATGTTCGTCATAATGAGGAGATCCAAGATGGGGATGAAAATATCTTAACCATTCCGGAGGACGATCAAATCAAGGGAGACATGGAACTCGACAATTCAATGACGTTGATAGATGTGATTGAGGTAATGGAGATAGATGAGAATACAATTGAGTTTATCATACCTCCAATTAATGAGTCAAAAGACGCTAGATCTTATTTTGGTGTGGATGATATATTAGTGAGAGATATGCAAAAAGTAAGGATTGATGATAAAACGAACTACAATATGCATACACATCCACAAAGTGTGACTTGGATAAGAGTTGGTAAAGATTACAAGAGATTTGAACCTGGAGATAGAACTTTTTGATTCGATACGAGGTTCAAATATGTCCGAATTGAGCTTACAAAGGAAAGAGCATATTTTGGGACAACAAAAAAAGCAAAAAGGCCCGGGCTTATTCTTGATCTGGATGGAACCCTATTTGATTATTGGCCACCGTAAAAGGGAAGTATCAAAGTCGAGCTAAGAACTTAAAACTAAGAGCTTCTTGGGAGGCAACCCAAGTTTTCTGTTTTCTGTTTTCTTTTTTTCGTTTTGTTTTTGTGTTGTGTCTTGTTGCGTGTTTAGTTTTTTTTTTTTTTTTTGTGTGTGTGCAGATACATCGATGTTCTGGAGAATATTTAAAATCTGACGAAGAGAATGACGCATCAAGGTGGAGGGTAACACAAATGGAAAATTTCCAGCAGCGTCAGGCCATGGCTGAAATGGATTCAAGCCATGGCCTCATTTTGAAAAAAAGAGAGAGAGAGAGAGAGAGAGAGAGAGAGAGAGAAAGAAGTGGACAGAACATGATCCGCCCCCGCGGATAGAATTTTTTGCCCCAACGAATATTGATCGGCCTGACTATGGAGCTGATTTTCATAACACACTTCGCAGGGGCGGAGAAATAGTACCGCCGCCGCAAAGCTACCTCTGGAATCTATAGCTAATTTTCAGAACTCACTTCACCTCAGCACAAAAATACTCCGCCCCAGCAAAAGTTTCAAACCCTAAGTTCGTAAAATACCAAACACCTCTCCTCTCCAAACACTTTCTCCTATTTTTCCTACTACCCAAACACAACACTCAAACCCTTGTCATTACCATTCTCCACCACCATCATTACATCACCATCTACGTCTCTCAATCACGCCACATCTAGCCCAACCCGATGGAGTTACTTTAGCTACAGATGTTGGGATTCGGTAGGATAAACAGCCCTAGGCACAACGGAATATAAAATTTTATAGGACCTCTTACGGAATCTTGCCAGGATACTACTCTAGTTGTATATATATGAACATAAATAAAACGATATGATAAGTTTACACGTTATACCTATCTCCTTGCAAATCCTTGGCTAGCAAAAACGAACTCTGATTTCTGCTCCAGCAAAATTGACCCAGGCTTTTCAAGGAGCGCCCCACGTGTTGCGCCTCTACGAGTTGATACACCACAATATCATGAAAATAATATATCTTGATCGACTAGAGCACAAGGTATATTAAGATCTATGAATTAAGAACGATTTAGGAACAAAATTGAAAACGAAAATTCTTCCAAGAAGAAGACATGGTTCGATCGACTTTTACTGGGAGAGGGGAGAGAGAATTTTTGCTCTTGCTCAATTTTTGCTTAAGGAGTTGTGTGAAAAATAACTACAAGAAAGCTACTTATAGTTATCTCCTTAACCTAGTCCTTTTAGGATTAGAATTCTTCTCTCCTACATAGGGCCATGGCCCTCTTTAATTAGAAGACCAAGTCTTCTAATTAATTCATGGCCCAGTTAATTAATTTGGCCAGACTTTATTTAATCTCCCAATTAAATAGCCCAATTAATTAACTTAATCTCCCATTTAATTAAATCAGACTCTAAATCTATTTAATTAAAATCCTTTTCTAATTAATTAAATCCAACTTAATTAATTAATTCACAAATTAAATTCCAATTTAATTTATGATCCTGATCCAATTCCAATTAGGTCGACCCAGTCGACCCACCCATTATAATCGACCCAGTCGACTAGGTCGTTCTTATTTCCTCGCTTTAGCTTCATGTGTATTATGTATGCCCCCGTAGGTTCACCACATAATTGGCCGTGGGTTATAATTAAATATTATATAATTATTCGAGTAAGACTTACTCTGAATCAATCGAACACTCTGTCGATTGATCATTCCAAAATTAGCACCCCTGCCAATTTGGGAATTCTCCCACACTCCACGGTCGATGTGCAGCCACAAGCCCATGGAGCCCAATCACTGGTGAATTAATTCAGTGAACCTTTTAACTTATTTACAATTTCCGTATACGCCATAATCTCTCCATCAATCAATCTCCCAGTCGAGACTTAAGGGTATGGTCTTTCATCGATTTCCCTTTTCTTTTGACTTGACCTTATGCATTCTGGTCTCGAAATAATTCTCTTTAACTTAACCTTTATGAGCTACTTACATAAAGTCGTCAGATACCTCGGCCGAGGATTTTACCAGAATTAATTTCTCACAGAAATCCATAGGAGAATTTCCCAACCTATCAAGTCGGGTCAATGGATCATTTGTTGATGATATGAATCTGCATACGAGTTCCTCTATACCCAATATGAGTCCACGGAGACTTTCTGGCGATCTCCTGTCAGTCGGGACTCATATCAAAGCATAGACATTCTCGCACCAGATAAACCCTATCACCTCAAGTATTTAGGGATCGTTCCTCGTATACTATTGTAAATTGGAATAACTTCATCCCCGATATACGACTACCGCTTCCATGGTGAGTTATTTCCTAATTGGGGTATTCAGTGCACTTGCCATCCCAGCAAACCACCCACTTATGTGTATCGACTATCCCAGTCACGCTCGTGGACCCCAGCGTTCTCCAGTTCATCGGAGTATACACAATAGTGAGAGTCTAACCGAATCCAACGATGTCCTATCTCGATTGGACTCTACGACTCTTGAATATGTTCTAGATCACGGCCTTGGAGATCAGTCCACGAGTTGTCCCATAGCCATGTGATCTAAGGACTTCTATCCTTATGCGTAGATAATTATTACGTAAGATAAAGATGACCATATAATAATAAAATGCATTTATTAATCCAATTGAATGGTCCTTTCAATTAAATGCAGCCAAATAGTTGGCTTGCAGGACACTATTCTATCAACAGATGTGTATCACTCCAGGAGTAATTGTTCGAAAGTCAATTTGGGAGAGATTTGACTCAACGGAGTTCTGATCATATGATTGGGTTTGAATGAGTTTGTTCGAGTTTGGTTGATTCGAATATTATGGATCCAAAGAAACAAGAGTGGAATGGGGATTTTGATTACCAAGATGGAGCCACGAGCAATGGGCGCATACAATTCTCAAGGCGTATTCTTTTTCCAAATCTCCTTTACATTGATGTATTATGTTTTTGTTTGTATCTTTGTTTGTTCAATCGACCTCTTTTAACCTCTTTGAGTCGCAGTGGGGACACTGCTTAGTTTAAGTTTGGGGGTGAGGTCACATTCACTTCGTGCATGCTAGGTCGACTTTGACTAAATTTTTTGAAATTTTATGTATTTTTTATTGTTTTTCCTGCAACATTTAAAGCACGAATACATAATCGAGAATTTAGGATGACGTTAGAGAATTATAGTTAGAATAGAGCTTAAAAAATCATTTCTTGTCTACATGATCTCTAGATTCAAGGGTTAAAACGCTAAGGGTCTAAGTGATAGTTTTGCCTAAGTTTTTTTTTTTTTTTTTGGGGGGGGGGGGAGAATAACTTTAACAAGAACCAAATGAAGCAAATGATTGAAAAACTATAATTTAAATTCAAAGAAATTAACCTCATTTGTATGAGACCGGAAAAACCTCATTGCTTGAGACTTATACTTGCACTCCTCTAACTTGACTGCAATAAGATGAACGATATATGGGTGCATCGACTTAACTATTATCTGCACTCCTCTATTTTGACTACTTCTTTAGAATGAGTTATGAGTGTGAGTGGTGCTAAATATACTTTAGTTATGCTAATTAATGAAGAAAGAAAAGCTAAGTGAATGTTCAAACTTAAAGATTTCCATAACTTCGACTGAAAGCTTTGCTAGAACTTAGTATATGTATGATAACCTAATAAAATAGAGAATATATTTGGCAATTTAGGAATGCATGCAATGATTTCGAAACTATAGGGATCTAGGTGATTCCGACATTCTCGTTTTATGTATACCACACACACACACACGCATGAACTACATGATAGAAGGCATGACATTTTGAAATTGATGGTTAGTAGTTTGACTTGGGATGCATGATTGTAAATGTTCATATCGTTGTTTAAGTTTTTGTCATAACTCGAGGACGAGTAATAGTTTAAGTTTGGGGGGGTGTGATAACTCTGTGAAAACAGTGTTATCAAGTCTATTTCCTTTACTCATTCGATTACTTTTACTAGAGCTTTGGTATAATCTTAGGCAATTTTAGTTAGTTTTGCGTTTTATCCGTTCGAGTAATTGGTTTGATTATTTTATGCATTAATTGAGATATTTTCTTATATACTGTGTTCATATTTGTAGGCCTAAGCTATTTTGGATCTAAGGACTTGATTGGAAGTGAAGAATAACGAATTAAAGATCAAATGAAGTCAAGTAGTTCAAAAAATGAAGAAGGAAAAAGCTGTCAGAAATGTTATTATGCACTACGAGGATCATAACTCTTTCAAGAAAGCTCCAATGAAGTTGAATTTCGACTATGATGTAGAGAAATGAGTTAGCTACACCACAAATTTGATGGATCTTTATTTGGAGTTCGGAGCTGAAAGTTATGATACTTGCAAAACTGTCGCGCAAATTTGACGCGATTTTCAGCGGGATTTTAAGGGATTTCTTGGACCCAAAGTCTCCTAATATGACTCAACTTGATAGATCTATATAAGGACTTATAGGTCATGAAATTACATATCTTTGATCATATCTAAACATACTTTTCTCATAGAATACACCTACAACATCAAAGATCTACTTGGAGAAAGATTGAAGAAGAAAAGAGAGAAATCTTAAGGATCACCAAAACAAGAAGAACGCAATATATATTGAAGATCTTTATCTCGGATTCATCATTTTGTCTATAAAACCACATGAACTCAGATTTGTTTTCCTTTAGTATTTTCTTCATATATTTATCATGAACTAATCCTTTAGGATCTAAGGTTTTAATGAAACTATGTTACTTTGATTATTTTTATTGGATTATTCATAGTTACGGGCAATTCTTGTGTTTGATTTAATTGCGTTCTCTATGCTTGCAACTTGATTGATCACATAGTTGTTAGATTTAATATTCTTTTTGAACTTGGAAAAGGGAGATTAGGATTAGACAAAAATTGAATAGTAAATGTGATTTTGCCTTCAAAATGAAATTATTATTCGTTATGTAATTGCAAATAGAATGAGTCCTTGGTTTGACCTTCAGTATTTTGAAAGCTACGTGATTATGGTTTCAATTCATGGTCTGGCAACGACATACTGCTAATGCATTAATATTCTCTCCATCTTCTGCAACCAAATTTATCTCGAACAGGGTTGTTGCTTCAGTTTTGTGACAAAAGAATATTTCGTAGGCATACGGAAGCACGTGACATTCTACGAGACCTCTATCACTTGCAACCTCTCAAACTTTAACAATAGGATACTCCTTCTGCGAATTGATGGTTTTATAGTTTGAAGTTGTTGATGACAAGGCAACCATTTTGCCTCCCAACTGTGATATTGTGAAGTCAATGATTGACTCTAGGGATGTCACGCAAAACTGCATTTCGCCTTTAAGAGTTGTCCCCTTGCACTACCTTGTGGTATCATGCATTGATCTAGCACGGTTTCGTGGTATGATCGAGATTAAATTGTAAATAAAGTTAACACAATAAAATGAGGGAAAGATCAATGTATTTGTATATTCCGAACGTGGATGTACATATTACAAGTAATGAGGGTCCTATTGAGCATTATAGGATGTCGTACAAGCTAGAGGGTGAAATACATATAGAATGGCCTAAACTATCTATCCGAGCAGCAGCTTCGAATGGAGTGCACCTGGGAAAGCGTGTCTAGCGTCATAAATGCTTGGGGTATTTATAACCGAAAATGAGGATAGGCCCATAGGCCTAGGCCTGAGATCGGCCCAACAGTAATCTTCGATCATGGGCTGCTTCTGGAGGATCGAGTTAACTGGACTACGATCCGAGCTTGAATCTAAGCCTTCAGGGTCGGGGTTCTGGTTCTTCGGTCGTACCTTAGCTCCTAAAAGTGGAGTCAAAAATACCCCTCATCAATACTCCCCCACTTCTCGAGCGCAAAGTGAAGCTTAAGCTCGAAGAAGTATGTGTTATTCCGAACGTCGTGATGAACAAATGATATATTGATGTGTTACGGATATGCATCGTTAAAAACCTAACTCGGAAAAATCCATTGGGATAAAAACCGAATCAGGGAAAAAGAGTGCATATCTTGGAAACAATATGATGAACTTGTCTTGATAATATAAATCTCGACGTTAAAGAGTCTTTTCTTTGCTTTCGAAATGAATTTCGATCAAAACGTCTTTTCGTATCGGTTACCGTGATACTCACAATTCCATAATGTATAGGGGTCTAAAATGCAATAATTTGGAAGATAGTCCCGAATTTATCCTGAGGGAGTTTAATCGTCGCAGCTGTTCAGGGTCCTACTTGCAATTCGTCTTTCTTACCTTTTATATATACGTTGACTTGTTAAAAATAATCTTCAGAGCGAGTTTTTACTTGAGATCAGAGCATAAAGATCGCGTAAGCTGTCCTTTTCATACAACTATATCTTTTTATAATATCCAGTTCGAGAGATTCGAGGCGCAAGGGCAAAGTAGGAGAGGATCCTGAGTCCGATCCTGACTTGAGGCTTATTGATGACTTTGAAGAGGGGGAATTTCATCCCGAGCATGGGGATGCAGATCAGGTCGAAGATCTCGAAGAAAACGTAGTAGAGAAACGTAATATTGGTGACAATGTTTTTGTCAGGATATATAGTTTCGAAGCTCCTTCTGGGTCAGTTGGTCATAATCGGGCCGAGCTTGGTGCATATCAAACTTCTTGCATTTTTGTCCAGGAAGACCGCGCTTATTTGTACAAAAAGTTCGAAAAATTTCTTCCTGAGGGGTTTTCGATCGTCATCCCGTCTTACCGCCAACGTGCAACTGATCCTCCACCTGGGTGCCAGGCTTTTTATGAGAAGCAATTTTCACATGGATTGCGCATCCCGTTTATTCCCCTACTTAGAAGTATCTTATCCTCTCTTTCTCTCTCTCCCGCTCAGATTATTCCGAATTCTATAGCGTACGTCGTGGCGTTCAGTGTTCTCATGGAGGCCAAAGGAGAGGAGGCTTCTTTTCGGAATTTTTGGCAAGTATTCCAGATGAGTATGTCTAAAGGTTCCAATGCGGGGTTTGTATATTTCTCACAGCGGTCGAGCCGGCCTATCCTTTCGAGTGTGGCTATGGATAAAACTAAAAGCTGGAAGAGAAGGTTTTTCTTTGTGAAAGGTCCCAACATTCGTCCTGAAGACAGTTCGAAAACTAGACCATATCGATGGGATGGTGAAGGGCCTTGGATGTATGGTCATCGCAAGATCAAGGAAAAGATTAATCCTCATCTTTCTGACGAGTTTTTGAACCAGCTCCAATCCGATCCCTTTCAGACTATGCTCCTTGTCCAAGAAAGGATTTTGAGGCTGGCGGGCCTAAGCAAATGGGATTATCCAGCTCCGATGGTCGAATTTTCTCTTCCCTTGCTCACTCAATCCCTTGGCGGATCTACTCAATCTTTCAGACGCATGTCCGAATCTGCCATTTTGTCTCGTGCGCCGCTCTCTTTAAGTATGCTATTATTCTTCTTTACTTAAATGCGAGGTAGATTAGACCTGCTCACTTAGCTTTCTGAACCTATCGCATTTTCTTTGCAGATCAATTCGTTGAGGAGTTTAGGCTATCCGTTATTACGTCAATTGGGACTGCTCGTTCCAGGGGCATACAAAGCCAATCCCAGCAACTAGTGCAGAAAAACAATGCGGAACAAGGAGCGGGAGCAGATAATCCGGTCATCGACCCGATCGATATTCCAGAAGTATACCCAGCTTTGAGAGGGGTTGGCAGCTCGAGTTCGTCGAATCCCGCTGTAGCTGGTCCCTTGCATAGTGTATTCACGATCGATACTTCTAACCCGTCCTCCGCTGGTTATAGCCAATATTCCTGGACCCGCATTTTAGGCATACAAGAACATGAAAAGCGTATGGGTCGGAAACGGAATGCTGAACATCCGGGGCCTTCGAGAAGAATAAAAACGTTTGGTAAGAGCTCTGACTTGGTTCCTTGCCGACCAGGCAGATCGGAACTGGATGTAGCAGATTTTATGAATGAACATTTTCGCGGGCGTAGAGCCGCTGGTTACCCGGAAAAAGGGACCATTTTCTCCGATCTCGGACCAGATGGTGAAAACGAGTTTGATAAAGCCACCCGAATTTTTATGGCCGGACGGTTCAAACAGAATCTGCTTCATCAAACTATTAAAAGCGACTTTGAAGTCCTGAGTAACTTTTCTCGAACGTACCAGGAGGTAATAATTGTTTACATTTGATTATTCCGTATGTCTCAATCTTTAGGTACTATGCTAATATCATTTTCCCATCATAGGCCGGAGATTACTTCGCGCTTCAGACTTATCGTTTGTCGTTGCTGGAACAAGAATCACAAGAAGCTCACAACGCGCTCGCGCAGGCTTCGACCGAGAATAAAACCCTTCGAGCTCGATTAGATGACGTTACGAGTAGATTATCGGCCAGTCGTCGAAAATTGTCAAAAAGGAAGGAGGAGTTGGAGATCGCCAATAAGAAACCTACCTCATCTGTGGAAGAGGATTTGTTATCAACCGTTAAAGAGAAAAGTGCCCTTGAGGAAGAACTCAAGAAAGTCAAAATCGAACTTGAGCAAGCAAAGCAAGACACCGAGCGAGCATATGCCCATGGCCAGGAAGAGGCTGTGATTCCAGCCATACGAGAATTTTTGAAGTCCCCTATCCTAGATTCCTTAGTTCAAAGGAGAATGGGAGGGATTCTTCAAACGATCTTCTACATAGGGGTTCAACAGCTGATTTCGGCCAAGAAAATTCCAGATAAGATGGATGAATATTTTCAATACATGGACCCTTATAAGAATGCTGAAGGGAAGGACTATAAAGCTTCCTCTTTACCCAAGGCAGATATTAGTTGGCAGGATCATTATTTTGCCCCCTTTGTCGAGGAGTTTGGCTTCCCAATGCCGAACCCTGATATGCTTGAGTTGTCCGATCATAACCCCGAATCTACTTTAGAAGGCGAATCAGATGACGAGCAGAATGACCAATCTTGCAGTTGAGTACGGCCTTCGGCAAGGATTACGGTGGTTCAGACAACGAATCCGTTTCCTCGAAAAGAACCAATTCAGAGTTCGACCATCAGAAATCGACCGTTTACAGTAGATATGTAATAGGATCCTTTTACAGTGTTTTCCCTTTCATAACCTGTATATCCCTCTTATTTTGTAAGAATTAATATTTGATTGAATTTTATAGTTCATGATCGAATCTTTATCGTTCCCTTTTTGAACTTCTTAACAGTTGCAACGGTTCAATTATTGCAAAAATAGGATTTCGCTTCTATAAATATTAGGATTGTTTCAAATCATTCGCCTAAGACCCTTAATCACTGAGATCGGAGCTTCGCGCTTAATATCTATTTTCGAACTTTCAAACTTACTTCTTTGCTTACTATGGATCAAATATTGGGTAAGCCCATCGACCCCAAATCGTTGTTGGGTGGTACCAAGAGTAAAGGTCCATCCAAAGACCAAAAATCGACCAAAGAGAACAAATCCTCCAAGGCTTCCCGGAAAACATCTGCATTTTCCCCCAAAACCTTCAAGGGCGTGGAGACTAAGAAGAAGAAACATGCCCCAGTAAAGCATGCCAAAGTTATTCCTAGCAAATCAGTTTTAGATGAGGAGCTCGAGGCTTCTCCGCCGAGAAATCTTGATACTTCAAGTCGAGCATTAGCTAGGCAAAAAGCATCATCCCTTTCTTCCTTATTCTGATGGGATCACCCCGATTGAGACCTTGCAGAACCTTGTCGCTGGGAAAGAATTGCCAATCGGTGATCTCAACGCTGGTTCCCCGACGGGAGGTTTGGGCAAAAAACCTAAACTGACCCCTACTGGAGAAGGCTCTTTAGTTTCTGGAAGATCTACTAAGCCCTCAAAGACTGAAAATTTTTCTTACCCTCTTACTTATGCCTCCCCTGTTACCCTTCCTTCCCCGCTTAGAGAGTCGAAGGATGAGTCCGCTCGGGAAATGGAGCTCGAGAATCTTGTTGAGAATCCGCCGCAGGCTGATCTTCATATCTCTGAAGCTGGCGCGTCTAAGGAAAAGAGCCCTTCGGAGCTGTTTCAGTCTGGATCGAACTCTCTTTTTCAGGTCCCCCTCTTTTTTTTTTTTTTAACTAACTCATCCATATAAGCTGGACAAGATTTTCTTAAACTAAAGATGTTAGCTGAGCCGATATGCTGCTGTCACCCTCGAGCTGGAGAAGAAGAACGACGAGTTTGACCGTGTCCTTAAGGAAAAATTGTCTTTAGTTAAAGAGAAAATTGCTAAGGATCAGGGATAAGAGCTCCATCAACAATTGAGCAAGGAGCTCGAAGTGCTCAAAAGGCTTTACGAGCAGGAGAAGAAGGGCTTCGAACTTCGTGAAAATGAGGCTTATGCTCGTGGGTACGAAGCCCGTAGTGCTGAGCTTCGTAAGATTTTTTCCGAGAACAGACTTCTGTAGATGCCTTAATTGTTGAACTTGTTGTAACTTAACTTTCCCTTTCGTATTTGTGGTGTAGCTCTGAATAAGTTTTAATTTGTTTCGTGTGTTTTTGTTTCTGTATTTTGGACCGTGTACTGGGCCATTCGCCAATTTTATGATTGTTATGTCGTTCGTCGATGGCTATACCTATTTTCTTGATTGTGCTGGCATGTTCTTCTCTTTTGAGCAAGCTTTTCAATGATTCCGAGCATAGTTGCCGAGGGATAATTTATGCTTTAATTAGTGTTATTTGATATGAGTGCGGTAGATGCGAGTATATTGATGCAAGTACTTGCTTTTGAATCAAATGATTTTATCTTTTTGTCCAAACAATCCCTTATTCCTCGGGAACCAAAACGGTTGGCATTTATCGCTCGTATCGCGACCATTCATTCCAGGAGATCTGAGCCATTGGTGTCCATTTTCATCTCCTATAAATACCTCTGAATGGTTCTTGTTTCACCATTGCATTTTACTTCCCTTTAAAAAAAAATAAATAAAATAAAATTCGGTGCTTATGTTCGAGTTGTTGCCTTTTTTTAGTGACCAATCGCTTATCCCCAATAATGATGTTCAAGATTCGAATATGATCCCCAATAATTATGTTCGAGATCCGAACTCGAACTCTTTTCCTTGATTCTTTACTTCCAAGTAAAACTTTTCTTCGACTAGGATATCGACAGACGAAAAGGATTGCAACTAGGATACTGGCAGACGACCTGCTCTCTCTGATTCCAAGCCCTAGAGGTGGGCTCGGATTCATGTATCCTGTCGCTCCACCCGGTCGGATAGTGGGTCAACTGCTGGAGGAGTTTTCCTGCACTCGATCTCAACTTCTTCAAGGTATCTTTTTGAAGAATGTTGCCTTTGAAATTGCTAGGAGTACTTCCAACTGGAGTTGTTTCCCTCTCTTTCGACGCGGTCCCGTGTGCACCAATCAGCAAGGAAGCAGTGGATGAAGTGTAAAAGTGTACTAGCTTCACTTTTCTCCTTCGACTACCCTAATACTCTAGGATTGTACTTGATGTAAACCCTCAGTTTAGTTCGATTTTCCTTATTGTAATCAAAAATTCTCCCGTAACTGTTTGAAAGTCTATGAATGAAATATTTATTTCCTTTATTTTTCTCAATTGTTAATCTATAGAATTGCTTCCGGATAAAATAATCGAGCATCAATTCTCACCAACCAAATATGAATGATAATTGACTCTCTTCTCTGGTCTCGATCACTGATGGGAGAATCAAACATCAACTTTTAATAACCGAACATCAATTGTGTAATTGCTCTTGGATAGAATAATTGAAACTCAACTTTTAATAACCAAATATGAACGATAATTGACGTTTTACGCTGGTCTCGATCATGCTTTCACGTGAGGGTCTTAGCAACAGCTTTCACCCATTTCATTTATTTCGATCTAAGGGGCATAGCAACGGCTTTCACCCTTAATCGTTTTGATCTGTCATAGCAACAGCTTTCACCTGAGGGTTCTTAGCAACAGCTTTTACCCTTTTCATTTATTTCGATCTAAGGGGCATAGCAACGGCTTTCACCCTTAGTCGTTTTGATCGGTCATACCAACAACTTTCACCTGAGGGTCTTAGCAACAACTTTCACCCTTTTCATTTATTTCGATCTAAGGGGCATAACAACGGCTTTCACCCTTAGTCGTTTTGATCGGTCATAGCAACCGCTTTCACCTGAGGGTCTTAGCAACAGCTTTCACCCTTTTCATTTATTTCGTCTAAGGGGCATAACAACGGCTTTCACCTTTAGTCGTTTTGATCGGTAATAGCAACATCTTTCACCTGAGGGTCTTAGCAACAGCTTTAACCCTTTTCATTTATTTCGATCTAAGGGGTATAGCAACGGCTTTCACCCTTAGTCGTTTTGATCGGTCATAGCAACAGCTTTCACCCTTTTTCATTTATTTCGATCTAAGGGGCATAGCAACGGCTTTCACCCTTAGTCGTTTTTTCGAGGGTCGTCACCCATTTGGTTAATCCAAGGGGCATAGCAACAGCTTTCACCCTTGTTCGATATTTGATTAATAGGCATAGAGATAGGCCATAATAACTTTTCGAATATGACGAATTGATAATATCTCTGGCGAATAAAACTTTCATTGAATAGATAATCTTCAAGAACATGAGAAATAAAGAACACAATTAGACAATAAAATAATTGATAGGCAAGAAACTGCTAAATAATCTTCATCTTCCATAATATCTTCTCAAGTTTATGGCATTCCAAGATCGAGGCAAGACTTCTCCGTTTGGATGAGCAATCTTGTAAGAGCCCTTCTTCCCTACTTCGACCACTACATAAGGTCCATCCCAATTGGGCTGAAGTTTCCCAACATGTTTCGAGACTTCTACCTTTTTCAGCACTAGATCTCCGCCCTTAACGGTTCGAATTCTAACCTTTTGATAGTACGTTTTCTCTATGTTGGATTTCATGGCCTGAATTTTCAGCTTAGCATGATCCTTTTTGCTGTCTGCATGATCGACTTCCATCTCCCTTAACGATTTATTTTCTTCGGAATCATAAAATTCAACCCTGAGAGAAGATATAAGATTCTCGATTGGAATAACTGCTTCAGATCCGTAAACCAAGCTGAAAGGAGTTTCCCCCGTACCTGCTTTTATTGTGGTTCTATAAGCCCATAAACTCCCGGAAATTTATCAAGCCATTTTCCTTTTGCGTCAGATAACCGCTTTTCTAGAGATCGAACGATCTCTCTATTTATGACCTCAGTTTGTCCATTGGCCTGCGGGTGCCCTACTGATGCGAAGTTTTGTTGTATTCCGAATTTCTCACACCAATTCATGACCTTTTTGCCAGCGAATTGCGTTCCATTGTCGGAGATTAAAACTCTAGGAATTATATTATATTGACTTTCAGAGATACACTTTAATAAGATTCCAGAGGAGGATCGTTTATAGAGTTGATCATCGATTAAGGTAAATGATGGGGATCTGTACTTGATTCTTGGAGCTTCATTAGTATCTTCTGGTAGTTTTCCTTCCTTCAGATAATTGATGAAATGATCTATCCAAGAGATCTTTCGCTTGTCGATTTCCATGACGTCGATGCAAGGAGCGACATCCAGATCGATAGCGGATGTGTTCGATAATAACCATGTAATAATCCTTTCCTTCTTATCATCTGCAACACCGGTGAACTTTGACAGCAAATCAGCCCGTAGATTTTCTTCTTTAGGAATAGGCTGAATATCGAACTTTTGGAATTGCGACATCAGACTCTTTGCTTTGTTCAAATATTTTATCATATTGAATTATTTTGCCTCATAAATGTCCTTTACCTGCCTATGAACAAGTTCAGAATCTGTCAGCACAGTAATTGATCTTACCTTTGCCTTTAAGGCCATCTCTAATCCCGCAATCAGAGCTTCATATTCTGCTTCGTCGTTTGTAATGACAAAATCCAAAGTGATGGCATAACTCAAATCTTCGCCATTAGGTCCTTGGAAATGAATTCCTGCTCCGCCCCCTTCCTTAGTCGAAGAGCCATCCACGTGCATCAACCATATTGGATCCTCGACCTCATTAAGCATGTTTATTTCAAAACTTTCCTACTCTTCAAACTAGTTGATTCCACCAGGAAGTCAGCTAGCACTTGAGCTTTTACTGCTGTTCGTGGCAGGTACTCAATTTCGAATTGCCCCAATTCGATTGCCCATTTTATTAGCCTGCCGGACGCTTCTGGCTTAGATAAAACCTGCTTCAAGGGTTGGTTAGTTAAGACAATAATCTTATAAGTTTGAAAATAGGGCCTCAATCTTCGTGCAGCCATCACCAAAGCAAGTGCGAATTTCTCGATCTCCATATAATTCTTCTCGGCACCCTGTAACAACTTGCTCAAGTAGTAGACTGGTTTTTGTCTGGATTCCTCCAATTTTATTAGTACCGAACTAATAGCCTCTTTCGATATGGCTATGTAGAGATACAAAGGTTCTCCGTCTGTAGGCTTGGCCAACATGGGTGGTGAGGCCAAGTATGTCTTTAGATCTTCAAAAGCCTTGTCACATTCAGCATTCCATTTGAAGTCCTTCGACTTACGTAATAGCTTGAAAAACGGTAAACTCTTGTCAGCGGATCGAGAGATAAACCTATTTAATGAAATGATCTTTCCAATCAAGCTCTGAACATCCGAAAGTTTTCTTGGTGGTTGAAGATCGGTAACTGCTCGGATCTTCTCTGGGTTTGCTTCGATCCCTCTTTCGTGGACGAGATATCTGAGGAACTTTCCCGATCGTACACCGAAAGTGCACTTTGCTGGATTCAGTTTCATTCCATACTTTCTCAATATTTCGAAGCATCTGCCGAGATGCTTGATGTGGTCTTCTTCTGTCATACTCTTTACAAGCATATCGTCCACATAAACCTCCATGATCTCTCCTATTAATTCTTTAAACATCATATTGACTAGCCTTTGATAGGTCGCGCCCGCATTTCTCAGACCGAACGGCATAACTATGAAACAGTATACTCCTTGCTCGGTAATGAATGCGGTTTTATCCTGATCCCTCTCGTTCATGAAAATTTGGTAAAAACCCTGGAAAGCATCCATCATGCTAAAAAACACAAAACCTGCAGTAGAATCCACCAACATATCAATTCGAGGTAGCGGGTAAGGGTCCCTCTGGCATAACTTGTTTAGATCAGTAAAATCGTTACACATCCTCCACTTGTTCTCGATTTTGTCACCTTTGGAGACCAGAACCACATTACATAACCATTCAGTGAACTTAATTTCTTTGATCTGACCGGCAGCTAGCAACCTATCAACTTCCGCCTTGATTATTTTATCCTTTTCGCGTCCGTGATTACGCTTCTTCTGTCTCACTGGCTTGGCCTTAGGATCGATGTTTAAAGAGTGGGTTATTACACGTGGATCGATCCCCACAATATCATCCGAGCTCCAAGCAAACACGTCTACATTCTTTTGCAAGAACTCGAGGAGCATGGTTTCCATTCCTTCACTTAGTTCCGTTCCGATCCTGGTAACTTTCTCCGAGGATCCTGGAACCAATATCACATTCTTATGATTGGGTGCTTGTATGCTCATGTCTACATTCTTTCCTTTCTTTCTCTGTAATTTCTCAGTATCGGGAGCTGGTAAATTCGAGACTGATCCTGATTCCAAATCAACCAATTTCCTTTTCGCCGAAATTTCGGGCTCCACTTTCTTTTTTATGCTTAAAGACAAGTTATAACACTCCCAAGCCATGTATTGGTCGTTTCGCACCTCCCCTACTCCACCATCCGTCGGGAATTTTACTTTCTGATGATAAGTAGACATTACTGCCTTGAAGGTATTTAGAGCCGGTCTTCCCAGTATAGCATTGTAGGCAAAAGGTGTTTCGACCACCAGAAATTTTATCATCCTTGTTACGCTCTTGTGCTTTTTTCCGAGAGTTGTGCTTAACAGTATGGTTCCTAGTGGAACAACCTTCGAGCCTCCGAACCCGACTAAAGGAGTGGCTACTCGATCCAGATGAGAATGCTGAAGGTTCATTCGAGCGAGAGCTTTGGAGGAGATAATGTTTGCCGAACTTCCGTTGTCGACCAAAACTCTTTTGACCTCATAATTAGCGATTTTTAGAGTTAATACCAAGGAAAAATCTGGATCATCTTCATTTGTGCCCCAATTAACATCGGAGGGTCGATCTGCATCGCTGAAACTTATAACTTGATTTTCCATGGATGGGAATTCCAAAGAAAATACTTCCTTTTTGGTCGAAACAGATGTTTTTATTGGCATCATCGTTCTTTTTCTAGCATTTTTGTTGTCTTCTCCCGCCGGTCCGCCAGCGATCGCGTTTATTACTCCGTTCAACTGCTCATCCGCCTGATTACGAACTTCATTTTGCTGATTAATAAATCTTCGAGGACTCCTGGATCTATATCGCTTTTGTAGTTACTTCCTTTGACAAACTCCTTAAGTTTTCCTTGCGCAATTAACTTTTCAATCTCAACTTTCAGTTGATAACAATTCTCAGTGCTGTGCCCCCAAGCTCTATGATATCTGCAGTATTGGTCATATCCCATCGCCCCTGGTCTTGCCCGAGTAATTCTCTGGGCTTCAGGAATTAAATTTCCTTCTTCCAATACAGTCAAAATTTCCTCTTTTGGGATGTTCAATTCGGTGAACTGAATCTTTCCAGGTCGTGGGGGCTAACTTTGATCATAAGGTGGGCCGTAGACATTCGGTCTTTGGGTCGGCACCTGCGGCTTATATGCGTTGAATAGTTGCCATACCGATCCTCTATTCGATCCTCCGTAATCGCTTGGTTTTGGTATGGGGGCTCGATCTTGCTTTTTGTTAAGAGGGAGTTTTGGGTTATGTGCATTTTTTAATCTATTCATCTCCTCCTGAATCATATACTTCTCAGCAATCTCCATTATTCGCTCAAAAGACTTCGGTTGCTTCCTACATAATGCGTTTCCGAATTGTGTGCTTTTCGTTAATTCGAACATTAGAGAGGATAAGTATTCGATCTGAGGGGTATCGACTTTCAATATCTCGATACTAAATATTGATAACCATTGCCTCAAGGTTTCTCCCTCCCATTGTTTGACCGTTCCCAAGTGATTTGCCGGCAACCTAGGTTTTCTCTGGCTCGCAAATTGATGCTTAAACTTGTCACAAAATTCATCGAAAGAGAATATAGAGTTTGGCAGTAATTTTCCAAACCAATCAAGGGCAATCCCCTCAGAGGTTGTGACCATAATTTTGCAGCAGAAATCTTCCGAATGTCCATATAAATTCATCACATTGACAAAACTGTTGACATGTTCCCCGGGGTCGGTAGTCCCGTTATACCGTGGTAACCTTGTTGGTACCGATTCTGTATTCCTGGCTTCACGTGATTAGTGACAACAAATTTAGTATTGTTCATTCCTGGCTTTCATTCCTGGCTTATATGCGTTGAATGGCGAACATCGCATGATGCTATTTTCGATCTCTCTATCTCTGATATTTCCCTGGAAAATTTCCCTATTTTGGTTCATTTCAGTGCCCCTAGCAGCTGTAGCGGCACGGCGGACTTCTATCACCGCCTCTTCCCTATCCAACCTCTTTGCAACCCGCTCCTGCACTATTCTTTCGAGCTCGGACTCTGTAATTCTCTTGTAGGTTGGTTTATTCTTTCTCGCCATATCTATAGGGTGGCTTTCCCCTACTACTGAGTCCTCCACATCTTGTATCGTTCGTGCCAGGTTCTCCGAACGGACATTAGTTTTTTGTGGGAGCTGCTTGAGGAAGGTTTGGTACGGGTGCATTCGATGTGACTCGTAACACACTATTTTCCTTCTGGATGTTCGAAGAAGGAATTTCTGGCCTCCCATGGACAGGTGGCTGATCCACGGGAGATTGGTCAGCCCTTCCACTATTCAGAAACTCCGTACACATCGTGCCTATGATGGACCTCAGATCAGCGATAGTTGTGTGGATCGGAGCATTGTCCTGGGGAAGGATCGGCGGAACTTCTGGTTGTTGAGCCGTTCTGGATAGATTATCGGGCTCATTGTTAACTGAATTCTGAACCCCCGCCGCATGGGAGGGTTCTCCTCGAATATATGTATTCCTCCTCGTAGTAGGCATTTTTCGATCTAACACCCAAATAAGGCCCCACGGTGGGCGCCAATTGATCTAGCACGGTTTCGTGGTATGATCGAGATTAAATTGTAAATAAAGTTAACACAATAAAACGAGGGAAAGATCAATGTATTTCTATATTCCGAACGTGGATGTACAGATTACAAGTAATGAGGGTCATATTTGAGCATTATAGGATGCCGTACAAGCTAGAGGGTGAAATACATATAGAATGGCCTAAACTATCTATCCGAGCAGCAGCTTCGAATGGAGTGCACATGAGAAAGCGTGTCTGGCGTCATAAATGCTTGGGGTATTTATAACCAAAAATGAGGATAGGCCCATAGGCCTGGGCATGAGATCGGCCTAACAGTAATCTTCGATCATGGGCTGCTTCTGGAGGATCGAGTTAACTGGACTACGATCCGAGCTTGAATCTAAGCCTTCGGGGTCGGGGTTCTGGTTCTTCGGTCGTACCTTAGCTCCTAAAAGTGGAGTCCAAAACTTAAGGAGGAAATTTTGACTGTATTGGAAGAAGGAAATTTAATTCTCGAAGCCCAGAGAATTACCCAGGCAAGACCAGGGGCAATGGGATATGACTAATACTGCAGATATCATAGAGCTCGGGGGCACAGCACTGAGAATTGTTATCAACTGAAAGTTGAGATTGAAAAGTTAATTGCGCGAGGAAAACTTAAGGAGTTTGTCAAAGGAAGTAACTACAAAAGCCGATATAGATCCAGGAGTCCTCGAAGATTTATTAATCAGCAAAAGGAAGTTCGGAATCAGGCGGATGAGCAGTTGAACGGAGTAATAAAGTTGATCGCTGGCGGACCGGCGGGAGGAGACAGCAAAAATGTTAGAAAAAGAACGATGAGGTCAATAAAAACATATGTTTCGACCAAAAAGAAAGTATTTTCTTTGGAATTCCGATCCATGGAAAATCAAGTTATAAGTTTCAGGATGCAGATCGACCATCCGATGTTAATTGGGACACAAATGAAGATGATCCAGATTTTTCCATGGTATTAACTCTAAAAATAGCTAATTATGAGGTCAAAAGAGTTTTGGTCGACAACGGAAGTTCGGCAAACATTATCCCCTCCGAAGCTCTCGCTCGAATTAACCTTCAGCATCCTCCGAAAGAGTATACTATTGTTAAAGTTTGAGAGGTTACAAGTGATAGAGGTCTCGTAGCCTGTAACGTACTTCCGTATGCATGGAATATTCTTTTGTCACAAAACCGAAGCAACAACTCCGTTCGAGATAATTTGGTGCAGATGACGGAGAGAATATTAATGCATTAGCAGTATGTCATCGCCAGAGCATGAATTGAAACCATAATCACGTAGCTTTCAAAAAATACTAAAGATCAAACCATGGATTAATCCTATTTGCGATTACATAATGAATAATAATTTCATTTTGAAGGCGAAATCACATTTATGTTCCCTTAATTATAAAACACGTTATAATTAATAACATCCTAAGATTCCTGTTAACATCCTTTAGCTTCTTCAAGTTCTCTTGCATTTTCTGCCCAATTTTCAACACGAAAAACTTACAAAAAACTTAGGGAAAGGTGTCCACCTAATGACTAATGTAATTAGTACCCAACAATATTTCGAAAAATATTAGACAGATCTGAAACATAGATACCCTTCAAATTCAAAATTAAAAATGATTATGAAATTGAAGGCAAAAAAACCTCATAGTGTGAGCTCCAAATATCAACTCCAACAGTCTTTTGGTACTGATCAAACAACTGATTTGTCCTGCAAAAAAATAGAAAAACTATTAATTAAACAATATATATATATATATATATATATATATATATATATATATATATATACCAACAGGTGATTGGTCTAGTGGAAGGGACTAGTCACTACAAAGTAGCGAACTCATGTTCGAATCCCTGTTGAGAGAGGTTCCCACATTATGTGCCCGACGCGCCTCGAAAGGGATTAAACCCTTGAGAAACCAAAAAAAAAAAAATATATATATATATATATATATATATATATATTATAGTTCAAAAAGAAATGAATTAAAATACGTTGTGGAGGGGCTGATGTATTGATGAAGCTTCTCAGTAGTTGAGATCATAATAACAGAAACCTTAGCATCACAAAGAACAGTAAGCTCATGAGTTTTCTTGAACAGCCCATTTCTTTTCTTGGAGTATGTAACCTCTCTGTTTGATTGGTTTTCTATTCCCTTTATCTGGATCTTACCACGAGCCATATTCTTAATTCAATTTTGATCAAATATTTCTTCTTCTTATAATTTTTAATATTTTGATCTATTTTGTTAGAGAAAAAATTGTGGTGGAGATCTGATTGAATTGAATTAAGGAGAAAACTAGCTAAAAATAATTAAGTTGCTAAAAATGGAAATAATTACCAAATTCGTGTAGAAAGTTTGCAGAAGTTGAAAAAAGTAAGTTAAGTATCGGTCATTTCTTTCTTGTTATTAGTCACCTCACCACCATGGCACCATGTACTATTTGCATTTTCTCAAGAAAAATTGCTATCGGTATAACATATTTTATAAAGAGGAACTAAAGTATATCTTTTTTGTAAGAGAAATATAATTGTAACATATTTTATATAAAAAAACTTATATATAATTTTTTAATAAGAGAAATATAAGAAAAACTTTAATATAATTTTTTTTTTTAAAAGCTAGCGATATTATCAGAACAATAATTGTTGATGTCAAATCATATTCTTCGAATTATCTATTGTTACTCCCCTTCAAAAGCTTTTACAAAAAGAAGGCATTCATGAGAACATTACTTCACTTCACTGGAAATAAGTTGAACATATAAATAAGTTGAACATATAAATGATTTGACAAAGCATTCAAAAGACAACAGTTGTCCAAACATGGCTTGTCAAATCAAATTAAATGATTTGTCCTTGTTTGTCTTTTGGTCCCATTTTTTTTTTTAATATAGTATTTTAGAGAAAAATATTTCTTAAAATAACTCAAATTGAAAAGAATTTTATAAAATGTACCTCTTGCGAAAAATTATAGTTGCGAACTGTCATTTTACGTTTTTACAAATTTGTGGAAAGTTAAAAAGAATATCAAAAATTGCAGTTAGCAACTACGATTTTTGATAAAAAAAAATATTTGGTTTTTTTTTTAATGATAAAATGTTTGTCCTGCAATTCAGAATAAATACGATCGTGTATAATCTCTTATATTTATGAAAAATGAATCAAGTGTCCACTACATTCTTGTGGGACCCGAAAAATCAGAATTCTGTCAAATTTTAACCTTAAAACGGATAGACACTTTCTACCTCATCCATTATGACATGTGGACCTATTTCCATTTTAGGAAAGCTAACTTTAAACGATTTGGAAAAGTTTGGGCCCTCCATATTTACAAAATAAACCCTCTAGCTAGGTGTATTTTAATTTATAAAATATTGTTATTATTTTTTATAATTATTTGTTAAAAAATTTGTGAAAAACCTCTCTAGTGGTTTATGAAATAATTTAAAATCAATATTTTAAAAAAAAAAAATAGGGATATTTTGCAATTTAAAATACACTACATGAAAAATAGATTTTAGTGACAAAATATTAAGTGACTTGTTGAAATTGTCACTTTTTGCATATATTTAATGAGTATTTGTCACAATAACAATAGTGACAAGTGCAATAATTATAAAATGTATTTTTAAGTTGTAACTAATGGCTATTAGTGACAAGTGTATGGCACTTAAGTTGTCACTATTGACAATTAGTGACACCCTTTCAGTGACAACCTAGAGACAATAAATATTGTCACTGTAATTTAGTAACAACTTTTTAGTTGTCACTTTTATGGTATCACTAAATGTCAATAGTGACAATTTTTTCACATTTCTTGTCGCTAGTATGTCTATATACATCATTTTAGTGACAATATTTAAATTTTTGTCACTTCGACATTTACTATTTTGTAACTAAAATTCAAATTTTTTGTAGTGATACACATGATTTTTTTTTCTTTATGGATAAACAAACTAAGCACAATGATTATGTTGCATTTAGCTCCCTAATATAATTGTGTTGCAGGCAACAATATCACACTAACAGTAGAAAATTACCACTACAAGAAATTTGTGTATTTGTGACAAGATTTTAAGTAATAAAGTAAAAGTTATCATTACTTCCACGTGATTAGTGACAACAAATTTAGTATTGTCACAATAATAATAAAGACAACTATAATAGTGACAATTTTATTTTTTAAGTTGTCACTGATAATATTTAGTGATAAGAGTATCAGAGTATGGTAATTAAGTTGTCACTATTGACAATTAATAACACTCTTTTAGTGACAATCTAGTGACAATAAATATTATCACAATGATTTAGTGACAATATTTTGATTGTCACTTTCGGGATAACGCTAAATGTTTTCAAGTTCTTATCATTAATATGTCTATAAAGTTACAATATCTAGGTTGTTGTTACTTAATAGATAAAAAAAGTGCTTTGTCACAAAAATTCAATTTTCTTTTAGCGTGGATTAAAAAGGTTAATTTATCTCTTAATATTGAGTCCTACTTCCACAATTTAAGCAGAAGTTTGACAAATTTCTTTTTTTTGTATTTTCTTTTTATAAATGAAAAACAAAAAAAAGACAAAAAAGTTTTATTTAAGTTTCTCTTATATGAAAGTTCTACTTAAGTTTCTCTTAAATAAAAAGTTACACCAAAGTTACACTTGTGAGTCTCTCTTATATAAAATGTCTATTAGTGTAACATATTTTTCCAATCAAACTACACGGATAATATGTATTATCCCGATTAAATCAAAATATATATTATAATCTTAAAATCCGAGAATACCTTTACTAAAATTCATGTCCCTTGCACATAGTTGCATTTTCGCCAAAAAAAGGGTCTATAGGTGTAACACATTTTATATTAGAAAGACTATAAAAGAAGAACTTACAAGTAATTTTTTGACCAGATAGATATTAATGTAAAACAATTTATATTTGATACTTGAGGGACCATAAATGTGATTTATCCTTTCAAAATTAAGCAACATAAATAAGGGGAAATTTGTTTTTTTTGGTAACATAAAATAGACCTACATGTAATTGTGATACCATTAGATACGAAAATGCAAATTTTGTATCATATGATAGGTTTTCATTGCAACTTTGACACCAAACGCTAATTTACCCCCTATTAAATGGGTAATATTTAATTTATCCCCTCCTGATTTAAAATAGAGCATTTTACCTCCTGTTATTTTGTAAAAGTTTCACATCGCCTACCTGATATTTTTATAGACAACACTTTATCCACTTTTATTATGATAATGTGACATTTTACCCGTTGTGTTGTGATAAATATAACACTTTATTTCCCTATATTATAAAATATTTTTTATGCCTACTTTCAATTTTAGCAAATGAGTTAAACTCTTCGGCTGAAGGGGATAAATTGCTTCATTGAATTTTTTTACAGGGGGTAAATTAATTTTTTTCAATTATTGATTGATAAATCCAACATTATGTATTTTATAGGAGATAAATTATTATTAACTTCGAAGAAAAATTGAGTTTGATACAAAATTAAAATGAAAATTTATTATGTGATATTAAATTTTTATTTTCATATTGAATGATATAAAAGTTGCAAATTAAATTAGTACGTGAATTGGCCATTTACATGGCTTGTGAAATCAAATGATTTGTACTCCTTGTTTGTCTCCTTTTTGTCCCGAAAGATATATTGAAGGTGGTTGTGAATAGTGAAAGAAGTGGGGCAGAAGTACAATTTATGTCAAATTTTTAACAATAAAATGGACAGACACTTTCAGCCTCCCCATTATGACACGTGGACAAATTTCATTTTAGGAAAGTTCACTTTTAACGACGATTTGGAAAAGTTTGGGGAGACTCTTTCAAAGACCGGGTCTACGTGTTCCTCTTTTTTTCTCCGATAAAAAATTCAAGTTTCTTTTTCAAACAAATCACTTTTTACTTGTGAGGCAGCCTCCCAATTAATAATAATTTCTCCTCAGGATGGCATACCTCATCTGCAAATAGAAATCATCCCTTGCTTCCTGTACAGTCGGATTATATTCTTTCTCCTTGATGCCCAGCTGTAAGCATAAAAAATGAGTAAAGAATAGCTGATTTTGAATTATAACATAAATATTTGAAAATGCCTGGTTCATAAAGAAAGATTGTTCATAGGATTTAATTTAAATCTAGATAAAATTTAAACATCGAAATTATAAAATTCATTTTCACTGAAGATCGAAAAAACGCAAAACATTATAATTCCTTCTTTTCATTTTTAAATTTTTCCTGCAATAATTGTTTCCGAAGAATCCAGATACTTCAACAAATATTATAGATTATAGGGGAAAACAATAAAAATCACAAGGGCAAACCCGAAATATTAGAGGACCTAAAGGTTTGACGGAGAACACAACTTTTTTGTGAACAGATGAGGTTGTGGAGAAGATGAATCTTCTTAGATTTTTCGGAGAGAACGATGATTTTTCGGAGAAGTGAGAGAGAAAAATTAATTCAAATGATAAGGGCAATTCAAAAAATTAAGAAAGTGTAAGGGGCATGTTGGTCATAATGTTGTGTACAAACATACACATGTACAGGACATACACAATTTTACAATAAAAAAGTGGTGACTCTCACATGAGTCATAATAAAATGTGACATGTCCCATGATAACCTGGACACGTGTCAGATGCAAAAGGGTGAACTTTCAAGTGTTTGGACAAACCGGACTTCCTCTTTAAATTCGCTTACTATATATGATTTGGGAGAAAATTGGATCCTATTATATTTCAAAATTAGATACTAAGAAGATGCATCGAATTTCAATAAATTAAAATCTTCCGCTAAGTATCATCAATTCAATAATTCTCAAGAAATCTCCTCTTCCCTTTACTTTCTTATAATATTTTTCCGTAATTCCTTTTGTGATCTGTTAAAATTGATAAGTGCAATAGTGATAATAAATTTTTAAGTTGTAACTAATAGCTATTAATGACAAATATATGATGATTTAAGTTATCACTATTGACAATTAGTGACACCCTTTTAGTGACAACATAGTGACAATAAACATTGTCACTATTGTTTGGTGACAACTTTTTAGTTGTCACTTTTGAGGTATCACTAAATGTCAAAATTGACAACTTTTTTACAATTCTTGTCATTAGTATGTTTATGAAAATTATTATAACGAGAATATTATATTTGAGTTTTCGTCACTTAATATATATATAATAAATGACAACTTTAAAATTGTCACATAAAACTTTATCACTAATTTTTTCTTATAAAGGGATAATAATTAAACATCTTTTTTAGTACTTTATTTTAAACATGTTTTTTTAATTTTTTTATGAAGTGTTACAAATTTCGATATACATTCTTATATTATTTGTCTATAATACATCAATAACAGTATTGTATTATTTACATGAAATATATATTAACGACCATAGTTTCGAAACAAAATTTGCATTTAGCATCTTCGAATAAAGCACAACTCAGCAACTTACACCCTCAAAACACGATAAATGGGCACTTTGCATCCCTGAAACACAAAATTAATACTTAGCACCCTCAAATTGAAAAAAAAAAAAAAAAAAAAAAAAAAAACTCTCTGACTAGCACCCCTCATTTTTTCGGATATAGTCGGCCCTCGGGATAAAAAAAATTAGGGAAAAAATAGGCAATTCTCTCCTTTTATATTTACCACTCTTTGGTTGCTTTCAACTTTTTTCCTCTCTACTTCATTAAACTTGCCCAACTCCTAAAAACAAAACCAAAAAATGTATAATTAAAAAAAGAATTAAATTAAATAAACAAACAAACACAAACCGAACACTGCCTAATGCCAATCAACCATCCTCCTACCTTGCTATTATATATATGTGTCCAACAATCTTACTCAGAACCACCACTCTCTTTGATCACTACTATTTTTCCCCTCTCTCTCTCTCTCTCTCTCTCTCTTCAATTTTTACGATCGGGTTGCCGGAACTGGCCTTAGGGTGACCGGATCCGGTCACTCAGAGGCCAAATCTGGCCATCCGGCCACACAAAATATGGTAGATTAATATACAGCTGCTAAAATCTTCAGAAAATATTAAGGTATCTGATTTAATTTTCCATCATTTTAATTCGTCTTCTTTTTTTAAGAAAGAAAATTTAATATTTTTATTTATAGGTATGTGTTTGAGGCAAAAAGAATTCAAAGGATGGAGATTTAGTACATACATCACTAAAATGGAGGATGAATCCACTGACACCACTTTCTTTTCTTGATCACTTAAAAAAATGATGGAAAATTGCTCTCACCCGTAGTAAGAGAAAATTATGGAAAATAAGATTGTGCATGTTTTAGCACTTCTTACGGTAAGTAGCTAGAAGATTTCTTTTTCTTTATTTGGTCTTCTTGTCATCGCTAATTAATATTTTTCTTGTTGAAATGCCTTAACTCTTTTCTTCTTTCTATGATTTTTTTCAATTGGCAGCTGTTACCTATGAAGCTTTGCCCACGGCGGAGGAATATTGGGTACGTGACTTTTAGTAAGGGTATTTTTCGGCTTTATGTGTTACAATATATATTGAGATAACACATTTTATCCGTTTAATTTGATCAAAAGAATGCCTATTTTATATACGAGAGATTTAAGTGTGAAATTTTGAGACTTAAGTATAATTTTTTTGTCAAAATGTATATAAATATAAAACACGTTATAATTGAGAGACTATAAATGTGATTTCGTCATTTTTTTGTCAAAATGAAATTATTGTTTATTATGTAATTGCAAATAGGATAAGTCCCTGGTTCGACCTTCAGTATTTTGAAAGCTATGTGATTATGGTTACAATTCATGATCTGGCGATGACATACTGCTAATGCATTAATATTCTCTCCGTCATCTGCAACCAAATTTATCTCGAACAGAGTTGTTGCTTCTGTTTTGTGACAAAAGAATATTTCGTAAGCATACGGAAGCACGTGACATGCTACGAGACTTCTATCATTTTCAACTCAAAAAACGTATCTTCTTGAAAAACATACTGATATACCCAATGATAATGAAAAACAGAGAAAGGTTTCAACTCTAGCTCGAGTATTTTCCAATCTCAATAAACACACACTCAATACAGAAATGAAAATATCAAACAGAAGATTTCAGCTTTTATCACCCATATTTTATCAATTATCATACTTTTTTCTTAAAAATAAAAAAGAGTAATGCTAATAATAATACGAAGAAGTATCTAGATAATTACCCTGAATTTAGAGGAAGGCTACATATACCCAAGAGTAGGCTAAAAAAAATGGCGAAATCACATTTAATTATAACGTGTTTTATACTTAAGTCTCTCTTAAATAAAATGTTTTACACTTAAGTCTCTTATATATAAAATATGTTACACTAATAGGCATTCTTTTGATCAAATTACACGGATAAAATGTGTTATCTCAATATATATTATAACATATAAAGCCGAAAAATACCCTTACTAAAAGTCACATCCCTTGCACATGGTTGCATTTTCGCAAGAAAAATGGCTATCGGTAGATTTTCGGTCAATTCTTCTGAAGAAGAAAAAATCATGCATGATACCATAAGGAAGTGCAAGGGGCCAACTCTTAGGGTGAAATGCAGTTTTCCGTAACATCCCTAGAGTCAATCATTGATGCAGGATTTATAAACGCAAGTATACGCAATCGCAGCAAGTAATATAATGATAAGTAGATTATCGTCTCCACAGGGAATTAATGAACTAAACAACTAATTACTAAAGATCACTCTTTTTCTTATCCAAATTAAACGAATCTTTGTGATTATTATAACTAAGCAACAATGAAAGTAAAACTAAATTATAAACTGACAAGATTAACTATGATGATTAAAGCCTAGGATTACAATTTCCTTCAATGTTAAACTAATTGCTTTTATTTTCCCAACAATTCTATTTTAATTAAGATTTATTGCTAGTCTAGGGCACTTAAGTTTTTACAATTTCTTTCCAGAATATTGTAAAACTAATCTAACCTAATCAAAGAGCTATATTCCTATGCCAATGAAGTTAGGCCAAATCGAGTCAAGAACAAGCCCTAATTATGACTACCTAAGGCAATTAAGTATATTCCTATCTTAATTGCTAAACAAATTACCCAATTCGATGTGGGTGCAATTCGTACAAAGGTTACCCAATCTTTAACTTAAAACCTAATTTCCTCTCCCGATTCAATTAGATTTGTTAAACAATAGTTGGCCAGACTAATGAAATTCAAGCACAAGAATGGGTAAACAATAAACCTCAATAAGATAGAATAAGGAAAAATAAACAACAATCAATTTAAACAAAGAAATCCATTGTAATCCTAGAAAACTAAATTTAGTTCATAGCTAAAACGGAAATAAACTCAAGAATCATCAAAGTCATGATTACAAGAACATAAAAGAGAAAAGAAATTGCAAAAGATGAGAAAAGAGAAGTAGATCTGTTTTTCCAATCTTCAAGAATTGTCTTCTCCGATGTTGTTCCACGCTTCTCAATGATATTTTCTTCTTCTTGGTCTCTCCTCTTGTCAAAAAGTGTTCCAAGATGTATTTTCTCTCTCTTCCTCCACTTATAAATAAGTTTCCAAGTAAAACTAGGACACTAAAAGTATGAATTCGCGGACAACTTTTGCCCCAGCGGAGGTCTGCTTTGTGATTTCGCTCCAGCGGAGAGGTTTTCTGCCCCAGCGAAGAGCCTTCTGTTTGCACATCCAAAAATCAAGAGAAAAATCTGAAAAATTCACAAGAAAATACCAAAATGAATACGTGACTCACCAACGAGAAAAACCATGCTAAACCAAGTGAAAACAATCAAAGAATTCCAGAAATTCATGTCATTCCCCGCAAAAATACATAGAAATTAACTCTATATTGTAGAGTTAACACACCCCCAAACTTACTATTTTGCTAGTCCCGAGCAAAAGACAAAAAAAAATGACTACAAGAATTGGACACGACCAAAAACAAAAGACAACAACTCAAACATTTACAATCATGCATTCCAAGTCAAACTAATAACCATCACTTTCGAAACGTTATGCATTGTATCATGTAATTCTTGCGTGTGTGTGTGTACAAAATACGAGAATGTCGGAATCACCCAGATCACTATAGCTTCAAAATCATTGAGCCTAATTGTATGAATTCTTAAATTGCCAAGCATATTCTCTATTTTCTCAGGTCATTAAACTCGTCACTAAGTTCTAACAGTGCTTTCAGTCGAAGTTATGGAATCCTTTAAGTTTGAACTTTCACTTAGCATTTTTTTTTTTCATTATTTAGCATAACTCAAGTATATTTAGCACCACTCGCACTCATAACCTGTTCTAAAGAAGCAGTCAACATAGAGGAGTGCAGAATAAGTAAGTCAATGCACCCATACGTCGTTCATCTTATCGCAGTCAAGTTAGAGGAGTAAAAGTATAAGTCTCAAGCGACGAGATTTTTCAGGTCTCATACAAGTGAGGTTATTTTCTTTTAATTGAACTTAAAGCTTTTCAGTACTTTGCTTCATTCGGTTCTTATTAAAGTCATCCTTATCCCCAGATTTAGGCAAAACTATCACTTAGATTCTAAGTTTTCTACCCTCGCATCTAGAGATTAGGTAGGCAAGATAAAATTTCTTAAGCTCTATTCTAGACTATACTTCACTAACTTCATCCTAAATCCTCGATTATGCATTTGTGCTCCGAATTTTTGCAGGAAAAACAATTAACCACACATAAAATTTCAAAAATTTTGATCAAAAATTGACCTAGCATGCACGACGTAAATGCACTCACCCCCAAACTTAAGAAATGCATTGTCCTCAATGATGAAATTGACGAAGATCAGAGATAAACTAATTTGAAGCTGAACACAAGGAAAATATAAAACAAATAATGTAACTAAAGAACGTCCCTGATTTCAGCTGGAGGTCAATCTTCGTCATGTATCTCATCTGGTGGTGGTGGGAGTTGTGGGAATGAAGATGTGTCCACATTAATGGATCGAAAACCTTGAATCATGCATTCGTACATGATTCGCAAGCAATTTTGGAAAATCAGCCTAAAAATTTCCGAAGTAGGTTTTGCGGGGGCGGAGATGGTTTTCCGCGGGGGCGAAAGCCATTCTGAAAAATGCTCAACATTACTGAAGTAGTTTTGCGGGGGCGGTGTTATTTTTCCACCCCAGCGAAGAATGTTATGAAAATTCATTCAAAATTTGGTCCATCATTTTTCGCTGGGGCGAAACATTATTTCGCGGGGGCGGATCATGTTCTAGATTTTTTTTTTTTTTTTTCTACTTGGGTTGCCTCCCAACAAGCGCCTTAGTTATAGTCATGGCTTGACTTTGTCCATCTTATTTCGGATCGCCCAAGGTGATGGTGGCAATTTCATGATCAATGTTGCCGCCCAAATAATTCTTTAGTCTTTGTCCATTGACCTTGACAGTTCTCCCATTTTGTTCATCTTGTACTTCCACATCTCCATAGGGAAAAACCTCCGTAACAAGAAAAGGGCCAGACCACCTTGATTTGAGTTTTCCCGAAAATAATTTAAGGTGAGGGTTATACAATAACACCCATTGTCCAGGCTTAAATTCTCGACGGATGATCTTTTCATCGTGTATCTTCTTAATTTTCTTCTTGTAAAGCATGACACTTCCATTTTCTTGCGGCCTAATTTCTTCCAGTTTATTGACATGTAAAAGTTGTTTTTCATGTCTTCTAGACTTATTGCCAACTCTTTTTGCATGATTCCTCTCTTCATTGAAATCACCACCATAAGGCCACAAATGATGGTGATGTAAGATTCTTTCATTTTTCACTTTCCCAAACTGTTTGAGCTCTAAATCTGGGGGTTCTTCAATTAACGACTTCCTAGCATTTGCAAACTTTACCGGCCTTTCCATCATCTCACTTTTCAAGGTTGGTTTGGTAAATCTTTGAGTAAGATCAAGAGTTTTCACACAATCGACCAACTTGTCACCTTTTTCATCCTCTTTTGAAATTAATGGAGTTTTAAACAAATCATGAGGATGATTATGTAGAAATGTATCAAAAATAATATCTTCTACCACCTTGATTGAGAAACAATCTTCCTTTTTCTGATGGTGCTTCAACGATGAATAAATATTGAAGGTTACTTCTTGATCTTGAACTCGCATCTTGAGTTCTCCTTTTTCAACATCAATCAAGGCTCGACCGGTAGCTAGAAAAGGCCTTCCAAGTATGATTGGCATATCTCGATCTTCTTCCATATCCAGAACTATGAAGTCTGCCGGGAATATAAATTTATCCACTTTAACCAAGATGTCTTCTATTACTCCTCTCGGATAACTAAGAGTTCGATCCGCCATTTGCAACGTAACAGAAGTGGGCTTTGCCTCCCCCAAACCAAGCTTTCTAAAGATCGACAATGGCATCAAATTTACACTTGCACCTAAATCGCATAGTGCCTTATTGATCAACTGATTTCCAATCGTGCACGGGATAGTGAAACTCCCTGGATCTTTCAATTTTGGTGGAAGCTTTCTTTGAATAAGCGCGCTGCACTCTTCAGTAAGTGCTACAGTTTCATAATCTCCCAATCTTCTTTTCCTTGATAAGATGTCTTTCATGAATTTTGCATAGCTCGGCATCTGTTCAAGGGCTTCAACAAAGGGAATGTTGATTGATAACTTCTTGAAGATATCAAGAAATTTTTGAAACTGTTTATCCAACTTTTGTTTTTGTAGTCTTTGGGGGAATGGAGGTGGTGGATATTCTTGAAATCTTGGTTTCTCATGGTTTGTTCATATCCCTTGGATTTCTTTTCCATATCATCTTCATTGTTTTGCTCACCCTCTATTGATTCACTCGGTGGCTTCACTTCTTCTTGCTCAAGCTTTCTAGTGTTACCCTCGATCTCCTTTCCACTTCTGAGAGTTATAGCTTTGCACTGCTGCATATTATCATTTCTTGGGTTTGTCTCCGTGTCCGCAGGCAAAGTTCCATGAGGTCGAGCATTAAGACTATTAGCCAATTGGCCAATCTGAGTCTCCAAAGCACGAATAGAAGCGTTCTGATTTTGAATTACGACGTTCTGGTTTTGAATTATGGCATCTGTCTTCTGCATTATGGCATCTGTCTTCTGCATGTATTGGAGCAATAATTCTTCTGTAGATGGTTTTTGTACTTGTGTTGGTGCATGAGCTTGTTGAAAACCCGGAGGTGCAATTGGTCCTTGAGCTTGAATGTTTGGTTGATTACCACCCCATGAGAAATTAGGGTGATTTCTCCATCCTGGATTATAAGTGTTGGAATATGGATTGTTTCTCAGACTATTCGAATTTCCAACAAAATTAACCGATTTTTGATTCTCAGGGCAATGTGCAACCGAATGATTATCTCCACAAATATCACAAGTGGCATAGATTCTCTGAACATTGTTTCTACTACAGTTCTCATCAAGTTTCTTTGTGAGAGCTGCCAATTGAGATGTTAGAGAAGCAATAGCGTCAACATCTACAACTCCGGCTACTTTGTTCTGCTCCGTGCGTCTTGATGACCACTGTTGAATATTTGATGCCATTTCCTCAATAATATTTCTGGCTTCCTCAGGAGATTTTCCCCCAAGAGCACCATTTGCTGCAGCATCGAGGTTTCCTTTTATGTTATCTGTAAGCCCATTATAAAAAGATTGAATTTGTAACCAATCTGGAATCTGATGGTGAGGACACTTTTTTAGCATATCCTTAAACCTCTCCCAGGCTTCATCTAAAGTTTCATCTTTATGTTGCAGAAAATCAGTGATGTCATTCCTCATCCGGGCAGTTTTTGCAGGTGGAAAAAACTTAGCTAGAAATTTATCCACTAACTGATTCCACGTTGTAATAGACTCATCTGGCAGAGCTTCTAACCAATCTGCAGCCTTCCCAGTCAAAGAGAATGGGAACAATCTCAGTCTGACAGCATCTGATGATACTCCATTGAATTTGAATGTATCACACATCCTCAAAAATAGTTTCAAGTGTTTGTTCGGATCCTCATGTGCATGCCCGAAGAATTGTTTCGACTCAAGCATATGTATGACTGCTGGCTTGATCTCAAAATTATTGGCCTCGACAGTTGGCCTAGCAATACTCGATCTAAGTCCTTCAACATGAGGGACTGCATAATCTCTGATAGAGCGATAAGCAGCAGCTGCTGCTTCTTCATCGACTTGTTCACCCATAGTGTGACCTTGAGACTCTGAATTTATTTTCAGCCTTTTTAATCTTCGAATTGTGCGCTCGATTTCAAGATCTAATGGAATAAGTTCTTTATTTTGATCACTGCGCATGCAAAGAATAAATGTCCTGAAAATAAAGAAAGAGACAACAAATAAAAATTTGATCTAAGAAAAGAATGATTTATGTTAATATTAGCAAAATAGCGCAAATAATTCCCCGGCAACGGCGCCAAAAACTTGATGCAGGATTTATAAACGCAAGTATACGCAATCGCAGCAAGTAATATAATGATAAGTAGATTATCGTCTCCACAGGGAATTAATGAACTAAACAACTAATTACTAAAGATCACTCTTTTTCTTATCCAAATTAAACGAATCTTTGTGATTATTATAACTAAGCAACAATGAAAGTAAAACTAAATTATAAACTGACAAGATTAACTATGATGATTAAAGCCTAGGATTACAATTTCCTTCAATGTTAAACTAATTGCTTTTATTTTCCCAACAATTCTATTTTAATTAAGATTTATTGCTAGTCTAGGGCACTTAAGTTTTTACAATTTCTTTCCAGAATATTGTAAAACTAATCTAACCTAATCAAAGAGCTATATTCCTATGCCAATGAAGTTAGGCCAAATCGAGTCAAGAACAAGCCCTAATTATGACTACCTAAGGCAATTAAGTATATTCCTATCTTAATTGCTAAACAAATTACCCAATTCGATGTGGGTGCAATTCGTACAAAGGTTACCCAATCTTTAACCTAAAACCTAATTTCCTCTCCCGATTCAATTAGATTTGTTAAACAATAGTTGGCCAGACTAATGAAATTCAAGCACAAGAATGGGTAAACAATAAACCTCAATAAGATAGAATAAGGAAAAATAAACAACAATCAATTTAAACAAAGAAATCCATTGTAATCCTAGAAAACTAAATTTAGTTCATAGCTAAAACGGAAATAAACTCAAGAATCATCAAAGTCATGATTACAAGAACATAAAAGAGAAAAGAAATTGCAAAAGATGAGAAAAGAGAAGTAGATCTGTTTTTCCAATCTTCAAGAATTGTCTTCTCCGATGTTGTTCCACGCTTCTCAATGATATTTTCTTCTTCTTGGTCTCTCCTCTTGTCAAAAAGTGTTCCAAGATGTATTTTCTCTCTCTTCCTCCACTTATAAATAAGTTTCCAAGTAAAACTAGGACACTAAAAGTATGAATTCGCGGACAGCTTTTGCCCCAGCGGAAAATTAGTTCGCCCCAGCGGAGGTCTGCTTTGTGATTTCGCTCCAGCGGAGAGGTTTTCTGCCCCAGCGAAGAGCCTTCTGTTTGCACATCCAAAAATCAAGAGAAAAATCTGAAAAATTCACAAGAAAATACCAAAATGAATACGTGACTCACCAACGAGAAAAACCATGCTAAACCAAGTGAAAACAATCAAAGAATTCCAGAAATTCATGTCATTCCCCGCAAAAATACATAGAAATTAACTCTATATTGTAGAGTTAACAATCATCGACTTCACAATATTACAGTTGGGAGGCAAAATGGTTGCCTTGTCATCGACAACTTCAAACGATAAAACCATCTATGCAGAAGGAGTATACTATTGTTAAAGTTTGAGAGGTTGCAAGTGATAGATGTCTCATAGCATGTAACGTGCTTCCGTATGCTTACGGAATATTCTTTTGTCACAAAACCGAAGCAACAACTCCGTTCGAGATAAATTTGGTTGCAAATGACGGAGAGAATATTAATGCATTAGCAGTATGTCATCGCCAGACCATGAATTGAAACCATAATCACATAGCTTTCAAAATACTGAAGGTCGAACCAGGGACTTATCCTATTTGCAATTACATAATGAACAATAATTTCATTTTGACAAAAAAAATGGCGAAATCACATTTATGTTCCCTTAGTTATAACGTGTATTATACTTGTATACATTTTGACAAAAAAATTATACTTAAGTCTCTCTTATATAAAATGTGTTACTCTTTAGTCTCTCGTGCCAAATTTCTCTTATATAGAATATGTTACACTAATAGGTATTCTTTTGATCAAATTACACGGATAAAATGTGTTATCTCAATTTATATTATAACATATAAAGCCGAAAAATACCTTTACTAAAAGTCATATCCCTTGCACGTGGTTGCATTTTTGCAAGAAATATGGCTATCGGTATAACATATTTTATAAAGAGGAAATAAAGTATATTTTTTTTGTAAGAGAAATATAATTGTAACATATTTTATATAAAAAAAAAACTTAAATATAATTTTTTTAATAAAAGATATTGTGAGAACAATAATTGTTGCTATAAGAGCATATTTTTCAAATTACCTATTTTACCCCTCATTCAATGAAGATTCAGTTGACCCATCCATCCAACTCCGTTCAGAAGCTTTTACAAACAGAAGGCATTCATGATAAAACATTACTTCCCTTCACTGGTTTTTCTTTTGTTTTGGATATATTGCCTCACTGAATTATGCTAACGACAACAAACTTCCAAATTACAATATTCTACGAAGCAAGGATAGTATTCATGTGTAAACATTAATATAATACAATTATCAAGAATATAGCAGAAAACCTTTCAATGTTGTCGCCGAAAGTAAAATGGAATGGGCGAAAAGCACTGATTAATTTCTTATTTTAGATTGTATGATGGAAAATCTAAACACCGCAATATACCCATAACCACTATAATATAACTGATGTACCAACTCTTCGTCAAGCACCAATTCATGTCGACAATCATATCGAAGATCGGAATACATCGATCTATATCGGGAAGGCTCGAGACGAGGACAATCTACTTACTCAAGACGAAGACATCGACTAGCCGCCTACTTGTCGATATGGCTAATATCGATATGCCCCATACCTTTTATTCAAAAGGGTCGAACCAAATATATAAAGTCGGATCCTGACCTGAACGTCCAATCGTAACCCGTTTGCTATAACCGGAAGGTCTTGTCAGGATCCGATCCACTAACACGTGCGAAAAACTATAAATAGCCCTCATTAAATACAGAAAAAGGTATGCACTCTCTGACCAAAACATTAACTACCCATTTCTACATCTTGAACTCGACACTTACTTAAGCATCGTAGGGTTATCGTCGGGTAACCACCGACATTAACCTGACGTAGTTGTCTTTGATTGCATGTTACTATCCCCGAGAACAAATAGAAGAAAGGTTTGACTGATCTGCCTACCTTCACATTGAAGAGAAATGTTAATTCTGACACCGTACCCCTCGATAATACTAACATTATAATACACAGAAAACACTCTCATTACTAATCAATATAATTACAGTCGAAATCTGAAAAGAGCAAATGAGTTTTGTTCAGATAGTATAACATGAAAGAAAACAAGAATGAACAGTTGACTGTGCAATGGAGTATTTTAATAAGAGGAGTATAACTTATTTATATGTTCAAGAAAAATTAGTACATTCAATTCAGATTAAATATCCAATTACATGGCTTGTCAAATCAAATTAAATGATTTGTCCTTGTTTGTCTCTTTTTGGTCCTTTTTTTTTTTCAATCTAGTATTTTAGATAAAAGTATTTTTTTAAATAATTCAAATTGAAAAATATTTTCTTAAATGTATCTCTTGCGAAAAATCAGAGTTGCAAACTGTGATTTTTTGTTTTTACGAAATTGTGAAATTTTTTTAAAAAATATCAAAAATCGGAGTTAGCAACTGCGATTTTTGATAAAAAAAAAATTGTTTTTTTTCTTATGATAAAACGTTTGTTCTCCAATTCAGGATAAATACGACCTTGTGTAATTTCTTATATTTATGAACAATGAATAAAGTGTCTACTGCATTCTTGCAGGGAACATATAGCACTCATATATTCTCATTGATTATCCTCTTATCATGCATGTTTATATACAGTCAAGTAAAATATATTTGTGCCCAAGACATTCATATATTATTCAAGTATTGCTATTGGAGTATATCTATGTTACTAGAGTGTGCTAATAATGTTATATCTGAGATACTTTTTGGCACTATGTTTGTAACGATCCGTGCAAATATAATTGGTTAACTTATTCTGTTATCTATTTACTATGTAGATGGGTGATATTGATGAGCTGCACTCAGGGGCGGACCTCAAGCGGGACTTGGGGGCATGCCTCCCCGGAAAAAAATTATATTTATACTAGATATATGTATAATATTAACATTAACGTTAAATGGTGAAGTGGTTGGGCTCTACATGGAGAATCTATGGGTTGGGAGTTTGACTCCTCTGAAGAACTTTATGTTATATGTTTTAACTTCTTTGTTGATAATTAATTGCTCTTTTGGCCTAGGAACTTTCTTTCTATTTCATGGAGATTTAATTGATTTTTTTATTTTGGTCAATTTTTTTACCTCTTTGTAGAGATTTATTGCTTTTTTTGGTCCAATGATTAACTTTCTTTTTTATCTCTTTTTGATATATATATATATTTAGAAATATTCAGTTGACATAAACTCATCTACTCATGTAATAATGTATTTATTTTTTCATTTAACCCTAAAATTTATCTAGTTTTTCTTTTTTAAAGTATTCATTAATTGAGGTTTCACATGAATGTTGCCTTTGTGCAGGCTTCAAGTTCCTTAGTAGATATAATTTTATTGAATTATGAGATCATAATTATACTATAATTACAGAAGTCATAGTATAATTTTAACAGTATATTATACATATTAGGGGGATATTCGACATTTATATGTCTTGATTAAACAACATTTATTTATTTTTAATTCAGCTAGATTGCATCTTAAACATATGTTTGAGTGTTTCAAAATCCATTTTCTTGAAATATTGAAAGTATATCTTTTCACTTGTTCTTAAATAAAATTATAGTATTACTTTATCATAAGTTAATTTTTGTTATTTTATTAAAATATTGAAAAAATACCAAGGTTTTGTTACCAAAAAATCTTTGCCCCCCCCCCCCCTCCCCAACGAAAGTAGTCTAGGTCCGCCCATGGCTGCACTCGATCGCCTATCTCTTGTGACTGAGGTGACAAAACATATTCATGTCAGAGCTTCCGGGGAGAGGAGTACTGCTTCGGAGCTTGCGCAATTCTCTCCAATCTTTGTCTGGTTTCTAAGGGTAATGAGATCATAGATTCTGAACTGCTGAGGCTAAATATAAATATCTGGTTACATTTTTTTTCTTCAAGTGTTCAACTTTAATACGTTGCATTGATATATATTTCATCTTCACGGAGCATGTTTTAATTTTTAGATCCGAATAGACACTTGATTTATTATTCATAAATATAAGAGATTACACAAGGTTATATTTATATTGAAATGGAAGACACACGTTTCATTTAAAGTTTACTAATGTAATATCAAATATTTAGAAAAACTCAAGCACTTTTATTAAAAAAAACCAAAAAAAATAATAATAATAATAAAGAATCGCAGTTGCTAACTACGGTTTTTGATAAATTTTTTTTATTTTCCACAATTTCGTAAAAACGAAGAAGCACAGTTGTCAATAGCGATTTTTTGAAGAATTGCAGGTGTCAACTGCAATTTTTCACAAGAGATAAATTACAAAAATATTTTTAAATTTGAGTCGTATTGAAAAATATTTTTATCTAAAAGACAATAGTAGAAAAACATTTCTTTTGGACCCGAAAATCAGAATTTTCAGTGGATGGTGGTGAATTATGTTTTTCGTAGATGGTGGTGAATTACGTGATGGTGGTGAATTATGAATGAATTAGACCCGAAAATTTTAATGAAGATTTTTCGTAGATGGTGGTGAATTACGAATGAATTATGGATGAAGTGGTAGTTAGGGTAGAATACAAATTCTGTCAAATTTTTAACCTTAAAACGGATAGACACTTTCTACCTAGGTGTATTTTAATTTTTACAAAATATTGCTATTACTTTTTATAATTATTTGCAAAAAAAATTGAGAAAAACCTCTCTAGTGGTTTATGAAATAATTTAAAATCAATGTTTTTTAATAAAAAAAAAAAGACACAGGGGTATTTTGCTATTTAAAATACACATGATTTTTTTTATTTTTATTATGGATAAACAAACTAAGCACAATGAGTATTTTGCATTTAGCTCCCTAATATAATTGTGTTGCAGGCAACAATATCACACTAAAAGTAGAAAATTACCACTACAAGAAATTTGTGTATTTGTGACAAGATTTCAAGTAATAAAGTAAAAGTTATCATTACTTCCACGTGATTAGTGACAACAAATTTAGTATTGTCACAATAATAATAGAGACAACTATAATAGTGACAATTTTTTTTTTTAAGTTGTCACTAATAACGTTTAGTGATTAGAGTATATCAGAGTATAGTAATTAAGTTATCACCACTGATAATTAAAAACACTCTTTTAGTGACAACCTAGTGACAATAAATATTGTCACAATGATTTAGTGACAATATTTTGATTGTCACTTTCGGGATAACACTAAATATTTTCAAGTTCTTATCATTAATATGTCTATATAGTAACAATATCTAGCTAGGTTGTTGTTACTTAATAGATTTAAAAAGTGCTTTGTCACAAAAATTCAATTTTTTTTAGCGTGGATTAAAAAAGATAATTTATCTCTTAATATTGAGTCCTACTTCCACAATTTAAGCAGAAGTTTGACGATTATTCTTTTTCTTTTTTGTATTTTCTTTTTATAAATGAAAAACAAAAAAAAAAAAGTGACAAAAAAATTATATTTAAGTCTCTCTTATATGAAAGTTCTACTTAAGTTTCTCTTAAATAAAAAGTTACACCAGAGTTATACTTGTGAGTCTCTTTTATATAAAATGTATAACACATTTTTCCAATCAAACTACACGGATAATATAATATGTATTATCCCGATTAAATCAAAATATATTTTATAATTCTTAAAATCCGAGAATACCTTTACTAAAATTCACGTTCCTTGCACATAGGTGCATTTTCGCCAAAAAAAAGGGTGTTTAGGTGTAACACATTTTATATTAGAAAGACTATAAAAGAGGAACTTACATGTAATTTTTTGACAAGATAAATATTAACGTAAAACAATTTATATTTGATACTTGAGGGACCATTAATGTGATTTAGCCTTTCAGAATTAAGTAACATAAATAAGGGGAAATTTGCTTTCTTGGTAACATAAAATAGACCTTCATGCAATTGTGATATCATTAGATGCGAAAATGCAAATTTGGTATCATATGATAGGTTTTCATTGCAACTTTGACACCAAACGCAATTTTTCTGAAAAGTTAATGATAATTTACCCCCTATTAAATGGGTAATATTTAATTTATCCCCTCGTGATTTAAAATAGAGCATTTTACCTCCTGTAATTATGTAAAAGTTTCACATCACCTACCTGATATTTTTATAGGCAGCACTTTATCCACTTTTATTATGATAATGTGACATTTTACCCGTTGTGTTGTGATAAATGTGACACTTTATTCCCCTATATTATAAAATAGTTTTTATGCCTACTCTCAATTTTAGCAAATGAGTTATATTCTCCGACTGAAGGGAGTAAATTGCTTTATTGAATTTTTTTACAGGGGGTAAATTGATTTTTTTTTTCAAATTATTGATTGGTAAATTAAACATTATGTATTTTATAGGAGATAAATTGGTATTAATTTTGGTACAAAATTAAAATGAAAATTTATTCTATGATACTAAACTTTTATTTTCACATGATATCAAAGTTGTGAATTAATATATCATATGATACCAAATAAATAATTTTTCCCTAATTAAGTGTTCAAGAAAAATTAGTACGTGAATATGGGGCCATTTACATGGCTTGTCAAATCAAATTATTTGTCCTTATTTGTCTCCTTTTAGTCCCGGAAGATTTGTTGAAGATTTTTTTGGGTGGTGGTGAATAGTGAAAGAAGGGAAAATTCTTGCCTAAACCCGGTCTTTCATAGACCATAATACAAAATCTTGTAAATATGTTTGATGGATTCACTAATTTTGTTCATGGTTTATGAAAGACCTGATCTAGGCAATTATCACCCCGTAAAAGAAGTGGGGGAAGTACAATTTTTGTCAAATTTTTAACCATAAAATGGAGACACTTTCATCCTCCCCATTATGACACGTGGACCAATTCCATTTTAGGAAAGTTCACTTTAAACGACGATTTGGAAAAGTTGGGGAGACTCATCCTTGATAGTGAGTCACGAACAACCTTAATTAAGTTCAATAAGATTTGAATACGTGTTCCTATTATAAATCTATCAACTCATGTATAACTTCAATTAACGTTGTAAAATATTTATTATAACCTTATTTTTATTTTGTCAAAATTCCAATATACCCTTTTATTAAAAAAAAAGTAATATGAGCACCCTGCCACAACGTCAAGCTCAGTCGGCCCCCAACTACACCACCAAACACCATTGCAACACCTTCTCCATCAAAATCATCCTCGTCATCCGCACCAAATTAAAAAAATTTAAAATCCCATCCTTTTGCTAATGCTACTATTCTCATTAGCCATTGTATCTTAAAGACGGTTACATCAGAAGTTCAAAAACAGATGAGTAAATGTCCGTGCAATCTAATCTAATCTAATCTAATCTATCTAATACATATGTATATTTGAAGGGTGGGTGTTGACTCCAATTGATTGTTTTGACCAAAATTCTATTTTTCTAGAGTTTTGATTTTTTTTAATCCTACAAAATTCTATTATTGGTATTCTCTAAATACTAATGTAATGAAGTTTATTATATAAGTAATTTATGGGTGTAAATTACTATTCTTTTCCAAAATAACTCTTTCTAAAATGAATCATCATTAATCATTAGGCTAATTAGACGTTAAAAAAGTTTCAAAACTTTAATTTTGGCTGTCAATATGTTTACATCTCAACTAATTAAAGTCAAAAAATAATTTCAGTTTTAAATTTTATAATTTCCTAAATATCAGCCAATTAAATCAATTTATTATACTTAATTGTTCCCTTAAATTTAGCTATTACAACCGTAAGAAATTGTACTTCTTATATAAGAAGTCTTATATATATGTAAAAATCCTATTTTACAAAACTTAGAGTATTAGTGTGAATTGTCCAATGTTGATTTTCTTCATTCTATTGATTCGATTGTTCAAATTAAGAATCTAACATGGTTTATTATATGTCTTTGTTGCAGGGCGATTTTGAAGTTATTTTTAATTTCACATTCGATGGTTTTGCTACATGAAGTCTCATTTTAAGTTTATAGGTTTGTTATTATTTATTTTTGTCTATTAATAATTCTTTTCACTTAATTTGAATATGATTTACTGAACATAACGTACTATTATGTGGTTATTAGATGACACATATTGGAGACACCATATTGGGGGTGATATATACCAAATGCACTATTCGATCAGAGTTGTAAATATACAATTTAATAAATAAATAAATAATATGATTTTGCTTAACATAATTAATCTTATGTGGTTGTTAGATGATGGGTGATTTGTTATATGTGCATGTCTATATATGTGTGATATGTTTACTAACTTTTTGTTTTTTTTCTTTATATCCTTACTTATATTTAAGCTTCTTATTTAGTCCCAATATTGTAGTTTTACTTATTCATTTTTTTTTTCAAAAAAAATCATATTTTCTATTTTTTTGAGTTTACTTCTAAATTTATTACGTGCCCATATTTTAAGCTTTTCATTGTGAACGCTTTCTATGTTTATTCTTTTTTCATTAGATTCTATTATTAGTTTTTCTCTTAGTATTAAAAAATTCAAATATTTGGCCCATTTTAATTCTTCTTACATTTTTAGGGCTTTCTTGCATAATATTTTTTGGTATGTGAATCGTATGTAATATGAGTAAATATGGACAAAACAGTTTACAACCTTTTGCATGCCAATGATGTTTCTATTTGTCGATCATCAACAAAAATATATAATAGTTTCTACTTGAATATTGCTTTGAAAAACATTCTTTTATTGAATTTTTCCTATAAAAATAAAGATAAAAGTTCTTAGAAGATTATAATATTAATTGGTCTAAACATACAAAGAAAATGAAATTGTAGCCCATTCAAAACAAATATATGATAATATTTATTATAGTGATGACCTACATATTCTAAATTGAGCTAATTAACCGATTAATATATTCAAATGATTCATACTCATAGTTACTACTCATGAACATGATGGGTCTTGATGCTTTTCATTGTGAACGCTTTCTATGTTTATTCTTTTTTCATTAGATTCTATTATTAGTTTTTCTCTTAGTATTAAAAAATTCAAATATTTGGCTCATTTTAATTCTTCTTACATTTTTAGGGATTTCTTGCCTAATATTTTTTGGTATTTGAATCGTATGTAATATGAGTAAATATGGACAAAACAGTTTACAACATTTTGCATGCCAATGATGTTTCTATTTGTCGATCATCAACAAAAATATATAATAGTTTCTACTTGAAATATTGCTTTGAAAAATATTCTTTTATTGAATTTTTCCTATAAAAATAAAAATAAAAGTTCTTAGAAGATTATAATATTAATTGGTCTAAACATACAAAGAAAATGAAATTGTAAAGTATTTATTATAGTGATTACCTACATATTCTAAATTGAGCTAATTAACCGATTAACAAATTCAAATGATTCATACTCATAGCTACTACTCATGAACATGATGGGTCTTGATGCTTCATAAAGAAAATTTTATGATTTTAAATTAGAATGTAAATATTAATATTGATTTTTTTCTTGAGAATTGATTAAAATCTTATCATCATGGTTCAAATGTTTAAATGTATCATGATCTAAGTAGTTTTAGTTTATATTTTGCTTAACCACTGTTATAGAGTTGTATTAATTTTAAAAGTTAATATACGTCTACATAAATATCGATAAGATTTAAATAATAAAGTTGGTGATCATGTGATCACATTTTATCAATCATTGTAAATTAATATTAAAATTTTGCAATTTGATATATACATATCAAACAATACATCATTATGAAGAAAAAAAAATTATATATATATATATATATATATATATATATATATATATAAACCTAGCTCTTTTCTTTTCTAATTTTTTGATGTAGTTCGGTGAAGCTCTTTATTTTTATCGACATATTACACATTTATTGTTTGATTGATTTAGTGACTTAGAAATGAAAAATAAAAAATAGCTTTCCAAACATGTAAAAAAATCAATATATAGATATGCTCATGCTTGATCTATGTTCATCAACTTTCATTCAATATCACAGATTTATTACAACAAAATTGTTGCATTTTTGTGTCTTCGGTTGTTTTGATTGAGTGTGAACGTTTAATGTCAATTGACTTAGAAAGTAAATAATATTTTTTTTCTTAAATTGATTTCGATCGAAATATATAATTCGAAAACATTATGTATAAACCGTGCATAGCACGGGGCTAAAGCTAGTTTATATTAATACAATTAGAATTTAATATCATAGCAACAATTACGTAATACATATAAGATCTACTGATCTAGAACGTATAATTAAAATAAAATAAAATCCCAAAATTCAAAATTAAAAAAAAAAGGACCTTCTTTCTAGATAAGGAAGCTTCACCAGTGAAGGGGCGGCGCTGTCCAGCCCGCGATCAGAATGGCGATGGTGTCGTGCTGCTCTCGATAAGAACAACGACGAGTGAAGTGCCTGTTCTTGTCGCGTCGAGAACGGAGGTGGCACTTCTCCGCCGTCATTCTGGTACAGGTAGGAGCAAAGAGGGAGGATGGGGTGGGTGGGTATGGTGGTGAGGGTTGGGGTTTTGAAAGGGGATGCGATTGAGCTTTGGGAGAGAAATTGGAGAAGAAGAGATGGAAGGGATTTCGTCTTTTTTCATTAGATTCTATTATTAGTTTTTCTTAGTATTAAAAAATTCAAATATTTGGCTCATTTTAATTCTTCTTACATTTTTAGGGATTTCTTGCCTAATATTTTTTGGTATTTGAATCGTATGTAATATGAGTAAATATGGACAAAACAGTTTACAACCTTTTGCATGCCAATGATGTTTCTATTTGTCGATCATCAACAAAAATATATAATAGTTTCTACTTGAAATATTGCTTTGAAAAATATTCTTTTATTGAATTTTTCCTATAAAAATAAAAATAAAAGTTCTTAGAAGATTATAATATTAATTGGTCTAAACATAAAAAGAAAATGAAATTGTAGAGTATTTATTATAGTGATTACCTACATATTCTAAATTGAGCTAATTAACCGATTAATAAATTCAAATGATTCATACTCATAGCTACTACTCATGAACATGATGGGTCTTGATGCTTCATAAAGAAAATTTTATGATTTTAAATTAGAATGTAAATATTAATATTGATTTTTTTCTTGAGAATTGATTAAAATCTTATCATCATGGTTCAAATGTTTAAATGTATCATGATCTAAGTAGTTTTAGTTTATATTTTGCTTAACCACTGTTATAGAGTTGTATTAATTTTAAAAGTTAATATACGTCTACATAAATATCGATAAGATTTAAGTAATAAAGTTGGTGATCATGTGATCACATTTTATCAGTCATTGTAAATTAATATTAAAATTTTGCAATTTGATATATATATATCAAACAATACATCATTATGAAGAAAAAAAAAATTATATATATATATAAACCTAGCTCATTTCGTTTCTAATTTTTTGATGTAGTTCGGTGAAGCTCTTTATTTTTATCGACATATTACACATTTATTGTTTGATTGATTTAGTGACTTAGAAATGAAAAATAAAAAATAGCTTTCCAAACATGTAAAAAAATCAATATATAGATTTGCTCATGCTTGATCTATGTTCATCAACTTTCATTCAATATCACAGATTTATTACAACAAAATTGTTGCATTTTTGTGTCTTCGGTTGTTTTGATTGAGTGTGAACATTTAATGTCAATTGACTTAGAAAGTAAATAATATTTTTTTTTCTTAAATTGATTTCGATCGAAATATATAATTCGAAAACATTATGTATAAACCGTGCATAGCACGGGGCTAAAGCTAGTTTATATTAATACAATTATAATTTAATATTGTTGGTCCCAAGTGGTCAGAAGAGGTTTAGAGGGGGGGGTGAATAAACCTCTTTAAAATTTTCTTGAAATTTAACTTTAAAACTTTTACCTTTAACTGAACAGACTAAGCTGATCAGATTAGTTATTAACAGTTCTGTTCGCGAACAAATCTTTGAACAGCCTTGTTGACCACTCGTCTGATTATTACTTAGCTGATTTTGCTAAAATCAGTTTTAATACTTAGAGTACTTGCAGCGGATTTTCAAAGTGTTTTTCACAAGTAGTCTTAGTAGTTTGAAAAATGTTTCCTCAGTTTTATAAACTCCTTTTTAACTCTTTTTCAAACAGTTAACTTAAATGTGTTTTTATGCAAACAGAAGGTATGCAGATTTAAAAGCAATGTAAAAACACAAGTAATTTTTATAGTGGTTATACAGGAACAAATCCTCTTAATCCACTCTTCCAAGTCACACAGATCTTGGGTTATACTATAATCACTAAGTTTACAGTATACTCTGCTTGCGTCGAACAACAAATGAAACGACCACAAGTTCGCAATAGGAAATCACAAAGAAGACCTATTCTCCGAAGTAATATCACTCACAAAGATGGATATCTACTCCTCACAACACTCAGTTGAATATCACTCAGATATACAAGGGTTCACTCTTGTTCTTCAACAATCAGCTTCGTCATAAGATGACTCCGCTTATGAAAAGATGACTCAACTGATGGATTCTTGCTCTAAAGATTTGATCTTGAAAGTGTGCAAGTCTCTCTTGAATCTTCAGTTTACCATCTATTTATACTCCTGGATTTGTAATTTTGCCCGTTGAAGGTTGGCAAAATTGCATTTAAGTCCTTGAGCAACGGTCATAATTTGAATGGTAACTTTTGCAGACTGTCGCACTGTTTACTGTGCACTCTGCTGTACTTTCTGCACTGTTTACTGTACACTCTGCTGTACTTTCTGTCAGCAGCATTTAATGCACTTAGCTTGTTACCGTTGGAGAGCTTACTGACCGATTTTACTTAGCTGATGGGATCCACTATGCTGATGATCACTAGTCTTATGTACTAGTCTGATGCACAAGTCTTATGCACTAGTCTGATCACTAGTCTCATGCACTAGTCTGATGCACTAGTCTTATGCACTAGTCTGATCACTAGTCATCTCATGATCAGTCATCTGATGATCACCCATCTCATTTCCACCAAGCTGATTTTCAATCTTTCACTAATCTGATTTTCACTCTTCTCACAAGATTGAATCTTCATTTCTTGAATACTTCTGTTCTTGAATGATTTTCTTATAAACCAAGTATCCAATCTTCAAAGGCTTACTAAGCTTACGTAACTTAGTTGATGACACCTTTTTGTTATCATCAAAACCTTTAACTAACTTATTTAACTCAACTGATAAGATCACTTAGCTGTTCTTGAGTTAATAAATTCTTCCAACAATTTCCCCCTTTTTGATGATGACAAAACCTTCAACTAAGAACGTCTTCCAAGTCTTCAGTTTAGTCTTCATACTCTAGGATTAAAATCATTAGATCCAATGCAACATTTGAGAGTTCTTAGTTGCATCTCACTTTTCCCCCTTTTTGTCATCAACACCAAAACTTAGTATGCTGAAGACAAGTAGGTGAATACTTAGCTGTTCGGGGTAGTTGGCTGTTAATTAATTCTTCTTTATACGCAAGCCAGCAATTTGTAGTCTTCTTTGCTGTTTATCACTCCAGTTAGAATAACTGTTCCCCCTGACTTCAAGAATTGATACCACTTGTTGGTTACTTCCTTCACCCTTTTTGAAGTGTATTCTTGAATGTCACTTGGTTGTTGAGTTTCAGTCGGCTGATGAGAAGCAGTCTTCTGATAACTTCATTTGACTTATTGAGAACATCATCTCTAATCAGGAGTACCGCTCGTCGTACACGTTCCCCCTGAGTTCAAGAATCTGTGGTCAAGTAGTCTTATGAGAGTCAGTCTCGAAAGATACTCAGCCGTTGAATTCCAGTAAGCTATTGAGATGATTCTTCTGATATGTTCCCCCTCAGCTCATGAATCCAATTTCAACAAACCCATTTTCAACTCTTGAGAGCTGAAAGATTGTTGTCACATGATTGACTATACCACTTGTTGGATACAAACGTTGATTCTCTTGATAAACTTCAAATTTTCCAACAATCTTGCTTTTCTAGTTATTTCCAAACAACGCGGCTACCACTTGTTGGTTGATATCACATGTTGATACAGTACTGGATACCAATTGTTGATATTCTTCCACTCGATGGTAAAACTACTTGTTGAACTTGTTGAAATCAGCAAGGGCAGTCAACTCAACCTTTGTCATCACACATGCGTTTTTCCTACAAAACAGATTACTGTTTTTGGTACCCCTTATATTGGGTCCTGCATGGTTAGTATAACCTTTAACATGTGATGATTTTGTGACTCAGTTTTATCATGAATTTCAGTAAGTTTAGCATGGTAAGAAATTTCATGATGAAAACAATGCTCATAAGCAAGGTAAGAAGCATGAAGTAAGTGATAAGCTGAGTTAACTAATAACTCTCCTATAGATTCAACAGACTTAACATTTTTAATTTCACTCCTATCAGCAGCATCTTTCAGCTTACTAAGCTGATGAGTTTTACTAGTCTGTTTAGTCTTAGGTTGCTTACTAGGTTTCTTAACCTTTTGAGCTTCAGTAGGCTTCTTCTCTTTAGCCTCTGATTTCTTTTTAGAGAATGATGCAATTACTTCTTTCAAGTTCATTTATATTTTCTATACGAATTGCATACTCAGCTTTTAGAGTTTCATTCTCATGCTCAAGCTTTTTGTAGTCAGCTGATTCTTGAGGTTTTTCAACCTGAAGTTTCAGTGATCTGTTTTGCTCTTTTTAGCAGAGTCATCTCTTCCTTAAGCTTGGCAAATACTCAAACAATATTTGAATTTGAAATTAATATTTGTTCAAACGATTCAAATAATGCAAGTTCATTAATTTGTAGAAGTTACCTCAGTTTCAGAATCATCAGATTCCTTGGCCATTAAGCATAGAGTTTCGGGTACTTCTTCAAATTCTTTATCAGACGACTTGTTGTCTGAATAAGATATGCCGGAGTTTGTTAGCTTTGCTGCCTTAGCTAACTTTGCTTTGCTCTTACTTGGCTTATACTCCTTTTTGGCACCTTTTTCCTTGTTAGCAAACTTTTGAGAGATTAGATGCGGACGATCTTTGGTGAAGAGTCCATACTCCTTGCAATTTTGGTCTCCAAGTTTTGCTTTTGAGGAATCCCTGTTTTCCTGAAAATGATCAGAAGAAGATGAAATAGCATTTTCATATTTTAATTTCATTTTCTTTTTATAGAACTTCTTGAAATCATTCAGAAGTAGGGCAACGTCGTCAGCAGTGTATGCTTTTTCTGAATTCAGCAGAGTCTTCTCTTCGAACTTGTCCGCTGATTTTCTTGACTTGTCTGACGCGATAAGAGCAATAGTAGGGTCTGAACCAGATGACTCATCTATTCCCATTCTAGGCATCTTAAACTCATAAGCTTTGAGTGACGAGAACAGTTCAGAAAGGGAAATCTTCCCTAAGTCCCTTGATTCTTCCATGGCTGTCACCTTCATGTTGAATTTCGGTGAAAGAGCCTTGAGAACCTTCATGGTGATCTCCTTGTCTGAAAACGTTTTACCAAGTCTTAGAACTTCATTCAAAGTTTTGGTAAATCTGGTATCCATTTGATCAATCATTTCACCAGACTTCATCTTGAAATTTTCAAACTCCTCAAGAGCCACACTAAGCTTATGTTCTTTGATAGCGTCGTTTCCTTCGCTCAGCTCACAGACTTTATCCCACATCTCCTTTGCTGTTTTGAGATGCTTGACCTTCTGGAATCTGTCTTCATCTAGAGCTTTGAACATTATGAACTTAGCCACCTTGTCTAGATTGACTAATCTGACTTCTTCGGGAGTTAGTTCATCCAGCTTTTTGTCAACGATCTGATCAGGTTGGTCAGCAACCTTTACAGTCTTCTTAAACCTGAATGGTCCTCGTGTAATACATGTAAACATGTTATCATTATAAGCAGCAAGAAGGATTTCCATTCTGATTTTCCAATCTTCAAAGTCCATATGGCCAATGTGAGGAACATGGCTTATGCACTCCATTTTCAAAAAGTTTTTATTTTTCAAAAATATGCTTCTTTTGAAAAAGTTTGAAAACCTTTGAAAAACACTTGGATCAAGCTCGTTGATCAGGCAACTGATTCTAATGAACCACCTGCTCTGATACCACTTGTTGGTCCCAAGTGGTCAGAAGAGGTTTAGAGGGGGGGGGGGGGGTGAATAAACCTCTTTAAAATTTTCTTGAAATTTAACTTTAAAACTTTTACCTTTAACTGAACAGATTAAGCTGATCAGATTAGTTATTAACAGTTCTGTTCGCGAACAAATCTTTGAACAGCCTTGTTGACCACTCGTCTGATTATTACTTAGCTGATTTTGCTAAAATCAGTTTTAATACTTAGAGTACTTGCAGCGGATTTTCAAAGTGTTTTTCACAAGTAGTCTTAGTAGTTTGAAAAATGTTTCCTCAGTTTTATAAACTCCTTTTTAACTCTTTTTCAAACAGTTAACTTAAATGTGTTTTTATGCAAACAGAAGGTATGCAGATTTAAAAGCAATGTAAAAACACAAGTAATTTTTATAGTGGTTATACAGGAACAAATCCTCTTAATCCACTCTTCCAAGTCACACAGATCTTGGGTTATACTATAATCACTAAGTTTACAGTATACTCTGCTTGCGTCGAACAACAAATGAAACGACCACAAGTTCGCAATAGGAAATCACAAAGAAGACCTATTCTCCGAAGTAATATCACTCACAAAGATGGATATCTACTCCTCACAACACTCAGTTGAATATCACTCAGATATACAAGGGTTCACTCTTGTTCTTCAACAATCAGCTTCGTCATAAGATGACTCCGCTTATGAAAAGATGACTCAACTGATGGATTCTTGCTCTAAAGATTTGATCTTGAAAGTGTGCAAGTCTCTCTTGAATCTTCAGTTTACCATCTATTTATACTCCTGGATTTGTAATTTTGCCCGTTGAAGGTTGGCAAAATTGCATTTAAGTCCTTGAGCAACGGTCATAATTTGAATGGTAACTTTTGCAGACTGTCGCACTGTTTACTGTGCACTCTGCTGTACTTTCTGCACTGTTTACTGTACACTCTGCTGTACTTTCTGTCAGCAGCATTTAATGCACTTAGCTTGTTACCGTTGGAGAGCTTATTGACCGATTTTACTTAGCTGATGGGATCCACTATGCTGATGATCACTAGTCTTATGTACTAGTCTGATGCACAAGTCTTATGCACTAGTCTGATCACTAGTCTCATGCACTAGTCTGATGCACTAGTCTTATGCACTAGTCTGATCACTAGTCATCTCATGATCAGTCATCTGATGATCACCCATCTCATTTCCACCAAGCTGATTTTCAATCTTTCACTAATCTGATTTTCACTCTTCTCACAAGATTGAATCTTCATTTCTTGAATACTTCTGTTCTTGAATGATTTTCTTATAAACCAAGTATCCAATCTTCAAAGGCTTACTAAGCTTACGTAACTTAGTTGATGACACCTTTTTGTTATCATCAAAACCTTTAACTAACTTATTTAACTCAACTGATAAGATCACTTAGCTGTTCTTGAGTTAATAAATTCTTCCAACAAATATCATAGCAACAATTACGTAATACATATAAGATCTACTGATCTAGAACGTATAATTAAAATAAAATAAAATCCCAAAATTCAAAATTAAAAAAAAAGGACCTTCTTTCTAGATAAGGAAGCTTCACCGGTGAAGGGGCGGCGCTGTCCAGCCCGCGATCAGAATGGCGATGGTGTCGTGCCGCTCTCGATAAGAACAACGACGAGTGAAGTGCCTGTTCTTGTCGCGTCGAGAACGGAGGTGGCACTTCTCCGCCGTCATTCTGGTACAGGTAGGAGCAAAGAGGGAGGATGGGGTGGGTGGGTATGGTGGTGAGGGTTGGGGTTTTGAAAGGGGATGCGATTGAGCTTTGGGAGAGAAATTGGAGAAGAAGAGATGGAAGGGACATTTTGGTAATATTGAGTTTTTTTGTTATTTTTATTTTGGGATAATAATGTAAAATTATTATTTACAATTAATTGATTATTAATTTTTTGGGTATAATACACACAATGGAGGGATGACACACATTTGTACACAATCAAAGAACAAAATAAATTTTCTAATTTTTTCAATGGTTGAGATTGATTTGTGGTGATGACTCAAGTTTGAGGTGAGAGTCACAATAGAATCTCCCTTCTTTCAAAGACTGGGTCTACGCGTTCCTCCTTTTATCTCCGATAAAAAATTCAAGTTTCTTTAGGCCCCGTTCGTTGGGGCCGATGGTAATCGACCCAATATTTAATTTGGTCTCATTAAAGTATTGGACCCAATAATTCAATCTTATGTTTGGTAGATAATAAAATGCTAATTAGACTTTGGTCCAACAAATTAATATCCAGTTCGGTTGGCACGATTATGGTGTAATTATGAATATAGCCTCAACCTCTTATGAGATCTAACCATTAAAAATAGTTCATGAAAAAAAAAAAAAAAAAACTACGGCAGCAGCAGCAGTAGAAAAAAAAATTGGGAAAAAATTTACTTCCAATCAATTTAAATGAAATAAAAAATATACATACTACAACTTATGGGTAATGTGCTCTTACCCTAGTTCTTGTCCCTCAACTTGTTCTTGAGCTATGTTAAAAAAAAAAAAAAAAAAAATGGAACAAATTAATATTGCATTTAAAGCTTGGGTACTCAAGAATTAATTCTTAGTTTTTGTTAACAAAAGAGTAAACAATAATAGAGACAAAAAAAAAAAAAAAAATAATATATTTTTATTTTTATTTCTCACCTTGCACTAGGATGGAGATGGACGGAAATGGAAATGGAAGTGGGAAATGAAGATGAAGAAGGACTTTTTCTAATCTGGCAGATTATTTTAGTGGCAATTTTGCGTAATTCAGGAGAACTCTAGGGGCAATTTTGTCTCATTTTTTTGGATATATGGCCCAATTAAATAATACATGGCCCAACCCAGAGATTGTAATCGGACCAATTAAGTGGGGTGGCCCACCAGTTCACCCGATAACTACGGGCTGCCCAGATAATTATCGGCCCATCCGAACACAATTTTGGCCTTCTTTATCTGAGCCGATTCATGTAATTGGAGGCTAATCAAACCAAACGATCTGGCCCTGATAAAATTATTATCCTTAACCAACCAAATCAAACAAAAAATATTTTCTTTTTCATTTAAATTCACTTATATAAATAATAAAAAAAGAAAAATTATTTAAAATTAAAATGATGAAGTACTAAATAAATATGTGTAAATGTACCTTCCATAAATATTACCATTCCATTTCAGATTTGATTTCACTAAGACAAAATTTGAAAAAAAAAAAATCACTCAAATATTCGACACAAATTCCCCAGATAATCTCTCAATTCCAAATCTTTGGTAAAATAGCAATTTACGTTTCTTAACTTTCACTGGTCTGCAGAATCGGGACATTTAATTTTTCAGCAAGTAATTTACATCCCTTAACTTTCACTAGTTTGCATAATAAGACACTTATTTTTCAGCAAGCATTTTACGTTCCTTAACTTTCGTTGCTCCGCAGAATTAGGACACTTAATTTTCTAACAAGCATCTTACGTCCCTTAACTTTCATTGGTCTGTAGAATCAGGACACTTAATTTTCCAGCAAGCATCTTACATCCCTTAACTTTCACTCGTCCGCAAAATCAGGAAACTTAATTTTTCAGCAAGCATTTTGCGTCCCCTAACTTTCACTGGTCCACGAAATCTATAACTTTTTTATACCCGTAATTTTAGTCCACTTGACCGCAATTTCAGTCCACCACTCACCAAAAATTTCATTACTGCCAACTGGACAATTAATTTGGGGATTTGAATTAATATTGATATTGTTAAATAATTGTAGATAGTTTGTTAAGTTATTGTCTAGTGGGAGTATTTGTTTTGTCAAGTGGAATTTTTAATGTCCTTTAGTCAAAATGTGTCAAGTATGACTTATTTTGCATAGTGCCCTATAAATAAGAACATACCTAAGCCGAGCATAATTGATGTAAAGTTATTAGATATGTCCGAAAATTAATGGACTGAAATTGCGGGTATAGAAAAGTTATAGGACGTATTTTGCTTGTCGAAAAATTAAGTGACCCGGGCGGACCAGTGAAAGTTAAGGGATATAAAATGCTTGCTGGAAAATTAAGTGTCCTGATTTTGCAGACCAATGTAAGTTAAGAGACCTAAAATGCTTGCTGGAAAATTAAGTTTCCTGATTATGCTGATCAGTAAAAGTTAAGGGACATAAATTTTTTGCTTGAAAATTAATTGTCCTTATTTCACGGATTGAAAAATTAAATGTCCTAATTATGCGGACAAATGAAAGTTAAGGAACGTAAATTGCTATTTTGCCCCAAATCTTACAACATTTAATTTGGTGTCAATATTAGTACAAGAAATTTACACAAATATCAATCACTTTGATACTCCATAGTCCATATTCTACAATATCTGTCGTATTTAGAGTTTTGCACGAGTATTAAGGAAAGTAATAAATAGTATGAATTTTTGGTTAAAAAAAAGATATACTTAAAAAATAGACTTAATTAATCTTGTATTAAAATAAATAAAATATAGTTTTAGGTATAAAAAAATAAAGGCTAAATCGAAAGGGTGCTATATTGCATTAAGTTTCTAACGCGACATATATTTAGAAAAAAAAGATATCTAAAATAATGAATATTGTGAAACGGGAGGAGTATTACATATTAGCGTTACATCTAGATAATCATGATAATTTAAAACCTACGCAGACTTGCAACTGCAAATGTTGAACCAAATCCGAATCATATTTTTGAGAAGTTGAATATATTTGTGTACTAGCCTATAACCCGTGCTATGCACGGAAAGTGCTGTAAATATATAATTTATATTGTTTATATTTATAATGTACATTGTAGATTAATTTGGATAACATATACGTAATTAATAAAAAAATGAATATTATAAAAATTAGTATGTAAGTACATCAAAACTTCTAGAATATTAATCAAATGAAAATTGTGAAATTAATTTAATTCATCTAAATTATAAAATAATTAAATTAAATGGACTACATATGTATGTGATATAAAAGAAAAATACAAAATCAAACAAAAATTACAAATTTGGGGTCTCTTAAGTGTATCCATTCATGGAACACGTAATATAACACATACTCAATTAATAATCATAAAGTTGAATTCAATAGAGAAGAGAATAATGAACTAATATTGTGTTTTTCTTTTTTAACACGGTACACTTATAATAACTAAAAAGTATACCAAATTAATCCAAATTGGGAAAGATAAAGAAATTATGTTAATTGTTGTCCAATATTAATCATTTTATATAATTCAAATTGCACATATGAAATAAAAAACAGATAAACTTTATTTTAAAACACATATTTCTTTTGCACAAAGAAAAAAATATCAAAATTAATTGAGAAAAGCAATGCATCAAAAGTAAACTTAAGAGGTAAAAAAATACATGTACATGCTAGCTAACAAATACTAACGATGCCTCCATGGCATATCTCCAACTAGCTGACCAATAATTCATAAGGCTTACTCCAGCGGCAAGGGTGGGGGCTCGAATCCCATTTGGAACTTGGATGGAAGTACATTTTCATGGGTCTGTCTAAGGGTCATTTGTGGTGAAGACCCCTTTGTGCGCAGAGTGTACAGCAGTATGGTGGGATCCCGAGGCTTGGTGGAGGCACATCTTGCGATTTACATCCTTTAGGGTTCTAGGGCAAGGATTATGAGGGTCCAGGAATAGTCTAGTGTAAGCTTGGACACCTGGATTATCAAAAAAAAAAAAAAAACAAATACTAACGATTATACATGGATGCACGAAATTATGTTAGATATAAATTAAAAAGTAGTTGACAATTCACATCCCGTTGTGTTTTGGTATACAAAAATTCAATTAGATAAAACTCATATGTGAATTGCACCACATCATCCATGTAGAAATTTATGAAATAATATATTTTCATACATCGAGTAGATAGATCCAAAACGACATTATATAATGAAAAATAAACTATAGAGAAGAATTGTAATGAGCCAAAAAAGTAAATATTCCAATATTAAGTGAAAAAATTTAACATAAATACAACGTGAAAATAGTTCTTGACCATGCACTAAAATTGGAAAAAAGAGGTTTTTTAGAAAAATATGTCACAAATATACACGCATGTATATAAGATATATCTATAAATCAAACAAAGTGAAATTAATCCAACAAATAATTAAAATTACACTGGACAAATATAAAAAGAAAAGAAAAATCTAATCAAGTGAAAAAATTAACAAAGCAGAAATGAAAAAGAAAAACTCGATAAAAGTAGAAAATAGAAAACGCACCTGATATAGAAACGAAAATCGGTAAAAACAAACAATTATATAAGGTGATCACCTGCAACAAAATGTATAAAGTGAAAATTCTTGATGTTAGGTTTAAATTGAAAAGCTGAAACAAAACATGCACTAATGTTTCTTGGAAGAAAAAAAAAAAAAAAAAAAGAAGAAGAAGAAGAAGAAGATGCAACCATAGGTTTTCTTTCACTTGAAATGCTAAAAAGACTGATTTATAAGAAGGAAAATTCTTGTCCAATAACTACAGTAACTCCATCAATTTGCAGCTATAATTATGGACATTTATTCTATTAATATCGAATTTACTACCAATTACCTTTAATAGGTTGTAAATTTGATTAAGAATTTCAAATTATTCAGAATTAATGATTCTCAATAAAGGCTAATTGCCATATGGATGACGTATTTGATGATTTGATCTCTGACCTTATTCATTTGTACGTAAATGATAAATCAACAACTGAAAAAACAAATATTTAATGAAGGAGTAATCCAAGGCAATTAAATTCAAATTTTATATAATTAAGGAATGACTACAATTATAATAAAAAAAAAACTACAACTTAGATTCTCTTTATGTGCTAACCAAGAAGAATTTTAAAAGATAATAAAAAAAATTCAAAATTCTAAGAAAATAGAATTTGAGTCAAAACAATCAATTTGGGTCAAAAACCACCCTTCAAATATATATATGTATTAGATAGATTAGATTAGTCAAATTAAATTACTCCCTCCGTTTTTTTTTAATTGTCGCTTTGGGTTGGTGCACACAAATTAAGGAATGCAATAACTAACCACCTTTTCAAAGTGTTGGTCCCAAGTGGTCAGAAGAGGTTTAGAGGGGGGGGGGGGGGGGTGAATAAACCTCTTTAAAAATTTTCTTCAAATTTAACTTTAAAACTATCACTCTTAACTGAACAGACTAAGCTGATCAGATTAGTTAGTTACAGTTCTGTTCGCGAACAAATCTTTGAACAGCCTTGTTGACCACTCGTCTGATTATTACTTAGCTGATTTTGCTAAAATCAGTTTTAATACTTAGAGTACTTGCAGCTGATTTTCAAAGTGTTTTTCACAAGTAATCTTAGTAGTTTGAAAAATGTTTCCCCAGTTTTATAAACTCCTTTAAATCCTTTTTCAAACAGTTAAGTTAATGTGTTTTATGCAAACAAAAAATATGCAAGTAAAATACAAACAAAAACACAAGCAATTTTTATAGTGGTTATATGGATTTGAATATCCTTTAGTCCACTCTTCCAAGTCACACAGATCTTGGGTTATACTATAATCACAAAGTTTACAGTATACTCTGCTTGCGCCAATCAACAAATGAAACGGCCACAAGTGCGCAGTAAGAAATCACAAAGAAATCCTACTTCTCTGAAGTAATATCACTCACTTAGATGGATATCTACTTCTCACAACACTCTCGATTACAAAATCACTCAGAAGATGTATTTTTCTTGATTCTTCAACTCTGCTTTCGTCAACAAATGACTTAGCTGATGAGTGAGCTGTTCTTGAGACTTAAAGAATTTTGCTTCGAAAATTTCTCTCAGAAAGTGTGTTGCTTATTTCTTCTTCGTCTCTTTCAGCTATTTATACTTGAGGATTGAAAAATGTCCGTTGAAGAGAGACAAGATTCAAATTCCTCGAGTACTGGTCCTTAAAATCCGCGAACGGCTCTTTTGCAGTCTGTCCGTACTATGAACAGTACTATTCTGCAGGCAGCATTAAATGCAGCATTAAATGCACCCAGCTGATGCGAAGCATTTCTTCAATCATTTGTCTTTAATAACCTTGTACTTCAGCATTTATTACTCCAAGGGGCATTTATTACCGTTGGGAACACTTCATGATCTTCTTCACTTGGCTGACGAAAGTACAAGTCTGATGGTGAACTCGGCTGATCTCAAACTTGAACAAATCTGATTTGAGTCGGCTGATCTTCATCAGTCTGATAACTTTACTTCAGCAGATCAGAAGTCTTGGACCTTGAAATTTTGACTCTTCTGATGTCTTCTTGTACTTAGTCAAAATTCCTTTAAAAGGGATCATCAGCTAAGTTACTCCATACTTAGCCAATCTTGAAGTTTTGGAATCCTTCAAAACCTCCCTTTACAAATTGTCTTCAGTGCCTTCATCTTCATCCTTATCCAACAATTTCCCCCTTTTTGATGATGACAAAACTTCAGCTAAGTACCTGTTAAATACCTAAGCTAAAGATTGTAATCCTCAAAATTTTCTGAGATAGAAAAAGTTTATTGGATTGAACTTGACTTTTCATTAATTTTGAAAAAGAATTACAAGGTACAAGTTCATCAGATGAGATTTCTGAAGAATAGATAGAAGTGAACTGATTACAATGAATTTTACAATTTCTAACTATCAGCTTCTTCATCTGATCCTTCAAGCACTTCTTCATACTCATAAGATGACTCTTCGTCATCTTCTTCATCATCAGCTTCTTCTTCCAAGATTGCTTTGGCAGCTTCCATCTTTTCTTTGAGTTGCTGTTCTTTGATCAGCTCCATTGCTTTCTTGGCAGATTCAGTCTCCTTGTACTTGGTAGTTTCTTTTTCAATCTTTTCTTCTTCTTCTACCTTTCCAAGTTTTTCAGTCTTGTCAGCAGTGTCTTCAGTTTCCTTGGCTTCAATAGTTGCAGCAGCAGTTTCCTTAGCTGTTTCTTCCCTTTCATCTTCCCCCTTTTTGTCATCATCAGAATTGATGACATTAGAAGGAGCAACAGTAGGGTTGAGGGCAACTGTTGGAATCTTCACTCCAGCACATAGAGCTTTCAGATTCTGATTGACAACATCGTGACTAGCTGTAAGATGATGAATATCAGTGCTGATGATGTCAGTCTTGTCATTGAAGTAGTCAATATTCAGGTTTATAGTTGCAATTTCATCTTGGATTGCTTGTGCAGCATTTGCCATTTCATGCAACATTCCTAAATTGACTGCCTTCTCCTCTTCACTGACTTTGATGAAGGTTGCAGTCAGATCAGCGATCTTGTGTTCAGCTCTTGTAAGTGCAGCATGAAGATGATTAACATCACCCTTCACATCCTCCACATTTCTGTTCATTTCATTTAAGCTGTTCACTAACTGCAAGGAATGATCTTGAGGAATAGGAATACTTGTGATTTCAGTCTTGATGATCTTTTCTGTAGACTGTTGCACAGTTTCCAGCTGAATTTTATTTGACTCTGTAAATTCTTCCTTAAGCTCAGTCTTCAGCTCCTCCTTGACCTTCATCAGCTGTTGCTTGTGCTTGTCTTCCAGTTCCTTTAGTTGGTTTTCCATCAGCATCTGGATTGCTTCCATCAGTGACGAATGTTGATCAGCTGATGAAGCAGAAGCAGAAGCATCAGCCTCCTTCTCTTCAGTCGCCTGTTGAACAGGGACTTCTTCCATGTCCGGCATCTGATGATCTTCAGACGTCTTAGCTTGCCATTCAATAGCTAAGGACTTGTCAGCATTTTTGTGCTCATCAGTAACATCATCGTAGAACAGATTAGTGATGGTTCCATCATCATTGAAGCATGTTGTCTGTCTAATCTGCCGTACAATAATCCAAGGGTTGACAAAAGCATTGTTTCCCTTAGGGACTTCATAGTACTATTGTACTTCCTTGCCAAAAATGATTTGCTGGATACTTGGCAGCAGTGGCAAGTCACTTGAACAGCCTTGCTGATACCTTGACTTTTTAGCCCATCTCTTCAGGGCAGCCATAACAGCAAATTTAATTGCCCTTTCTTCAGCATCTTCAGACTTTTTCTTCTTATCAGGCAAGGTGCTTTTAATTTTCTTGGCCTCCTCCAATTCAAAGCCTTTTGCATAACTATGCATAACATCTCTTACATAGCTGGGATCTAGGGTCTTTTGAATGGAGTTTGTTTTCAGCCAGGTCAGAACCCATCGTTCTTCATCAGCCAACTCCTTCATATTTTGAAGTTCTGTTATTGACTTATTCAACCTGTTGTCTCTCCAACTGATATACCTTGGTTTCTCCTGGTTGAACAGAGTCCTCAACATGAGCTTTTGATCATAGTAAGCTAAGGACTTCTCAAATTTCTTGAAAAGCTCCTTATCAGCATACACTATCTCAAAGGCTTTTCTGACTTCAAATTTGTCCTTTGACTTGATTTTGGGGGCAGGCAGTAATATCCTTTTCTTGTCTTCTTCTTCATCCTTGCCTTCTCCAATCTTGATGCCACCTCCATGGACATGTCCATAGGCATCTGTCTTGCTCTTTTCAATAACCATAGCCAGTTCAGCATCCTCAGCAGCTTTTCTCTCTGCTTCAGACATTCTTCTCCTGGCCTCATCCTTTGCAGCTTGAGCCTTACTTAGCTCTAGGGCCTTCTTTTCTTCCAATTCATCCTGCTTCCTCTGTTCAGCTTCCTCCCTTGCTTTCTTATCAGCTTTAGAGATTTTCTTTCTCTTAAAGACTATCTTCCTTTTGCCTTTATCAGCAGGGGCTGGTCCAGCAGATGATATGGGAGCAGCAGCTATAGGATGTATGATTTGAACATCTGGATCTTCTTGAGGTTGAGCAGCCTCAGCAGTTGGTGCAGATTGAATAATCTGTTGCTCATCAGCTTTGTCAGCAGTAGAAGCTTTAACAGCTTCAACTGGTCTTTCAGCAGACTCTGGACTTGATCTCACCAAGTCCACCAACTCAGTATCTTTCTCTATGAAGGTCATCTGCTTCCTTGCAGACTTCTTGGTTCTTCCTTCACGGTAGTTAGAAGCAGCTGTATCTCTCTGTTGGCTCCTTGTTCTTTGAGAGATACCTTCAGCAGGCTTCTCTGCTGATGGAGTTCTTGATGGTGATGCAGGGGATCCAGTCCTTACATCAGAAATAATATTTTCAATGATTTTAGTGGCTTCAGTAGCAGAAGTCACTTTCTCCATCTGCTTAGCTTTTTTCTTTTTAGGCTCATCAGCAGCCTTCTTCTTTTTAGTCTCAACAGCCGGGTTAGCTGTTTTGACTAATCTACGTTGCCTCTTGGCAGGAACCTCGTTTGGTCCCTCATCCTCATCTTCTTCAGGCTCATCAGCCTTCCTTTTCTGAACAGCCAGGTATTTGTTCATGGCCTTGGACTTGTGAATTTCCTTGCCATTCTTCATAGGACACCCTAGCTTGAACAGCAGATAACTGAGCGTAATCCTGTGGTTGGTGTGAGGACCTTTTCCTTTCTTGTCATCAAGGAAATCAGCCAAGATGTACCAGATAATTATGGACCAGTTGACTTCTAGCCCATAGTAGATGGCAGTCATGATGCTGAACCTCTTCATGGTAACAACATCCAGTGAGAAAGTGCAGTTTTCAATCAGCTTAGATACCATATCAGCCATCCGCTGATATTCATCTCTCAGTTGTCTCTTCCTTATGTTGCCAGTCAACATTTCTCCTTCTTTGGCGCAGATCGCCCAGAATAGCTGTTGTTTATCTTCAGTTAACACTGTGACATCGTGTCGTCCTCTGTTTGGAAGACCAAACGTCTCGTGAAGAACAGCTGGGGTAATAGTGATAGATTTTTCTCCCACTGTAGCCTTTATCTCCAATGTGTTGTAGTCAGCCTTCGCTGTATCGTAGTATTCCATCACTTGATCAGTCCAGATCACTCCCTCGTTGTATTCCATGAAATTTACCAAGTTTGCAGATTTAAACTTCTCCAGAAGTTCTTTCATCAGATTTGTGCCAGATTGGTAATAGGAATCATACACAAGGTACATACCTTCATCAGCCATTTTCGATCTGTAGAAGTTAGAGAGAAAAACGAAGAGATTTTGCAGAAAAACTTTCTTAAAATTCTCACAAGTACTTTTGAATGTTTAGGGTGCGTAAAGAACTACACGGCTGATCAGATAGGGATTTATAGAGTTAGGGTATCTTGGATTCCGTGATACCAGCCAACCGTTAGATCCGTTTCTTGTCAGAGCTGATCGTGCGGCGTCAGTTACGACCTTTCAAATTCAAAAGATATTTAATGAGGAGCGGGAAAATGTACTGCCCTTCTGTCACTTGTAAAAGCGTGTTTTGAAGTAAAACGTTTTTAAACAGTCAGCTTTTACGTGAGCGATCAGATGAGTAACATAAATACTTATCTGATGGACAAGTGTCCTGATGACAATGCTGTTATCAGAGAATGTCAATAGCTGATAACCTTCCTCAGCTGTTTGTCAATCCAGCCAGATAATATAGCTTCGTTCTTCGATAGTTGAGTCTTCTGTTGAAAACATAACTTCAACTAACTGTCATTAACAAATTTCATCTTTAATTCAGAAGTACCGCTAGTCTTACACGTTCCCCCTGAGTTTAAGAATTCATAAGTTAACTAGTCTGTTGAAAGTTACTCCTTGAAGATAAGTATGATGAGTAAGCTGTTGAACTCTAGTCTTCTGATGAGTTCCCCCATCAGCTTATGCATCTAATTTTAATAATCCCAGTTCAGCTCTTAGAGTTGAAAACCTTGTCTCACTTAGAGGTTTTGTGAAGATGTCAGCAATCTGATTTTCAGTAAACACATATTCTATCATGACATTTCCTTTCTCCACATGATCTCTAATAAAATGATGTTTGATCTCAATATGTTTAGTCCTTGAATGACTTGTAGTATTCTGAGTAAGACTGATTGCACTTGTATTGTCACAGTAGATTGGTATTCCACTGATTTTGATATTGTAGTCTTCAAGTTGATGCTTCAACCATAAGATTTGTGCACAGCAAGCTCCAGCAGCTATATATTCAGCTTCAGCAGTAGATATAGAAACTGAAGTCTGTTTCTTACTTATCCATGAGATCAGACGACTACCTAAGAACTGACAAGCACCTGTTGTGCTTTTTCTGTCAATCTTGCAGCCTGCAAGGTCAGAATCTGAATATCCAATAAGCTTAAATCCAGACTCTCTAGGGTACCACAATTCCAATTCTTGAGTGCCCTTAATATATTTCAATATTCTCTTGGCAGCTAAGAGATGAGATTCTTTGGGATTTGATTGGAATCTTGCACAGACCCCAACAGAGTACATGATATCAGGTCTGCTGGCTGTTAGATATAACAGTGACCCAATAATGCCTCTGTATTTGGTTATGTCTACTGATTTGCCATCTTCATCTTTATCCAAACGAAGACTTGTAGACATTGGAATTGTAGCAGTAGAGCTAGTTTCCATACCAAATTTCTTGAACAGATCCTTTGTGTATTTTTCTTGGCTGATGAAAATTCCATCAGGCAACTGTCTAACTTGCAAACCAAGAAAATAGTTAAGTTCTCCCATCATGCTCATTTCAAACTTGTTCTGCATCAGCTTTGAGAACTTGTCACACATCTGTTGATTAGTTGAACCAAAAATAATATCGTCCACATAAATTTGCACAAGCAAAATATGTTCTTCCCATTCAATAGTGAACAAGGTCTTGTCAACTTTACCTTTTCGAAATCCTTTAATTAAAAGAAAGTCAGATAAAGTATCATACCATGCTCTTGGAGCATGTTTCAGTCCATAAAGAGCTTTCTTCAGACGATATAATTTGTCCTCTTCTTGATAAGCTTCAAATCCAGGAGGTTGTTCAACATAAACTTCTTCTTGCAATTCTCCATTGAGAAAAGCTGATTTCACATCCATCTGATAGACTGTGAAATTCTTGTGAGCATCGTAGGCAAGAAAGAGTCTGATTGCCTCTGGTCTTGCTACAGGTGCAAATGTTTCATCAAAGTCAATGCCTTCTTCTTGGCAGTAACCCTTGGCCACTAATCTCGCTTTGTTTCTGGTGACTTCACCATCTTCATTCATTTTATTCCTGAATACCCACTTAGTTGCCAATGACTCTTTGATGACTTGGTCTAGGAACTAAGTACCAGACTTCATTCCTTTCAAATTGATTTAGCTCCTCTTGCATGGCTTCAATCCAGTTGGAGTCACTAAGAGCTTGTTCAATTTGTTTAGGCTCAATTTGAGATAGAAAACTAGCAAACATAGCATCTTGTGCAGCAGCTCTTCTTGTTTTCACTCTGTCTAATGGATCACCAATCACTAACTCTGGTGGGTGATTTCTGAGCCATCTGAGATCAGGTTGCAAATCATAATGTTGTCCTTTGTCTTGATCTTGCAACACTACTGTTGGAGATACAGTAGTAGTCTGTTGAACAGTCTCTGGTCTATCAGCTGTTTGCAACTCGTCTGTTAGATAATCAGCTCTGTGATTTTGAACAGCACTTGAGTTATCAGCTGAGTTGAGATCAGGTAGTATGATGGGAACATATTCTTCATTCCTTCCAACATTCATCTTCTGTAAATCAGTAGACAGATTTTGATTAACATTTTGAATCTTTTCAGAAGATTGACTTGGCTCATCAAATACTACATGAATGGATTCTTCTATTAGTAATGTTCTTTTATTAAAGACTCTATAAGCTTTACTAACAGTTGAGTATCCTACAAAGACAGCTTCATCAGCCTTTTCTGCAAATGCAGTAAGGTGATTTTTACCATTATTTAAAACATAGCATTTACAACCAAATATTTTAAAGTAATGAATGTTTGGCTTCCTGTTGTTCCAAACTTCATATGGAGTCTTGTTTTGGTGCTTGTTGATCATGCATCTGTTTTGGGTAAAACATGCTGTATTTGTTGCTTCTGCCCAAAATCTTTGTGGCAGCTTAGCTTCAGCTATCATGGTTCTGACAGCTTCCTTCAGTGTTCTGTTTCTCCTTTCAGCAACACCATTCTGTTGAGGGGTTCTGGCAGCAGAGTACTCATGATGTATTCCTTTGATGTTACAATACTCTTCAACAGTAGAGTTTGTGAACTATGTCCCTCTATCTGATCTGATCTTCAATATTTTGATACTCTTCTCATTCTGGATCAGTTCCATCAGATTTGTAAGATGTTCCTTGGTTTCACTTTTCTTCTTCATGAAAATCACCCAAGTATATCTTGAATAATCATCCACAACAGCTAGGCAGTATTTCTTTCCACCGTTGCTGACTGGATCAATGGGTCCAAATAAGTTCATGTGTAGCAGCTCCAATATTCTTCCAGAAGATTGATGCTTCTTGCTTTTGAACGATGACTTGATTTGTTTACCCTTCTGACAGGCGTCACAGAGCTTATCTTTGCTCATGACTGTTTTAGGAATCTCTTCTACCAAATCATTCTTGATTAATCTGTTGATGGTCTTGAAGTTTAAATGATTCATTCTTTTGTGCCACAACCAACTAACTTCACTTGGTGTTGATGCCACCAAACAAACGTTTGAATTCTTGTCAGCAGAATTCCAGTCAACTATGTAGATATTTCCTTGTCGTCTTCCAGATAAAATTACCTTCTTTGTACCAATCTGTTCAACATAGCACTTATCTGTTGAGAAGATAACTGAATATCCTTTGTCACAAAATTGACTTATGCTCAGCAGATTATATTTGAGGCCTTTGACATATGAGACGTCAGATATCTCTATGTTCCCTCTGATTAACCTTCCTTTAGCTTTAATCTTGCCTTCTTTGCTGTCCCCAAAAGTAACTCTTGGACCATCCACAGCAACTGCGTCAGTCAGCTCATGTATGTTTCCACACATGTGTCTTGAACATCCACTGTCCAAGTACCAAATCTTCTCTACTTTACTCCTACTCCTAATCCTATCCTACAAAACAAAAATAAAATTGTTTTAGGTACCCTTTATTGAGAGGGTCCTGAAGGATTAGTTCCACCTTTGACAACCCAAGATGTTGAAGTCTTAGGCTTCTTAGGTTTCTGAGTTTTCACAGGAGCATGAACAGCTTTATTTTCATCATAATTATCAGATAAGTCATGTTGATGATCAGTATGATAAGAATAATGTTCATAAGCAGGGTAAGGTGCATGATAAGGAGGATATGCATGCATTGGATGAGCAGGATAAGGTGCATAGTAACTAGGAAATTGAGATGCATGATACATAGGATGATATGCAGCAGGTTGCACATAATATGACTCATTTCCATACCAAGCATTTTGATTTTTCTTATTCTTATGCTTCTTTGGTTTACTAACAACTTGCTCATTAACAGACGACTTAGTTTTCTCACTAGTCTGATTAGTCTTAACCTTATCAGAAGACTTCCTAGGACTCTTCTGTTTGGGTTTACTAGTCTGTTTTCCTATACTAGGCTCTTTGCTCTTTTTAGCCTTAGGAGATTTCTTCTCCTTTAATACTTTCTCAGATGAGGTAGGTTTAGAAGTTTGAACATACAGAATGACCTTACTATTGTCAGCAGAGATGAATTTTTCAGTATGATTCAATTCTAATTTATCCTTTTCTAAAGGTGTCTTCTGTTTACTAGATGTAGGCATGGATGCAACAGTTGACTTATCATGAGACTCAATAATTTTCTCAAGTTCCATGACTTTTCCTTTATAGACCTCACATTCAGCTTTCAGAGATTCATGCTCTTGCTCGAGCTGTTTATACTCGGCTGTTTCTTTAGGCTTTTCAGCTTTAAGTTTCAGTGAGTTATTTTGCTCTTTTAGCAAGCTCATCTCTTCCTTAAGCTTTACAAATTCTCCAGCAATAGTAGTATTATTTAACATCATTTCAAATAGTTCATTATTTTGAGGAGTTACCTCATCCTCTGAGTCATCAGATTCCTTAGCCATCAGGCAGAGGAGAGCAGGTTTCTCTTCATCAGAAGATTCTTCATCAGACGTGTCTGAATCTGAATCAGATGAGTAGACAGCAGCAAGCTTTTCTGCTTCAGCTACCATTGCTTTCCCTCTTTGATGCTTTCTTTCCTTTCTGATTCTCTTCTCTTCCTCAGTGTATTTTTCTGCTTTTGGATATGGACAGTCTCTAATGAAATGTCCCAATTTCCTGCAGTTATAACACATTAGTTTTGCTTTATAATCATCTTTCTCTTGAGAAGAAGAGTTAGGTTTAGAAGTAGAAGCAGCATGATTGTATTTGTTTTTCATCTTTCTCTTATAGAACTTCTTGAAGTTGTTCATCAATAATGCTACATCTCCAGCAGTATACTCCTTCTTGTTGAGTAGAGATGCTTCATCAGATGAGTCCACATCTTTGCTTTTGTGAGCTGGTCTTCTTGGGTTTTCAGCAGCAACAAGTGCAGCTGTGGGACTTGAAGTTGAGGTTTCTTCAACACCCATTCTAGGCAGTTTATACTCATACGCCTTGAGTACGGAAAACAACTCTGTAAGAGAAATTTTTCCCAAATCTCTTGATTCTTCCATAGCTGTCACCTTCATGTTGAACTTAGGGGGCAGTGCCTTCAGAACTCTGACGGTTATCTCCTTGTCAGTGAAGGTCTTTCCCAGCTTTAGGACTTCATTCAATGTTCTGGTAAACCTGGTATCCATCTGATCAATAGTTTCTCCAGATTTCATCTTGAAGTTGTCCAGCTTTTCCAAAGCAACACTGAGCTGATGCTCTTTGATGGCGTCGTTTCCTTCACTCATGTCACGAACCTTGTCCCACATCTCCTTTGCAGTTTTGCAATGTTTGACTTTGTCAAACCGATCATTATCCAGGGCTTTGGTCATGATGAAACGGCCAACTTTATCCAGATTGAACAGCTTTATTTCTTCGGCTGTCATCTCTGTCAGATCTTTTTCCACCACCAGTTCAGCTTCATCAACTATAATGGTCTTGGTGAATTTGAAAGGACCCTTAATGATACATGTGTACATGTTGTCATTATAGGCTGCTAGAAAGATTTCCATTCTAATCTTTCAGTCCTCAAAGGACATACCAGCAATGTGGGGAACATGACTGATACAATCCATTTTTCAAAAAGTTTTGATTTTTCAAAATTATGCTCTTTTGAAAAAGTTTGAAAACCTTTGAAAAACACTTGGATCAAGCTCGTTGATCAGGCAGCTGATTCTAATGAACCACCTGCTCTGATACCACTTGTTGGTCCCAAGTGGTCAGAAGAGGTTTAGAGGGGGGGGGGGGGGTGAATAAACCTCTTTAAAAATTTTCTTCAAATTTAACTTTAAAACTTTCACTCTTAACTGAACAGACTAAGCTGATCAGATTAGTTAGTTACAGTTCTGTTCGCGAACAAATCTTTGAACAGCCTTGTTGACCACTCGTCTGATTATTACTTAGCTGATTTTGCTAAAATCAGTTTTAATACTTAGAGTACTTGCAGCGGATTTTCAAAGTGTTTTTCACAAGTAATCTTAGTAGTTTGAAAAATGTTTCCCCAGTTTTATAAACTCCTTTAAATCCTTTTTCAAACAGTTAAGTTAATGTGTTTTATGCAAACAGAAAATATGCAAGTAAAATACAAACAAAAACACAAGCAATTTTTATAGTGGTTATATGGATTTGAATATCCTTTAGTCCACTCTTCCAAGTCACACAGATCTTGGGTTATACTATAATCACAAAGTTTACAGTATACTCTGCTTGCGCCAATCAACAAATGAAACGGCCACAAGTGCGCAGTAAGAAATCACAAAGAAATCCTACTTCTCTGAAGTAATATCACTCACTTAGATGGATATCTACTTCTCACAACACTCTCGATTACAAAATCACCCAGAAGATGTATTTTTCTTGATTCTTCAACTCTGCTTTCGTCAACAAATGACTTAGCTGATGAGTGAGCTGTTCTTGAGACTTAAAGAATTTTGCTTCGAAAATTTCTCTCAGAAAGTGTGTTGCTTATTTCTTCTTCGTCTCTTTCAGCTATTTATACTTGAGGATTGAAAAATGTCCGTTGAAGAGAGACAAGATTCAAATTCCTCGAGTACTGGTCCTTAAAATCCGCGAACGGCTCTTTTGCAGTCTGTCCGTACTATGAACAGTACTATTCTGCAGGCAGCATTAAATGCAGCATTAAATGCACCCAGCTGATGCGAAGCATTTCTTCAATCATTTGTCTTTAATAACCTTGTACTTCAGCATTTATTACTCCAAGGGGCATTTATTACCGTTGGGAACACTTCATGATCTTCTTCACTTGGCTGACGAAAGTACAAGTCTGATGGTGAACTCGGCTGATCTCAAACTTGAACAAATCTGATTTGAGTCGGCTGATCTTCATCAGTCTGATAACTTTACTTCAGCAGATCAGAAGTCTTGGACCTTGAAATTTTGACTCTTCTGATGTCTTCTTGTACTTAGTCAAAATTCCTTTAAAAGGGATCATCAGCTAAGTTACTCCATACTTAGCCAATCTTGAAGTTTTGGAATCCTTCAAAACCTCCCTTTACAAATTGTCTTCAGTGCCTTCATCTTCATCCTTATCCAACACAAAGCAAAAACCCAAAAATACCCTTTTCACCATATGATTAGAACATTTATTATTCTCTCTCATCCTTTACTAAAAAGAATCATTAAATAAGGGCAAAATTGGAAGAAATTACATTGATTTCCTAAAGCAACAAATAAAAGTAAACAAACAAAAGTTGCCAAAGCGACAATTAAAAAAAAACGGAGGGAGTAGAATCTTTCTATATACTATAAAATTAAGAGGATAAACAAACTAATAACACTAGTAATTAGCTAGAAAATAACCTACATAAGAGGGAATTGACTCCATAACCTTTAGGACTTGGGGCCTCGGCTTTGCCACTAGGCTCTGACATCATTGACGGATCTTTAGAATCAAATTCAAATTTATTAACAAAACAAAATGGATGTAGAGACAGATTTTGGTGTTATTTATTTCCGTCCATAACTTGTTTTTGTTACATTTATGAATTGGAAAATTGCTTTTTTGGTACCATTGGATAGGCTGACTTGCACTTTTGATACTATTGGATACAAAAATGCAAATTTGGTACCATAGGATATGTTTTCATTGCAATTTTGGTACCAAACTCAATTTTTCTACAAAGTTAATGGCAATTTACCCCCTATGAAATGCATAATGTTCAATTTATCCCTCTATAATTTGAAAAAAATCAATTTACCCCCTGTAAAATTTTAATGAAGCAATTTACCCCCTTCAGCCGGAGATTGTAACTCACTTGTCGAAATTGAGAGTATGCATGCAAACTATTTTATTTAACATAGGGGGATAAATTGCCACATTTATCATAACACAATGGATAAAAAATCACATTATCATAATAAAAGTGGATTATGTGCCGCCTATAAAAATATCAGGGAGGCGATGTGAAATTTTTACAAAATTTCAAAGGGTAAAATGCTCTTTTTTAAACCACGAGAGGTTAAATTGAACATTATGTATTTAGTAGGGGGTAAATTGCCATTAACTTTGTAGAAAAATTGGGTTTCGTACCAAAATTGTAATAAAAACCTATCCTATGGTACCAAATTTGCATTTTCATATCCAATGGTACCAAAAGTGCAAGTCAACCTATCCTATGGTACCAAAAAAGCAATATTCCCATTTATAAATTGAAGGAAAAATGATTTCTGACTTTTTATAATATAAAATAATGACTCAAGTTTTCAAGAGTGTGATTCTATTCTTCCAAGTACGTACGTAGATCATCAAGGATATACCTGATATTTTATAACAACTTTTAACTCAGAAATGTTTTGTTGCAAGTCATTATAAAAGAAGAGAGTCATGATGCCCATTCCCAAATGAGCTCTTCAGTTTATGTTGGCCTTTATTTTTATTTTTTTTCCCAAGGATTTAATACCTTTGTATTTGAGTATTTGAATATTCCATATCCCTCAACTTAAATATAAAATCAGTTCTTGGGAAAATGACATCTAAAAAACATAAAAATATCTATAATTGATCCTGAAGGTCCCCTTCAGCCCCATTCATATATTATAGTATTCTTTACCAACATTACTATATCAATGTACTCTCAAATTAACTTATTTTTGTATATATAGATGTGACAAATAGATAACAACAACAATAAATTCAGCTATAAAAAGCTGCAAGACAACTGAATCAAGGCTCAACAAATGAGCACGTCAATTATTTGAAAACACGCTTAAGAGGAGAACCTCAAAATTAAAAGAGGGCTCACGGTAATATCACCATCTCTGAGGAAATGAAAGTGAATCTGAATTCTCAATCTATTACTTGGGCAGAGGCAGCATATATCCAGATACTTCAACAAATATTATAGATTATAGGGGAAAACAATAAAAATCACAAGGGCAAATCCGAAATATTAGAGGACCTACTTCTCTGTGAACGGATGAGGTTGTGGAGAAGTTGAATCTCCTTAAATTTTCCGGAGAGAACGATGATTTTGTGGAGAAGTTAGAGGAAAAAATTAATTCAAATGACAAGGACAAATCGAAAAATTAAGAAAGTGTAAGCAACATTTTGGTCATAATATTGTGTACATTATTTTGGTTGAGTACATACACATGGACAGGACATACACAATTTTCCAATAAAAAAGTGGTGACTCTCACATGTGAAAGAGTCATAATAAAATGTGAAATGTCCCATCCTAACCTGGACACGTGTCAGCTGCAAAAGGGTGAACTTTCAAGAGTTTGGACAAACCGGACTTCCTCTTTGAATTTTCTTACTATATATGATTTGGGAGAAAATTGGTATTATTATTATTATAGGTACAATTAGAGAGTGTAAACGAACCGGATAGTATCGAACGACACATTGTTCAACTTTGGTTTGAATTTTATCGAGCTTGAAATTTTATGTTTGAGCTTCGGTTAATTTCTTAACGAACCGAGCTCAAACTAAATAGCTTGGTATTTTATATGCATTTTTCAATATTTAATTTATCGAGCCGAGCTTCAAAATTTATCAAACGAGAAATCATATTCAAACTTGTTTCAATTGTTTAACAAAAAGAACTCAAACGAGCTCTTATCGAACGAACTCGAGCCAAATATCGAATAGGTTGATTTAATTTTGTACAATTAAAGTTGTGAATGGGATAGATTGGTTATTTACCTCTAAACAGCTAATGACATTTTTATCATTGCTGAAAAATGAAGTAAACGATTTAGAAATTTCACATATAATTCAACCAACTTGAATAGTATTGTTTGGAATAAGGGTTAATCTTACATAGAGTAATAAATAATATATTAGTATGTATATATTTTAATTTGCACAAGTTGAATTAATTTATGATACTTACCTAGCTAGTGCCTCTATTGAAAAATTAAGATGAACTACATCTAGAGTGGATTCAAAACGGGATATATAATCATCTTCATTCCCTTGACTGCGTGTCATCTTATTCTTGAGGAGTCCAAAAAACCTTAACTTCCTACGAACAAATTAACCCTAAAATATTTATGCATCTTCAAAACAGACAAATGGATCGAAAATTAGAAGACAGATATATAATTAATCTTACCAAAATCCCACTTGAAGGGATGGTTGCAAGCTTCAGTAAAGATTCTTTCAAGTGTATATTGTATTTGATAGAAGAAGGCAGATAAAAGTGTACTCCTTTAGCAGCCACCAAGATTGTGATCTGAATTTTATTAATATTTTTATCAAAATATATAATTTTATAATAGCTAGTATTAATTAAATAAATAGTCAAATCAATTTAATTACATTGCTAATCCCAGTATTACTTGTTCCCAGTTTTGAGTACTTCTCACTTTCTTCAAAAACAAGCTGTTTGAATCTTTCCTCCACTGTGTCCGTGCGCCTTATTGCATGAAACTGTAGTGTTATATTATATATGCCGTCAATATTTTTATGAAATTACATTATAACCAACCCAAACAACAACATATATATCATATAATTGTAAAAGAAAGGGGAAACAAACATTAATTATTTTTAAAAACTTACACGTGAGGCCTCTGTAACAAGATCAGAATTCCGAAGCAAAGCAAAAGTTGCCTCTATAAAAAAAAATTAAACTATTTAGTCATAGCATGCAATTACAACAAGATAAGATATTTCAGAAATTTATTTGACTAATTAGTTGTACATGATAAACACATACATACATACATGTTAAAATGAGATATTTTGCTTGAAAAGGTTAATAATTTATCAAGATATACGTATCATGCATGTATAAGTTATTATCAATTTGATCCTAGGTATCTAAGATAGAAAATGTGGATTGTACTAGAAAGTATGGATAGATAATCTAGAATGTTCCATACGCAAATATAAATATGCATGCTACTCAAATTTGATCTAAGTGAAAGCAATTGAATGAATATATTTCCTCTCTAAAAACCACTCTAGTCAATCTCTTGATCATCTTGCCTTGAATCGAGTTATTTTTGAATGTGATAATCTCAATGTTATCTCCATGTTCCTTCATCCCAATCTCTCTCTGAATTGGTCTTCTAAGAACCTCATCCGAGAAATCAAGAAATTTTGGTTCAAGTGGCCTAAATGGCGTTTCAAATTTGTTTCTAGGAATTTTAATTGGACAGCCCATAACTTGTCTAAATGGGCTCGCCTTCGCAACTCTTTTGCTTATTTTGATCTTTCTTCCCTTCCCATTTCCATTTTTTGCGACGGGGCCTATCCCCTTGTTGACCGTTTGTAAACTTTTGTTGTTCGCTAATTTATCCAAAAAACAAAAAAAAAACTACAAAATAAATAACAAATCAAAAAAAAAAAGTTGATATCAATTTTATAATAATGTATTAGAGTTTCAAACTACATTAACGACAATATATGATATTATCTAAACATTGGCACAATGAAAAGATAGTTGCATAAAAGAAAAAAGGTTGGTCACGCCTTATATATATCTTCCACATTAAACTAGCTAAGCTAATATCAATGAGTTAGAAAGAATATATTGAACATGAATTAATAATAAGTTAAAATATATATATATGTTACCGGTCAATATATGTTGTAGACCCTCTGCGGTGGATGTATCTGCAGTCTCAGCAATACACTTGAGATCTTTTTTAAGTGAACAACTCTTCTCCAAGTCCAACACCTCAACCTTGAACAACAAGAAATCAGGAAAAGAAAAAAAAAGTTATAAATATATGTTCTCATATCCTAATTTAATAGCAATTTACCCCCTGTGATCTGCATAATTGATAAAACTATGCCTCTTATATTTAATAGCATTTTTTAACAAATTAGTAAACTGTACCTGCAGCTTGTACACACTGTTCCTGCAGGTGTCAACAGCTCCTTTGAACGTAATACCGAAAAGTGAACCTAAACCAAGCATTACAGCAACAAAATACAAACTACCATACAAAGTATTGAAATTGGGGGTCATCAAAAACCCAAAAGTAATTGCACCTGCAGCGGGTGCTCGCAATCTTTGAAAGGATATTGAAAGTCTTTTAGCCAGCATCTCAAATTGATTTTTTTTCGATTTCAAATCATCCCAAGGTGAGAAATCGGTCTTCACGCATAGAGCTTTGAAATTTGAATGAGTTTTTAATGGAATAAAGGAGTTCTTCATGGAGTAGTGTTGATTAATAGGGTATGGGGGGTACTTATTCAGTTTCAGATTTGGTTTCAGTAAGACAAAATTTGTGGCGGTGGCCATGGGGTTCTGCTGGCTAGGTTTTTGTTGGCTTCTTTGAATTATTTATAGGGGGCAAATGCTGGGAAAAACTTAGATTACAATTTTGCCTCCAAACTATTTTTTATTTAATAATTAAAAATACCTAATTAATTAATTGCTTAAAAAAATTCCCTATTCCTACACCCTAACAAAACACTCATATTCCAAGTTTAAAAAAAAAAGTTTCTGGAAAAAATATCCCTCAAATCTTCAACAGAAATTCACCAAAAATCTCTCAATTCCAAATTTTACAACATTTAATTTGTTGTTAATATTAGTACAAGAATTACACAAATATCAATCACTTTGATACTCCATAGTCCATATTCTACAATCTCGGAAAAAAAAAAATACTCAAATCTTCAACACAAATTCCCCAAAAAATCTCTCAATTCCAAATCTTCGGTAAAATAGCAATTTACGTCCCTTATTGTTCACTGGTCTGCAAAATTAGACACTTATTTTTTTAGCAAACATTTGTCCCTTAACTTTCATCGGTCAGCAGAATTAGGACACTTAATTTTTCAGCAGGCATCTTACGTCCCTTAACTTTAAATTGGTCCGCAAAATCAGGACACTTAATTTTCAGCAAGCATTTTCCGTACCTTAACTTTCACTGGCTCGCAAAATCAGGACACTTAATTTTTCAGCAAGCATTTTGCGGAACTTAACTTTCACTGGTCCGCGAAATCTATAACTTTTTATACCCGAAATTTTAGTCCACTTGACGGCAATTTCAGTCCACCACTCGTCAAAAATTTCAAATTGTCAACTGGACAATTAATTTTGGGAATTGAATTAATATTGATGTCGTTAAATAGTTGTAGACAATTTGTTAAGTTATTGTTAAGTGGGTATTTGTTTTGTAATGCCCTTTAGTCAAAATATGTCAAATATGACTTATTTTGCATAGTGCTCTATAAATAAGAACATACCTAAGCCGAGCATAATGAATGTCAAGTTATAGGATGTCCGAAAATTTATTGGATTGAAATTGGGGTATAGAAAAGTTATGAGAGAATTGCATTTGTGGTACCAAACTATATAGCGATTCCAAATTTATTATCCGAAAATTTATTGGACTGAAAATGCGTGTATAGAATCGCGGGCTGAGACGGGCGATCCCAGGCCGACGGTGGCCTGGGCTGGACGAACCCAGGCCGCCGGCGGCCTGGATTTGGGTTGGGGTTGGGGGGGGGTGTAGAAGAAAGGTTTTTTTTTTTATATATATATATATTATATATATAAATTTATAATTATTTTATTAATTTGTGTTCATGTATTATTTGGTTTGTTAATATTATTTATAGATTAAATTAGTTAAATACATATGTAAATATATTAAGTTAAATCTCTAAATTGGTCCGCAAGTGTTTTATTCGAGTCAATTTTGAAATTGGGCAATAATGTGGACTAAAATTATCATTAAATTTGAAGATATGGGGTTATTTTGACAACTTGAAAAGTTTGGGGTATAATTGTCAGTCTGTTGGTCCCAAGTGGTCAGAAGAGGTTTAGAGGGGGGGTGAATAAACCTCTTTAAAATATTCTTTGAATTTTAACTTTAAAACTTTTCTCTAACTGAACAGACTAAGCTGATCAGATTAGTTAATTACAATTTTGTTCGCGAACAAATCTTTGAACAGCTTTGTTGACCACTCGTCTGATTGTTACTTAGCTGATTTTGTTAAAATCAGTTTTAATACTTAGAGTACTTGCAGCGGATTTTCAAGTGTTTTTCACAAGTAATCTCAGCAGTTTGAAAAATGTTCCCCAATTTTATAAACTCCTTTTAAGTATTTTTCAAACAGTTAACTTAACGTGTTTTTATGCAATCAGAAAATATGCAAGTTAAAAGCAATGTAAAAAACACAAGTGATTTTTATAGTGGTTATATGGATGTAAATATCCTTTAATCCACTCGTCCAAGTCACAAAGATCTTGGGTTATACTAAAAACACACAGTAATCAGTATACTCTGCTTACGCCTTACAACAAATGAACAGGCCGTAAGTTCGCAGTAAGAAATCACAAAGAGATCCTACTTCTCTGAAGTAATATCACTCACTTAGATGGATATCTACTTCTCACAACACTCAGTGTTTACAAATTCACTCAGAAGATGTATTTGGCTTGATTCTTCAACTCTGCTTTTCGTCAACAAATGACTAAGCTGATGAGTGAGCTGTTCTTGAGACTTAAAGAATTCTGCTTCGAAAATTTCTCAGAGATTGTGTTGCTTGTCTTCTCTTCGTCTCTTTCAGCTATTTATACTTGAGGTTTGAAAAATGTCCGTTGAAGAGAGACAAGATTCAAATTCCTCGAGTACTGGTCCTTAAAATCCGCGAACGGCTCTTTTGCAGTCTGTCCGTACTGTCAACAGTACTATTCTGCAGGCAGCATTAAATGCACCCAGCTGATGCGAAGCATTTCTTCAATCATTTGTCTTTAATAACCTTGTACTTCAGCATTTATTACTCCAAGGGGCATTTATTACCGTTGGGAAGACTTTATGATCCTTTCCACTTGGCTGACGAAAGTGCAAGTCTGATGGCGAACTTGGCTGATCTCAAACTTGAACAAATCTGATTTGAGTCGGCTGATCTTTATCAGTCTGATGTCTTTCCTTCAGCAGATCAGAAGTCTTGGACCTTGAAATTTGACTCTTCTGATGTCTTCATTACTTAGTCAAAATTCTTCAAAGGGATCATCAGTTAAGTTAACCCATACTTAGCCAATCTTGAAGTTTTGGAATCCTTCAAAACCTCCCTTAACTAATTGTCTTCAGTGCCTTCATCTTCATCCTTATCCAACAATTTCCCCCTTTTTGATGATGACAAAACTTCAGCCAAGTACCTGTTAAAACTTAAGCTAAAGATTGTAATCCTCAAAGTTTTCTGATATAGAAAAAGTATATTGGATTGAACTTGTCTTTATATGATATTTGAAGAATATTACAATGCAAGTTCATCAGATGAGATGTCTGAAGAAATAGATAAAGTAAAACTGATTACAATGATTTTATAATTTCTAACTATCAGCTTCTTCATCTGATCCTTCAAGCACTTCTTCATATTCATAAGATGACTCTTCGTCATCTTCTCTTCATCATCAGCTTCCTCATCCAGGATAATGTTTGCTTTAGCAGCATCCATCTTCTCTTTAAGTTGTTGTTCTTTGATTAGCTCAATTGCCTTCCTGGCTGATTCAGTGTTTCTTGTACTTGGTAGTTTCTTCTTCAGTCTTCTCTTTTTCTTCTACCTTTCCAAGTTCTTCTTCAGCAGTCTTGGTTTTAGCTTCATCAGTTTGTTGACTTCTGCAGAGGTTTCCTTGGTTGATTCTTCCCTTTTACCTTCCCCTTTTTGTCATCATCAGACTTGATGACTTCATTAGGTTTAGCAGTAGGGTTGAGTGCAACTGTTGGAACTTTGATAGCAGCACCTATAGTCTTCAAATTCTGATTCACTACATCATGACTTGCTGTAAGGTGATGAAGAGTTGTGCTGATGTTGTCAGTCTGATCATTGAAGTAGTCAATGTTAAGGTTTATAGTTGCAATCTCATTTTGGAGTTCCTGTGTAGCATTTGATACTTCTTGCAAAAACCCTAAGTTGACTGCCTTCTCTTCTTCACTGACTTTGATGAAGGTTGCAGTTAGATCAGCTATCTTGTGCTCAGCTCTCTTTAATGCAGTATGAAGGTGATTCACATCACCCTTCACATCTTCAACATTTTTATTCAAGTCTCTTAACATGTGCACTAACTGCAAAGAGTTGTCTTGAGGAATAGGAAAAATGTTGATCTCCTTCTTGATGATCTCTGCTGTTGATCCTTGAACAGTTTCCAGCTGAAGTTTGTTGGATTCTGCCAACTCTGCTTTAAGTTCATTCTTCTCCTCTTTGACCTTCATCAGCTGCTGATTATGCTTCTCTTCGAGTTCCTTTACTGAATTCTCCATCAGCATCTGGAAAGCTTCCATCAGTGATGGTGTTCATCACTTGATGAAGCAGAAGCAGCAGCTTCCTTTTCTTCAGTCTCCTGGTGGACAGGAACTTCTTCCATTTTAGTCTCCTGATGATCTTCAGAGGCCTTAGCATTCCACTCAATGGCTAAGGTCTTGTCAGCTTCCTTGCTTTCATCAGTGACATCATCATAGAACAGGTTAGTGATGGTGCCATCATCATTGAAGCATGTTGTCTGTCGGATCTGCCTCACAATGATCCAAGGGTTAACAGGGGCATTGTTTCCCTTAGGCACTTCACTGAACTCCTTGACTTCCTTGCCAAAAATTATTTGCTGAATACTTGGCAGCTGTGGCAAGTCACTTGAGCATCCCTGCTGATATCTTGGCCTTTTTGCCCATCTCTTCAAGGCGGTCATAACAGCAAAGTTGATTGCCCTTTCTTCAGCGTTTTCAGATTTTCCTCCTTTTATCAGGCAAGGTGCTTTTGATCTTTTTGGCCTCCTCCAATGCAAAGTCTTTTGCATATTTATGCATGACATCTCTGACATAGCTGGGATCCAGGGCCTTCTGAATGGAGTCTGTGTTTAGCCAGTTCAGAACCCATTGTTCTTCATCAGCTAACCCTTCAGATTTTGAAGTTCTGCTATTGACTTGTTCATCCTGTTGCTCCAACTGATGTATCTTGGTTTCTCCTGATTGAACAGAGTCTTCAGCATGAGCTTCTGATCATAGTATGCCAAAGACTTCTCAAACTTCTTGAAGAGCTCCTTATCAGCATACACAATTTCAAAGGCTCTTCTTACTTCAAATTTGTCTTTTGACTTGATCTTGGCAGCAGGCATTTTGAGCTTTTTCTCTTCTTTTCCATCTTTGCCTTCTCCAATTTTGATGCCTCCTCCATGGACATGTCCATAGGCATCAGTTTTTGCTTATTTCCAAGACCATAGCTATCTCAGCATCTTCAGCAGCTTTTCTTTCTGCTTCAGACATTTGCCTTCTAGCCTCATCCTTTGCTTTTTGAGCTTTGCTCAGCTCAAGGGCCTTTTTCTCATCAGCTTCATCTTGCTTCCTCTGTTCAGCTTCCTCCCCACTAGCTTTCTTGTCAGCCTTAGAAATTTCTCTTTTCCTCAGCACTATTTTCCTTTTGCCTTTATCAGCAGGGGCTGGTCCAGCAGATGAGATAGGATTTGCAGCAATTGGATAGATGATCTGTACGTCTGGATCTTCTTGAGACTTTGAAGTCTCAACTGATTGAGTAACTTGACTTGGCTGTTGCTCATCAGCTTTGTCAGTTGCAGCAGTCTCAACTGTTGCGGCAGTTCGGCTGTTGTAGCAGGCTCAACAGTTTCAGCAGTCTTTTCAGCAATTTTCAGGGTC